>CM031859.1:89369965-89753827 GCA_018697195.1 Certhia americana | reverse complement strand
TCCCCTTTTCCCCTTTTCCCCTTTTCCCCTTTTCCCCTTTTCCCCTTCCCCCTCATGAGGAGCAGGTCTTCCCACCATGCTGAGTCTGGTTCTCCTTTTACTGAGAGAGGAATAAACTGGGAATAAACCTTTTGAGTGTTGCATTCGTACAACGACTATGGCAAGATATATTAATATATTTACATCACATTGGTGCACTACACAAAACCAAGCTCCCTGGGGGATTTGCCTGACCCAAATACGGGAAAGTGCCGTGGGCATCAGCCTCTCTTATTACTGAGGTCTGCTCTACAACTGCCTGGGCAGAGGTTTCCCCTCGGCTTCCTCTGTGCAATGACAGAACACCTTCAATGAGAGAATTGTCTGGCAGTGCTGAGGGAATATGTTTGGTTGTTGGTCTCTGACCTTCTGCCAGTGTGTCCCAGAAGAGGACCTGTGCATCACTGGTGGGACAGGGAAGGTAGAACTGGTGTGCTGACCTCTGGAAAAAGGTAGGGGGGTCTCAGGTTGGCAAGATCCGTTGTTACAAGAGAGGCTGGGATGCAGTGAGAGCAAATATGTAGCTGTGCAATGAATGGTAGGCGGAAACTTTTCAGTAACTTGCTCCATGTTCATGCAGGGAGGTGACCACTCCTCAGTCAGCTAGTCCTGGCCAGATAAATGTCTGTGGGTGCAGCTTATCTACAGGAATTTTGGAAGCTGATGGACAATTTTGGTTAAAAAAAGTAACTGTAGGATTCAGCAGATAGGGTAGTTTTGGTAAGATGGGTGCTCTACACACTGGTGATTGTTACTGTTAAAAGGACCAAGGTTATTTAGAAAGACATTTTCTTATTCTTCTGTGATGGTCTGTTTTCTGATGGAGGAAAGTACTGGTTTCAGTGATTGAGGGAAATCCATTCTTACATTTTGGAAGGAGTTAAAATGTTTTTCTTGTTGCTTTAAATTGGCCATGTCTACTTTAGAGTGATAATCCAAGCTGGCTCTGAAATTTGAGTGTGTAGATGCTGCAGTGAACAGAACTAACCTGGGGAAAATGCAGGCTAGAAAATATGAAGTGATGCACTTCACAAAGTAATCCATGCTGCAGAAGCTTGCCCTACTCATGCAAGTAATTGTGCTGCCTTTGTGATGCTACAGCTCTTACTTGTGTTTATGCAGCACATTGTGCTCTGTGCTGCACCTCTGCATATTTTCTTGCCTCCCAATGGTCTTGTTCAGACTGTGACAAATGCAACACAAGCCAGAAGCCCAGGTCTTTTATATGAGCTTGCCCTCTCCACTTCTAGCTCAGGTTTTCTTGGACCTCATAAGAAGGGCCAGTGATGCTTACAGCTTCTTTCTGGGCCAGGAATTACTGTTAACACAGTTGCCATTGTGATAGAAACTGATTTCCAGGCAGGGGAGTTCAGTGAGTCCTTTCAAAGAGGTGCTTCTAGTCACTAATAGTTTTGATACTGCTGCTATTACATGTCCATTTCATCCCTGTCTTTGAAGAGAATTTAGCAGTGGATTTCTTCATGGTCTTCCTCTGGCCAACTCCTTTCCTGGCCTTGCTGACCCACTTGTGAGTCCCCAGTGTCTGTGCTCTGTGATACTCAAAGTTCACTAGCGCATCCCTCATGCTTCTTGTGTAACAAAGCCACAGCTGTTTCCTGGCCTCTGGGACCCTGTGTCCCTGCAGATGGAATGGCTGTATTTGTCTCACTGGATGTTATTCAATATTTTCTTATGTTAGGAAAATTTTTTAAGAGATTATGAGCTGTCCCCAAGCAGCACATTGTCAGGGATGTCAATGCAATTGCATGTAAATGATAGCAATGAGGACAGCCTTTCTACCTCTGGGTTGTATGTTGGAGCAAGCTATGCAGTGAAGTTATAAGTGGGAGTCCTTTTTTTATGCTGTGTCTTGCTAGCACTCACACAGGCAAAACACTGTTGTCACGGACACTTCTGAAGAAATGAGGTGTGTTTGTCAGCTACATAAAGCCCAGCTCAAAGAAAGGTCAAGATACATGAAGCTGGAATTAGCTAGAAGGGAGAGACGCTTATGAAACAGTGGGATCATCAAAAATCTCTGACTTGTTCTTTGGTTTGATAGTTGTGCAATTTTTTTTCCTTTAAAGCTTTATAAAGATCTCTCAGCTTGCTTCTAACTCAAGACTAAACCCAGCCTGGTCTCTCATGAAACATTGTACCTCTACATGGTAGAGCTCAGCCAGTGTTGACTAATAGCAGTGCATAAAATACAACAGTCAAGTCATATTGACTTAAAAACTCACATGGTGAGGATGTTGACATCTGTTCGCTGTGGTATCTTGATGGTTAGAACAGTCATTCAAAAGCTGAAATCATGGGTGGGCTTTCACTTCCCTAAGGTAGCCTACATCTTCTAGTAGAACATCCAAACTGCTCTTGGGGGAGAGAAATGTGCACGTGTTCTCTATGCATCCTTTGGAAACTGCCAGTCCAGAAAAATCAGGCTTTGCTGGGCCAAAACATAAGTGGGAACGTGATTCTTCAGTTCCTGCAATGATGGCAAAGAATCAAGTATTGTATGTGAGCACTAGGCTTATGTTAAAATATTAGGTTTTGTAACAAACATAGAAAGAGGAAAAAGACCAACCTTAAAATATCCCCCCTTTTCATTGTTTTCTGTGGTTTAACTTGGTCAGATTTCTATTTGCTTTGCTGAAGTTTTTCAGTTCTCCTCTCCAACACTCTTCACCGAGCTTCCAGCTCCCAAGTCTTTGAGAGCTGGACATCTAGGGACTAGACTGTTGCAGTCTCACCTTTTGGAGCTTAAATTCCCTTATGGATTTAGGGCTTTGGTTTCACCTATAAACAAGAGACGAGCATTGTTGTAACTCACAGAAGCCTTGCAAGGCTAGATGAAAGTAGGATTATCAGAGTGATGGTTATCAGAAATGTGTCCTAAATAGCCTTTAATGAAAAACCTCAAGAGATTATTCATCAGAAGATAATAAGGTTTAAGTGTGAAAGTCAGGCAAATGCTTAACAGGAACTCTTTAGGAAGTGGAGAGAAGGGAGAGTTACCTTTTGAGAAGGGAAGACAGTGAGAAGCAATTCTTAAGCAATTAATGCATGAAATAACACAGATCAGGGTAGGACCTGGCCTAACATTTATATTTGCTTTTTTTTTTTTCATAATTTTTTGTACTTCCTGATGAAATTTAAAAATATACTAACACAGTCTAATGTAGTTTATAATAGACACTCAAAAACACTTGCTTTAGCAGTGAGAAATGACTTGGTTTACTTATTTGTAGGACAGGGTAAAAGGGGTGCATTGTTTTGGGGAGAAAGTGCTTCAACTAAGCAAAACCCATGGTATTTAAAAGAGGCTGTGAGGAACAAAGCAGCTAAAATACCCTGAAGTTATATTACTAGTGTATTTCACTCTAAAGTGTGTTTAAAAATACCCTTAATCATGCTTGTGGAATTGGGCAGGGGATTTAGCTAGCTACAGGACTGTTTTATTGAAACCCACTTGAAGTTTGGGGCAAAAGATTTTGAAAGGGGAAATAGAAACAAACTGAACTCTGCAATTAATAGGTAAAATGTCATTTGGTTGGAGGAAGCATTAATGCCATCTATGGATGTGTTAGCAGCTGGGAGTTGATACTGAAAAGTAGACAGCGTGGTGGACTCCCTTAAGGGCTCTCATTAAAAATGAGTGCCTCTTGATCTCATGTGACTGCCCAGGCTTTCTTTCAAAAGCCAGAGGGTCTTTGCAGCTGTGACAGGAGCTACCATCTCCTGCTGCCTGCCAGTGCCCAGGGAGCAGCACTGCTGTCTGTCTTGGCACAGGTGTAGGTTTGAGTTGGCAATCATAAAAAATGTGGCACACACAGCTCCAGCAGGAATGGAGGCGTGAATCCTGCTTAGGCTTTTTTTCATACTGATTGAAACTCCTTCTGGCTTGTATTGCAAACGAGGAGTTCCTTCTACTGGTGTAATTGCTAGCCCTAGTTCTTGGTGTCCCTTTTGGAGTGCTGAGCTGTGCACAAGTATTTGAGCTTGTGTGGCCAGCAGTGAAGTCAGTCTTGAGAGGAGTCATTGTGTCTGCATTCAGGGAGGAGAAATACTGCTCATGTGTTGGTTTGGCCACCTGTAAGAGGCTTCACAGTCAAACTGAGTTTCATGGTGGATCAGTGTGTGTGGCACAGAGGGAAGCAGTTTTGTGGATCTGTCCTCAGTCAAGAGATGAATTTTACCTGCGTAACCATCATGTGTTTTATTTATTCTCTGAGTAATTGACACTTTTTTAAAAACAAAAATCTACTTTAAATTAAACCAAGGAGTAATCCTGTTGACTGCAATGGGAATTATATCTGGGACAATTCAGGGACTGAAGCAATTAGGATTGGGTTCTGAAATGAGTATTTCCTCTAATGCAGCCATAGCCTTGCCTAATGTCTAACTGATGTGTTTTTTCAAACAGATACTAATTTTGTCTTGGGTAATGCCCAGATCGTGGATTGGCCCATTGTCTACAGCAATGATGGATTTTGCAAATTATCAGGATATCACAGAGCAGAAGTTATGCAAAAAAGCAGCACCTGCAGGTATTTGAGAACAGATTTATTTTCTGTTAAATAGCTTGTAGTGTTGTGCCTGTTGCTTGAAGAGGAAAGTAATCTGTTTATTCCAGTTTTGTCTTTTATCTCCTGGGGCTATATCTGTCAAATATGCTTTCCAGGTGAAACAAAATCAAAGAAGAGCCATTTCTAAATGAGTCCTTTTCACACGGTAAACAAATAGTTTTGTGTCTTTGTCTGGTACCTGACTTGAATTTCTCCGTTTATTTGCAGTTTTATGTATGGGGAGCTGACAGACAAAGATACAATTGACAAGGTCCGGCAAACATTTGAGAACTATGAGATGAACTCCTTTGAAATCTTGATGTACAAGAAGAACAGTAAGTAGTTGATTGGTTTGTTCATTAATGTAGGTGGGTAAAGTTATTCTTAATTGTAGTGTAAACTGCAATTAGTCGCCCTGGAGGACAGTGCTTTATCTAGGGCTAAATAAGCCCCAGTTCTGCCACTTGATCTAAAAGGGAGAAATGAGAACATTAGAGATGAAAGTCACTCAGGGAGGCAGAGGAAGCTTTCTAATTTGTTCTGACGTTTAGAGTAATTTGTGTGTGATGCTTTAAGACAACACTGAAGATTCCATCAACAATGGTAGTACGCAGGCTAGGTTTAGGCAAGTTTCCACTACAGAGAACATACTTCCTCAATTTTTAAAAACTTGATATAGCAAAGCCAGTATATAGTAGTTTGGAATAAAAGGAACCCATCCTTTGTTGTAGAAACTGAGCTAGTGATATTTTCAGATGAAACGTTTTTTGTTTTGGATAAAAAATCCTTAATTGGCATGTGATTTTTTTCCTGGGAAATTCAGTCTGTCTGTAACTGCACATGTCAGCAGATGAACTACTTGTCCCAAACTTGGTGTCCACCTGTGGACTGTCATGCACAGTTATTTTCATTTACTTAATGTCACCTGAAGTGTAAACACACTGAAGTCTTCAGTCTGACCAGATGTTAAGCTGAAAAAATTGCATTCTGTAACTTTATTTTGCTCTTAACAATTTTGCCTTCTAATAATGAAGCTGGTACTGCCTGTATGCACAATCTGTATGGCCTTGCTTTGTGCTGCTTTCCTCCTAGGGCTATCTGCCTCCAACATTTACCTGTTTTCTAAAAGCTGATTCTGTTCCTAGCTCAGTTTGTGGCTGTGGGGACCATATGCAGCTCACATCTACGCATCCAAAGCCAAGTAAATAAGCTGCAGTCCTGGGATCTAGGAGAGTCTGGAATTCTCTCTTAGTTATCAGTGATTTGGCACCAAGAGACTATGCAGCTACTCTTCTGTCATGCTGCAGCATATGGCCTGTAGTAGAGCCTGGGGCCTCTCTGTCTCTTATGCAGATTTAAAGCAAGGTAACCGTGGAGTGAGGAGTATTTCCTGCCCTGCTGTGCGCGCCTCCAAGGAGAGGTGGCCTCGAACAAAGTCCAGCTGTGCAGTAGCTGTGCTGTGTGACATACCAAAGGATGGAGCTGTGATGGTTCTGCTCCATGCACAGAGGGTCACAGGCATGGGAAAAAGGAAAGCACACAGCTTGCTGTCAAGTTTAACAAACTGCAGGGCACCTAATGTTTGTTAGATTTGCAGTTTAGAGATACATTAACTACTGTTACAGAGACTGACTAATAACACTAGAGAGTTTTAACTGAAAAAATATCAAAAGGGTACTTTTTCTCAGTGTAAGTCACATCACAGAAAAACACTGTCCTATTTACCAGTCATTTAGCACCCAGACTGCTAAGTGGCCTTTCCTTTGTGGTCACCTTACCTCTGCCTGCAACTATGGCAATGGTTCAGATAATGAACATGATTGGTTCTAACCTGCTCTCAGTTTGAAAGCTTGGGAAAGGACCCTGAATTTTGTTAGACATTTTTTTTGCCTGCTCTTTGTTTCTTCTGTTTTGTCTACCTGTTCTTTCCTCATTCTATTTTTCTTTTTCAAATTAGCCAGTGAAATAGATGGGAAATAGATTTTTCTTGTTCTTTACCTGTCTACTTTCTCCTGATAAACTAACAGTCATGAAAAACAGCAAGTTTTTTTTTCCCATTTTTGAGTTGCTAGATAATTGGTATATTTTCCAGAGCCTGCACATTTAATGTAATTCTGGCTGTTTTACCAGTACAGTCTCTATCCTTTTGGAGGAACAAAGGAAAACATGATAGGAGTTTTGAGTTAATAATGATGTCTGTAGTGCAAGTCAATCTTGTACTTTTAGGAGCAGCAGCCATTTTTTTCTTTCTCTGAGTAACAGTTATTCCCTGGTCTTACATGTCAAAGCAGATTGAGATGTTTAATGATGCTACTAGAAGTGATAGGCTATTTTTTTTTTTTTTTTGGCATGGCACTCTCCATGGTGGTGACCCAGTGCTAGTATTTACTTGGTTGTCTGATAAGAGTATCCCATCCAGCTGTTGATAAGTAAAGTATATCCACAAACTTCATTGCAGTTCACAGTATTAACTCTAGAAACAACATACAATTTCCTGTCTTCATCATGTTTGCATTTATGGATGCTGCTTCTACCCTGCCTTCCCTTTCTTTGTCCTGTCCTCCCCGCATCCAAAAGTCACTATGCTCCCTGCTTTCAGAACTTGAAGTTAAGATGTAATAGAGATTTGATGACTCCTTGGTCTAGCCCCTTGGTGACTTAGCAGATATGTAAAACTCATTGTTATTCTCTGGAAGAATTGCTTCCCAGAAATACAGAGCTTCTTCAGGATAATTGGAAGCAATTAGAGCAAACAGGTGCATAGCCACCAGATTTTTGTCATTGTTGCTTTGATGCCATCCAGTTGCATTCAGTGGGGATTCATTGTCATACCTGGAAGGAGACAAAGTGAAAGCTTTCTTTAATCAGGACTGCAAAATGACAACAGACAGACTGACAGTAATTTCACATGAGAGCTTCAGTTCCATTGTTTAATTAGATGTGAACGCCCAGTGATGCTGGAAGTATTGTTTATTTTTATATGGGAAAATTAAAACATTACTAAATCTGAAGTCAGTGGAGATAAATGAACTTCAAACAAGGAAGGATACAGCTAATGTATTAGAAAATATTTTATATCTACCTTTAGTCATATCTTACCTTACCTGAATTGATGTGTTTTAAGCATATAACTTCTTATGAGCCATTTGTTAACTTTTACACTTTTTACACTCTATGGTCAGCCTCATGAGTTAAAAATGGCTGATTAAATTAAACTTGGATTTTCTTTGTCTTTTTTTTTTCATCTACAATGTAGGCCTGGCATACAAGCAGTGCTAAAGCAGACTTGTTCTGTATGCACTTGCTTTCATTATTAATGAAGTAAATTTTTGTAAGAATACAAAATTCACTTGCTTCTATCTGCCCCTGAAGAGGCGGTGTCCAATTGAAATCTAACCCCCTTTTGTATGCAGTACTTGACCTACTTCAGTGGAAGAATATTTGAAGTGGGGTGAACACGTCAAAGGTGAAGTGCATCAAGAGTTAGAAAGAGTCTTCAAGTGTCCCCTGTCTGAGCAGAGGCATTTCCATTGCTTATGGTCTGCAGCTGTGCTGCAGAGAGGGTGTTAAGACACCTTTTTTTTTTATGTCTCAGAAGTTCTCTACAGATAGGACCAGCAGAATGCTTGCCAGAATGCTGCGTTGGCTGTAGGTAACTATTTTGCACACTGCAAAGCAGTTTGGTAAAGCAGTAGCTCTTTGCTGAATAGGCGTATTATGGTGAGAGTTCCAAAGGCTGAGATGCACTTTCAATTTGTGCTGGGGTTCACTTCCCTGTTTTCTGGGTGCTTGAACATTTAAGAAATTTAATAGCATGAATATTTGTGTGTGTGTATTTTTTTTTTTGATTGTTGATTTCTTATGTTTTCATTTTAGTGTGTGAACAATCTTCTCCCCTCTTTCCTTCTCCTTTCTTCCCCCACTGTATTAGAAAGCCTTTAGATGTCAGAGAATGACAAATCAGCCTAAAATAATGATTTGGTAGATTCTATTTGCATTTATCTTTGGGACCAGTACTTTCTATAGAGGATTAAAACCAAAAATCCCATCCTAATTTATAGGCAGCAAAATTCACTTCAGGCTGGTAGACCTGTGAATGCCCACCACTAAAGAATTTCTCATACCTGTTATGGTTCAAACCATCTAAACCCTGTAGTGTCTCCAGATGGAAACCTTTGCTACCCCATATTGTTGCAGGAAAGAATGAGGGAGCTGGAGTCGAGTGATGTGTCCTCCTCGACCTCTCACTGAAGTGTAGCTCCATTATTTGTCAAGCAGTATGCACACCTGCATCTCCTGTGAAATCCATCTGTGTGAGTTCAGTTACCTTCAGCAAGGTCAAATTAAATATTGTGGACTCATAAAACTGGTAATTCCCATTAATCTTGTCAACTTCAAATGTGTTGGCAAGCAAGACCTGCTGTCATCTCCACAAATATGTACAGAATTCCCAGTAGTAATCCTTAAGTATTTTTCCTGGGGTAAATGGAAAGATCTCAAAACTTTACTATGTCTTCCTTATGTTCTGTTCTTCAGAGAACCCAGGATCAGGTGAACCATGCCAGCACTACTGCAGTACAGGAGTGTCTACTGAACCTTGTTTTCTACTGGGTTGTTTCAGTGTCAAACGACAACCCTTGTGAATAGCAATTCTGCCTTTGGGGGACTCAAATTTATTTTTCTTATCTTAGCAGATAAGATCTGTAAAGATCTGACCTTCAGAAACATTAGGTGCCACAGCATCCCAGCACCAGATAGAGAAGAAACGAAGGCACCAGCTTTAGAAGTGCTGGGAATGTATTTAAAGGTTTACTCTTGTTGGCAGGGAGTTGGTCTGTTCTCATTCGGTACACACTCTGTGCCGAAAGCTAGGGTCTATAGGAGGACTTTTGTTCTTTGTCTTGTATGGTCAAATCTCATAGGCTTTGCTGGATTCCTGGTTAATATCTGTGGGTATAATGGCTTGCCAGACTCTCTCTGATCATACCTCATCAGCTGGCTTGCTAGTTTGACATTGGACAGACTGTTCAGTCTGTGTGGGATAGAGAGAATCAGTCTCATCCTGAGTACCTGGGCATAAATGAAACCCTAAAAGGTGTGGCTGTAATGGTCAGCCATGCTGTTTATACAACTTAACTCCTGTTGTCTGCATTGTTGCTTGTAGGAATTGGTGGAGAAAGGGCACATGTTTCTATTTCCACACTGCTTGACTGTTTCCCTTCAGGACAATACATGTCTGATGACTGCTTGACTGAGACAATATCAAGTAATCAGAGGTTGTGCTGCTTAGAGGAAACTTGCCCCATTCATTAATGGTAGCGTAGATGTCAGCTGAATTGTAAAAACATGATTTTTTAATTGTATTTTGAAATCAGTTTTGGTTCAATTGGTGAAAATAAAAATTGTGTAATCCAGTTTTATTTAAACTGTGCTATTTGTAGTTTTGAAAAATAGTTGGCCTATTTGGTTAAATGACCCAAGGTATGGGCAAAGAGCACATTTAAACAATGGTTTTGATTTTCATATAGCCTATTTTCGTTTGGCAGGAGGGAAAATTTAGGAGAGCTCAATGGTATGCTCAAAGAGAAGCTGGAATAGACCTTTATGATCTCTTTCACTTCGATGATATAAGAATTTCTGAAAGATTTCAACCGCAGTTAAATAGTATGTGAACTGCTGGTGATCCTGCCCAGAAAGAGGCTGAACATATCATTGTTGAAAGACACAGGACTGGAAAAAGGGATAGGGAAGATACAGTAGTATTTGTCTTTCAGACAGAGAATTGAAAGGTATGCAGACATTTAGAGTGTGTTAGTCTGGGGGAGACTTGGGACTTGATTCACAGTCCTTAAAATTGCTTTAAGGCAAAACCATAAGTTCTGTGCTTAGGCCATAAAAGCCTATCAGGAGCTGCACCTGTTCATTCTGGACTGGCTATGAAACTTTGGTACCACAAGCCAGGCTGGTCCTATGGCTACTGTCGGTCATTCATTGTAGATTTTCATTTCTTCTCAGTTGTCCACACTGCTTGTCCTGCAGCTTTGAAGGGGCATTCCCTTTTCTAGCATGATTGGGGCTATGCTACTAGGCAGATGCTGGATACTTTCACTGCTGATTCCAAATCTAACAGAAGCCAGTGTAGCACATGAGTGTTTACTTTTTTGTTTGTGCACTGGTATTATCACTGAACTTTACCAGGGAGAGAGGTTGCCAGGACTAAACACAAAATGTAAATGGAAGTAGATCTATTGTTGGAAACATTGGTAAACACTTTCTGTGTGGCTGTGCATCAGTGCAGACTGGGAAGTTACCCTTGTTTTGCTGTGAGAACTCTGGAACATGTTGCAGTTTCTCTGCCTGAGTAACTCACAGGCTGAATCTGAAAATCACATTTTCCATTAAAATGGCCTTTTTTGTGCCTCTTGCTAGTCATGGTTGTCTGGCTGAGCAGGGATGTTGGCTTTGACACCAAGAGCATGAGGGTTGCCTGTAGGACGTTGAAATTCTAGTTTCCGACCTGATTTATAAGTAGTTTATACTTTAGGCTTTCCTGTTTAATAGTTAAATAAACTGTTTAAGAAGTAAAATTCTTCTGATAATTAAACCAGCATGCAGGACAAAAGCTGAGCATGGCCACTTCTTGGTTGAGCCATTTGGTGTGTTCCCACATTTCAGATCTCAGTTCTGCTGTGAATGAGCTCCTGGTTGCAGAGCACTGTGAAAAGCCCATGTAACCCAGCACTGTGACCACTCACCTCGTGACTGCATTTTTGTATCCACTTTTCTCCTATTCACAAGAGACACAAGATGTTAGGGAAGGCACTGCAGGGAAAATACAATGTTGTGGAGGCAGGTACATGGCCTGGCAGAATTTTCCATCTACTTATTTCTGCCTTTGTGGTGTTAATGTGTAGATCCCAAACTGGAAGATGATTTCTGCAGGCCCTGCATGACAGCTTGATTGTGCATTTTGCTCTGTTTGTGGCACTCTGGAGAGTACCCAAATAGTGCATTTCATCAAACACACCTACTTTTAGCTGTCAAGAACATCTGGCTCTTTCTTTTAGCCTGTGGGGTGTATCACTAAGTTACACACTTGGTTCTAGGTAAAAAAGTGTTTAGTCTTCCTTCTTTCTATAAATAATGTAACACATGAGTGGGAGTCAAGGGAATCAGAAAGTAAAAACCCTTCTGATAAAAGCTTCTTGCCCTGCAGTAGCCTTGGGTTATTGGGAAAAGTCCTCTTGTTGCATTCAGAACATGTTAGAAAAGTCTTGCAACAACATACTATAGCATAACCATAAAGGGGTGATGACATCATGCATCTGACAAATTGCATTGAATTAAATCTTTCTTGTGTCGAGCCAGCATCTTCAAAAGTACAGTAGTAAGTTTTTATACCTACAAGGGGCAGAGAAGAAACTCTCTGAACGTGTAATTCAGCCTCAAAGCTATGAAGGTTAATATTGTGAGTGGCCCATAGCAGAATGGCTGTAGCTTGGAGCAGTAAAACAATACAAAGTGGTTTCGGGGAGGAGAAAAAAAATCCCTAATCAAAAAAGTGCATGTAGATAAAGGTCAAAAAGCAAGGCTGTGGATGGAGAAGATCCTGGCTGATTAAGAAGTTGCAGTGTTAATGAAGGGTGTTGGAGTGGATCAAATGAAAAGCAGTTAGTCACCAAGAAGTCTCTGTAAAAGCAGGATGTGGATTTGATCAGCCTCAGAATAGTTCATATGTGAATTTGGGAAAAACAAGTAGGCAAGAAGAAATTGAGATAGGCAATTTTAGGAGCTCTTGAGAAAGGGTAGTGTAAAGGGTGTTACTGTCTAGAAAATTGCTGTTGGCTGCTTTGTGGCAGTGTCTTCTAAGCTCATTAGCAAGTTAGTGATGATTTTACTGGCACGGTTTCTTTGCTGAATCTTTTTTCACACTTAGCATGTTTGTTCATACTTTTTCGGAAGGGATTGTTCAGGAATGCTAAAACTCTTTAAAAAAAAAAAAAAAGTATATTGGCCCTTGAATAGTTTCTGCCATGCAGGCATATTTCAGAAATGACCACCAGTGATTCCATCTGGATTTTTCTGCTTTTTGAGCAGAGGCCTCCACGCATCATAGACCCTGCTGTTTATAGAAGTGGCTGTACATATGGCATGGAATCTCAGCCAGAGTTTGAAACTGCTTGTGTGTTATACAGGCACAGTGGGAGCCTTAGGAATTGAACTTGGTTTATGGAAGTTGTCCATGGGTTTTGGAGATGCCCTGTCTTTCTGTAGCCAGGAAAGATTGCTCAGCACTGAGGCTGGGAAACAGCCAGGTGAGACACTGGTAACAACAATCTCTCCCTATATTTTTATATATATATTAAAAGCTGCCTTTGCTTCCTTTTTTGAACAGTAGCTTATAAGATACCTGGGGTTTTCTTGTGACCCTTTGACAGCCAGGAAACACAAGTTATTATTGTTGTTAAAAACTATTACATGAAATAAACCATGTTGTCCTCATTTTAAAATACCGAGAAATTCAGGTGAAAGAGAATCTGATCACTAGCATAGAGAGGGGTACTGTGACTGAGAAAGAAAAGGAATAGTCTTCCAAGATCACTCTTTCTAAAATAGACTGCTACATGAGTGCCAAAGATTGGTGCTCTTTATTCTGGCTTTCCCAGAGGGTAAAGCTCCTGCTGATCCTGATCTTATTTTGGCCCCTGGTATGTAAACCTTTCTCTCCAAACAGAGCTCAAAAGGGACACATAAAACAAGTGTTGCTCACAGCAAGCAAGTCTGAATCTTCTGTCTCGTCATTGCTTTTGCAAGCACAGGAAGTATGAGTTGTTTTCATCATCTCTGAGGGTGTAGGGACAGTCTGAAACCCATGTATGAACTCCCTGAAGGCTGAGGTCTGGAGTATCCCTATTGCTATGTACCTCAGAGTGGGAGAAGTCATCTTTTTGTGTCTAAAGTTAAGACTGCAGATTTAAAAATGGTGCCTTCGGGGAAGTCACGTTATCTCATAGAAGAGTGAAGTGCTTTGTTCTGAGCCCTTCAATCAGCTCAGTCATCTCAACTCAAATATCACTAAAAGCAGTGTGATGAGTCCTGTGAAATGAGTGGTAGACACTGCCTCGTTACATGGAACTTCATTGGTATCACTAGGGTCTTCTCAGCAGAACTGCCAGAAACATGGAAAGGAAGGGCTGACTGACAGATTCTCTCCTCGAGGTGGTTTGTGTGGACAAGAGCTCAAGGAGAAATGGCAGCAGCATCTGAAGGGTCGTATTGTGGGACCATCTTTTTCTGTGGTGTGCAGAAAAATGCAGGCTTTAATCTCTCAGGTAGTTTTAATTAGCAGTTCATCTGCTGCAGTAATTAGAAAGGTGCAGTTCTATGCAGTACAACTTGATCCCATCCACAGCTTGTGTTCTGGTCCTAATGGCTTGTTCTCTCCTGAACTCAGTGGAGTCTTGCTCCACTCTGGAGTGATTGGGAGCTGGCTCAGAAAAAGGCAAGCTGGGAAGCAACTTGCGAAGGGTTTTCCTTCCATGGAGATTTTTTGCAGGCTGGGTCAGAGCTCTCAGAACCTGGCTCTGAAGCTAGACATAGGCTACTGTAGTAGTTAGGGCATGATCTTTTTTAGGTCATTCCATGTTGGCAGGGAATTACAAAGTTGACCAAACTGGTCATATTCTTGAGTTGACACTCTGTGTTATGCTCATGTCCTAGGCACAGCTGGCCTGTTCTCAAATCCTGCAAGAACCAGCAAGGCACTGTTGTGTGCAGCCTTTGCACATACAGGGGACTCTTCTTTCAGGAGGTCACAAAGCAGTTCTTACATTCTAGTGTTAACTTGGCAGGTGAAGTTCAGAAATAGGATGATTCCTGAAGATTAAAAAGCTGAGCAGAGAACTTAAATAACAGACTTGTCAGCTGCTTTGGGTTTTTTTCCCAATAGGTGTTTGTAAAAGAAGCCAACATTAAAGTAACTTTTACAGATGGCTGATTTGAGATGTAAACATCTAAACTGGCACATTTACTGTTCAGCCTGCCATTGACCAACTCTTTGATGTGTTTGTTTCCAGGAACACCTGTCTGGTTCTTTGTGAAAATTGCTCCAATTCGAAATGAGCAGGATAAAGTGGTTTTATTTCTTTGCACTTTCAATGACATAACAGCTTTCAAGCAGCCCATTGAGGATGATTCATGTAAAGGTTGGTCTTTTTCACAATTATATATTTATGCTGCTTTTGTTTGTTTGCCCTGGTCTTGAAAGAACTGAAGTCCTTTAAATACCCAAGCCAAAGAATTAAATGTTAAAATAGCTTGTCTGTGCCACTGGGGATGGCATTTGGGCAAGAAATGGTTGCTGGTTTCTTTAGTGAAATTGCTCTGGCCTGCACTGGAAAGGGTCATTGCTAATGAAAGCCCCGAGTGCTTCAGAAAGCCCAGTTTACATGGTAAAGGGTATTGCTCTTCCTTTAAAATACATTATTAACCCACTCTCCAGCATAGCTTTCAAGGATTCACGATGTCTCAACAGCCCTGTACAAATTGTGTGTGAAACTGTATGCAAAATCTAAGGAATTAACCCTGGCTGAATCTAGCAAAGATCAGAATAATTAAACTCTACCACATGGTCTTACTTGTCATTATTATGGGATTTCTTATGTTAAAGTTCTGGACTAGTTTCCTTTAGCCTATGTGAAGAGATTCCAGTTATCTTAAGTGGAATCAGGTTTAAGCTGTCCTGGTGAGTGCAGTAGCACTGCAGTGTTCTCATCTTAACCCTTTGCTGAGCTACAGCCTGGAAACCTGGAAGCAAACTCAGCTGGAATAGCAGCATAAACTTTCCCTCAGGTTCAGATCTCTTCAGAAAAAGACCTTTTGTACCCTATGGAGTATTACAGAGACTTGCGTTCTCTGGGGTAGAAAAGGATGTAAGTTCTCCTGTTGTTTGCATTTTTGTAGTATTTAATAATATTTGTAGTATTAAATTAAACAGGAAACTTGCTGTGAAGATGAACTGATTTACATTTGTTCTTGAAATGTTATTCTTTAAAAACATAGTTTCTCAAAGTGGAAACACCTGTTACCATGAGAAAGTAAGTACAACCTTGACAAACATACCCTCTTCCAGTCTATGTGGGTAATTCTTTTCTCTTGTTAATGCTATTTGTTTGGTTCCTTATTGCATTAATAAAACTGAAAAAAACTTACCTTGTCAGAAAGTTTGGGTCTACAGTATTTTTTCCCCTGCCTAGTGGCCCTTACTGTATCCTGATGAGGAGTGACAGCACAGATAAATCAGCATGATGCAGTAAAGCTGGCTCTCATTTATTTGCTGGTAGTGAAGGCCCTTGCTTCATTTAGTCAGTTGATAAGCAGGACTTTCAGTCAGGTGTGGTTGCTGTGTCCTTTTGCTTTCACAGAATCTCCCTAATGTAGTAGAGATAGGCAGTTTGTCACTTCACATAAAAAAACACTTTAACTATTTTTTTTTTTTTTTTAATACAAGTATGTTGAAGAAAGGGAATGCTAATTCTTATTTTTTTTTTTAAATCTTGTTTGGATCTTGAAATTTTGCTGCTCTTGCAGTGAGCATGGTTAATTCTCAGCGGTTGCACATCTACAGCAGTATAGGCACTAAACCTACACATAAGTGTATGGACTTGCAGAGGAGTTGATGATAAGCAGAATTTCTCCCTCTGGGCCATGGAAACTGGCAAAGTGACTAACAGGGGTTGCAAACAGAAGAACTGAATGCACTGTTTAGAGGCCACTGATTCACAGCTTTGCCTCATTCCTTGAGTGCCGGAAGGGCTTGTGCACTAAATGAGTCTTCCAAATATTATTTCTGGATCTCCTAAAATTAATAAATTTGCAGAAGTTTCATGCTGGTAAAGAGTTCTCTGTCACTTTATACATAAATCAAGCATGATATAAATGGAACTGCACTTTCTGTTTTTTCCTTAATTTACCCCTTTTTCTTCCATAATTTACTTGCTGTAGGCTAGCTTTGGAATTTTATTGTGTGATATTTTATTAATCACTTGGTGGCTAGATGAGCCATTTCTTGAGGAGCTGATTTGTCCAACAGAATTTTACATGTGTGTCCATGTCTTTGGACAATGTTAGATCTCATTGTGTAATTGTAATTGTGAGAGGGGGAAGAAAAGGCAGGTATGGGGTGTTAGATAATCATCTGTAGTAGGCTCTGGCATTCACGGAATGGAAAACTGTTTTTGGAAGATCTAAAAAAGGTAAAATTGTACTAGATTGTTCAGAGAATCATTAACACATGTGAGCTTGGAAGATGGCATATTCTTTGTGCTGTGTATACAATGTTACACAGGAACTTTGTAGCATGCTTTTGAAAGAGGGCAATTTTCTTAGGACTGTTTCTCATATTCTCAACCCAAATGAACTCTCAATTTGAGAAACTAAAACTGTGAACTGCAAACTGATTGCCAAATCAATTCTTTTTCCTTCTTTCACCTTCAGTCAGCTTAGCAAGTACTTTCCTTTTACTGTGTTTGTATGTGTAATCAGTTTCCTATGCTTATGAGTACTTAATATGTAATAGGTTGCATGTAGATGCAGATATGTTAATAAAATGTGCTATTTACACAGTTGCAAAGTATTTAAGATTTTCAAAATCAATGCCTGTACGTCTATGTAGAGAAAAACATTAAATCGATCATGTTCTTGTACTACATAAAGAACAACTAATCTGTCAGGCTGAGCCTGCTTAGCTGTGGTATAACTCGGTTTTCTATCACCTGTGAGCAATTTCAAGCCTGATTGTTCAGTTGCAAATGATGCAGCTCCTTGAGTGAAAAGTGTAGAGCTGTAATGGCAGGTGTTTGACTACACAAAGATGAATAGGCATCTTTCATCTGAAGGTGACTCAGAGGGATAGAAGATCCCAGTACCATTTTTCATGCTTAATTTTTTTTTTAATGGATTCATAATATCAGACATTGGAATAGATGAAACAAGAAAGTCACATAAAAAGTAGACTTCTCCTTGTAGCCTTTGTTAATTGACTCAGATGATTTAGCAGATGTTTATTTTATGACTTCCATGGAAGGTAAGTAAGACTGCTTTTAAATGCAGCAGCTTTAAAAATAGTGCATTCTAAATAAAACATCTTAAAAAATAGTGTGTCAGTGATGTTGATAGTATTTTTAAACAACCTCTTTCCACTTTTTCCCATTTGCTTGCCCCTTGAAAAAAATCAGGGAAATGAGGTTTACTTGAATAGAAGAAGGCAAAATCAAGCTATAGTGCAGCTAAATTTGGCTTGTCAAGTGATAGGTCACCTTCTTAGCTGAATTTTAAAGTATATACTACATTTGGAATTAATGCATTTTGTCTGTATATGTCTCCACTGCTTTGAGATCTAACACAAAAAGTATGAGATGCTTGAGAATAGTGTATGAAGTGGAATGCATCACTTTATGCAAAAGAATTATTTGTGCAGACAAATTGAAACTGTGCTTGCATTCTGAGTAGCTTATAAGAAGTTTGCTTGAACAGGTTTTGAATGTATGGATATAAGGTGAACATATCCAGAAACATCTATGCTGTCTCGTAAGAGTTTGAATACTGAGCTTTGGATCCTAATTTTTACTTTTGATACTTCATTTTTATACAAAGGGGTGGTTGAATTCAACATCACTGAATCAAGTAGTGAATTGTTGTTATCCTCCAAGATGATGTAGCCTTCCGTGCTTTGTAGCAATCATCAGTTGCCATCTCCTCTGCAGAAGATTCTTTATTTCATTTTGCAGCTAAGCTGTCCTTTGCATAACAAGCAGGAGTACAGACACAAAAAATATTTGGTTTGTCTCCTTCATCTTAAATCAGGGAAAAATATAAATTTCTTTTTTTTTTTCCCTTTTTGTTTCTGGGTTTTTTGGGTTTTTTAAATTTTTTTTTGTTCTGTTTTTAAAGATGTATTTACATGAACAGGGCCAATGTTTGAAATATTTTGATTAAGATATACTCTGCTTTCTTCTTGATGAAATATTTTCTTAAAAAGAGGAAACAAATGAAAGGGAAGTAGTGAGCATATTAAAAAACATTGGTATGCTTTCCCAGTCTAGATGGAAAAATAGTACTGTTTTAGTCATGAGGCTTCAAAGAGAAGGAGCACTGCAGAGAAACTGGATGGATGTAAGCAAGGATCTTTCATGTATGGGAATACAAAGGTGTCTTGAGTGGAGGCAAGAACTGCTAGAATCTTGATTTATTCACATTTACACAGTTATGTGAACAGCAGACCTGTGGACAAACAAGCTTGTTCTCTAGTGACAATGGCTTCATATTCTGACTCTAGGAATTGTGTAAGGCATGGATCAGCAATATGGTAACAAGGGTTCTGTAACTGCCACAGTTCCCAATGTTTGAATTCTTGAGTTATCAGGAATGAACTGAGAAGAGTGGCTGGAAACAAATAGCTAGCTACAAATAAATAAAAAATGCTGTTGTGCTTGAGTATCAACTTGCTTAAAAATACAGAAAATTGGCTTCTTCAACTTAAGGCCATTGTTAAATGAAACTTCATGCTTTAAAGAAGAAAAGTTTCGATGAGTTAAGTGCCACAGCACAGAAGTATATTTCAATGCCGTATTTCCACATGAAACAAATCTCAGGGGACGGCTTTTGTAATCATCTTGTCTTGCGTGTTATCAGAAGTAATTTCTATTCACCTTTTTGTGAAGAAATGGTTGAAAACTGAAAGAACATCATGGAATGCTGGAGTGCTGAAATCAGGGCTGTTAATTTTGAAGGCTTTCCATCCTTTTGAAGCTGGAAATGTTTTAATGTCATTGCGTTGCTTTGTCTGTACATGATATTTTCTGCAGAACTTAAAGAAGAGACCAAACAATGATAAAAAGGGGTTAGAATCAAAGAATGGGGCACAGGCAAGCACTACCATGGTGTGGTATCCAGCTTTATGTTTGGTTCTTGAATTTCAAGCTGTCATCTCTTCTATGTGAATGTATCTTGTTTGAGGAATATATATGCCTGTATTAGAACCACCTAGGATGATTAGATTTTAAATTTGATTTTTATTTTCTCTGTTTCTAGAGGAAAACAATGGATGTAGGACTATACCAACTGCTTGTGTTGAAAGAGAACTCCTAATCCATATCAACTGGTCCTTCTGTTTTAGCAGGACTGACACCAGTATATCCTTACACCATTTTGAAGCATGGTTCCTTGTCTTGGAATGCCTCATGCCTCTTGAAATTTAGTGTTTGTGTTCAGTCCTGTGACTTAAGTCCATTGCTTGACCTGTCTTTATTGGATAGATAGGTCAGGTGATCTGTGTCGTAGGGTTCTGGAGGAAAAATTGCAATAAATTCAACAAGTACTGTTGTCTTCTTAGGCATTACTGGAGATGTTATAATTCAAAAGGTTTGGTACTGACACTCTATTTAATTTTTATTTTCTTTTTCCTCTGCCACAATCTGTAGTTCTAACTGTTGGAGTTGCCACATTTTTATCCTTTTCTTTCACAAAACCCAAACCCCCAAAAGGAAATACAAGGAGGAGTATTCTGTTCTAAAGATGAAATTCTTACATGTTGCACATTGATTCAGTCCCTGGTTTTAGGCTTGCTGTGGCACAGTGGTGGGTGCATCTCCAAGCTGGGCTCCGAGTGTGGTACCCTGTGTGTGGAGAAAATTAGGGTATGTACTCCCAGTTTGTGTCCACGCTGCTTTAAAAAGCCAATCTGAAAAGCCCTGCCTCGTGACACAGTCTCTTGCCTAGAACAGTTATATTGCTATTAACAGTTGTATTCAGATCAGAGTTTGGAGTAGAGGATGAGACCTAATGTTTGTGGAAACAGTTCTTTTGTGTGCCTTTTAGGCACCCACAAGTTAGATATTCAACACGTAGGGCAGAAGAGATGCTTGCAGGGGGATGCTGAGGAGAGAGGAATGGGTTAAGCTGTACCTTTCAGAAGAAGATGACTCCTGGGAAGAAGGGGGGGCACCCGAAGGTGCTCAGCATTCATAGCCACAACTCATGCCAGAGTTGTCTGGCAGTGCTTTTGTGCAAGAAAGCTCAAGTGAGGTGCTTCCTTTTCATCCTCTATGTATGTCCGAATAGCCCAAATCTTAGAAGAACGTTTAGAAGAAAATGCACACTGAAAGTTTGTCCTCAGGTTTCGAACCAAATTTCGCATCTTCGAGGAGAATGCCCACCCCATCACGGTTTGAGTTAGAAAAAGGAGCTGTCTGTGTTATATGTCATTAGAAACCTTTTGCGTGTGCTAAGAGGGGCAGGTTTCGAGTTCCCGGGTGAAGCTGGAACTCCGTGGTCTGCTCTGTTTCCCGCCGGGGCTGACGTTTGTGAGCAAGCCCCGTTCGTTCCGCTTCAGCACCACGGCCAGCGCCGGAGCGCCCGTCCCGCAGCCGCTCCCTCCCGGCGCCGCAGAGGGGCGATCACCTGTGCCCCTCGGAGCACGTCCCCCTCGGGTCTCTCGGGCCGGCCACCTGCCTAGTCCTGCACCTGGGTCGGGCGAGGGGCTGCACATGACTGGGCCAGATGCACTTGAAGCTCATAAAGCCAATTGTATCCTGGGTTGTATCAAAAGCAGCGTGGCCAGCAGGTCAGGGGAGATGATTCTCCCGCTCTACTCCAATCTTATGCGACCACACCTGGAGTACTGCACTCAGCTCCGAGTCCCCAGCGTAAGAAGGACCTGTTGAGTGAGCTCAGACGAGGGTCACAAAGATGCTCAGAGGGCTGGAGCGCCTCTGCTGTGCAGACAGGCTGGGAGAGTTGTGGGTGCTTAGCCTGGAGAGGAGAAGACTCCAAGGACACCTTTATAGCACCTTCCAGTACCTAAAAGGGGTCTGCAAGAAATCTGTGTAGGCAACTTTTTCCAGAACCAGGTTCTCATTATAAACTGAGTCTTCAAAGTGCTGAGGATCCTTAGTTGGAGTAGGAGATGAGGAATAGGAGCTCAAGAACTCCCAGGTGATGCAGCACTTTTCAAGATGGGATTAAATGCACTGATTCTTTCCTTTCAGTCTACCAAAAATATCCAGTCGTATACTCTGCTTTTCTGTTATGGCAAAGTATACTGCTCATAAAGATTATAGTTGTAGCTAGCTTTTGTGACTGTTGTTGAAGGTCTTCTCTTTTGAGAGATATTTGAAATCACTGTAAAAAATATTCTGAATTAAAATTCAGCATGTGACTTCTCTGCCAGAAGCTGCTAAATGTTTAATTCGAATTTGGGAAAATCTATTTGTATATTCCCCCTTTTGTTTAGCAATAGTAAAATTAATGATTTTGTTTTGCTTTTCTGTTCTGCTTTTTATTATCTTATGTATATATCTCTGCTTATTCCAGATCTATGCTTGATGCATCTGAGGCCAGATTCTCTTCTGTTACAGATAACGGCAATTTTCATTGTGCATGACTCTAGCCTTACATCTTGATTAGTCTGGAGTGTCTTCTGCAGTGCTGTGAGATCTAAATCTGATCATTAGATTTAATATGAGATTATTGTGTAGTGGACATTTATCCTTGCAAAATATGCAGTTCATGTAGCAGTACTTTTGTAGAGTGATTGAATACAAAGTCACAGCAGTCATGAGTTTTATTACTGAAACCACGCTGACACCTATATTCTGACTTGCTTCTATTTGGTACTTGGTTAAATTATACTCCCTTCTGGTCAGTATTAAAGCAGATTGCTCTGTTTTAACATCTTTTTGTCCCTTTAGTTGTGAGAGGTTTTATGAGGTACACTTGCTGCCTTTTTTGGTAATGTGTCTATTCTTGCATGTTTTATCAAGGTTGGGGGAAGTTTGCCCGCTTGACCCGTGCCCTCACGAGCAGCCGTGGAGTGCTGCAGCAGCTTGCTCCCAGCGTGCAGAAAGGAGAGAACGTTCACAAGCACTCAAGACTTGCTGAGGTAATTTTTTCTTTCCCCAGGAGGCTGTAAAGAAATGTTTTTAGCCTTTGTGCGTATGTCGTCTCTGCATGAGCCAAGAACTGTCAGTCCTCCCTGCCCTGGGAATCTGGTACATGTGCTGTGAAATGTGTCCTATGACAGCAGAATGAAAACGGGTGTCCCAAAGACCTCGTGTAACCTAATTGCAGTGTTGTGTTCCATATATTAGCAAAGTCTTAGAAAGGTGTTGTTAAAATAATACTTTCTTGCTGAGTTTCCACTCTTCTGGAGATCTTAATAAGAGTAGGATCTTGAACTATCTACTTATGTAAAGCTGAGGTGAGAAAAACTCAGTCTAGTACACAAGGAAAACCTGGAGAATCCATGACACGGCTATTCTCTGAATTAATTTATGTCTAGTTACTTTCCAGTAGGATCCCAACCCTGCATTACCAACTGGTTAAAACCTATGTTTAAGTTACTGCTTTTCTGGACAGAACAGTTGCAAGATGCCACAAGCAACACTGCAGATAGATTAGGAAAATGGAACCTTGTGATTTAAGTAGCCTCTCAAAGATTTGAGATAAGCTCCAGGCAGAGAAGGCCCTTCAAAGCACTTTGGGTTTGAGGGCTTTCACCACGAGGGAGAGAGACCATCCTGGGCCAGTAGCAGGGTCTCCCTGGTGTAAAACAGCTTGGGGAGAGATTTGATATGGTGTTAAGGGCAGCACAGCCAATATCACATGACAGTCCTATGTCACTTCCTGCTGTGAAGGCCATGGCAGCAGCTATGACTTGACAAGAATTCTTGATCTTCCTCTGCAGCTGGAGGTGTAAGGCATTGATGAGTTCCATGAGGTCTCCATATAGTCAGCTATACTGTATATATATATATATATACTGTATATATATATATATTAAAAAATATGTATATAATATATATTCTGTTAGTTCTCTTGTATATGTCTTAGTTTCTATGCAAACTAAAAATCTCCTGTCTTGTTATGATGAATAATGGCAAAATTCCTGCAGACAGGATCTTATCTAGTCAGTATTTAATACAGAAGAACTCAAGAAAGGGAAACCAATTTTTGTTAGAAGCAGAGATATAACATGGATCATACTAGCACAGGGGAGGGTCAGATGTTCACAGGGACACTGTACTTCAGGAACACCATGTGATTAGCACATGTCCACTCTGAGGTTGCTTTAGTGTCCTGGAATTTGGAGTAGTTTTCCTCCTAATCTTACTCAAGGCTTCATATCAAATAATTCTTTCTTCTCTTTAGATCTCTACTCTTGAATTTTAGTTAATGCTAAAATGTAGGCAGCAAAACGTAAGGCAAAGGGTCTGAGGTTATTCTGTTTGGCAACAGTCTGAATGTCAGTGACTGCATGTTACCAATACTTTTTGCAAGTCCATGTGCTCAACAAGTCTTTGCAAGTATTCTTACTGGCAAAACCATTGATTCATTACAAATAATAAAGGCCAAGTGTGTAGTCTGCATGTCTGAAATGAGTTTCTTTAATTGCTGACTGAATATTGTGGTCATAATTTTACAAGGAACATTAGCCCCAGCTGTGATGTTAGGTAGCTTTTTTTTCTGCTGTAATTCCATTTAAGTCAATAGAACTACACCAGAGAAAAGGCGAGTGCAGATAATCATATGGACAAGACCAATTTTCTTTATTTGAAGATATATGGGGTGCCAGGCTTCTTATTCTGCAAAGGTTTCCTGGTAATATTGAATATGGGATCTCTAACAGTTCCCTGTTGTATTTTCAAGTACTTTTTCCTTTTTATTTTTTTTTATTCATCCCTGCAGTAGCCTATCTGAAATTTTAAAATTCATCCTTTTTCTTTTGCTGCTCACTATGACATTTCACATCAATCTTGTTTGTGTGAGAAGGCTCCATGTTTATTGCAGTGTTATTTGTGTTGCTCTTAGTTATTTATCACTTATATCACTTATATTTTAATGTTTCAGGAGGCTGTTGCATTCTAGAACCTGAGTAAAGCAAGGTGTTGGAGCCTGCCACAACAGCTTACAATTTTTTATTGTTTATAAAACAGTGTAAGAAAGGTGTTAGTGACAGACTAACAGGCCATGGATAATACAAGCAGTGTCTGTGAAGCTTCGGTCTCTGACTTTCGCCAGGAGGAAAAGATTTTTTTTTTTTAGCCTGACTTCTTTAATAGCAGTCGTATGAAAACTACTCAGATTAATTATGCAATTAACACAAGGGTGTTAGGTAACTATGAGACAACATTTTGCAATAGCAGTTTGTAAAGCAACTGATGAATTTCTGTTGCTTAGTCGCCAAGGAGCTGATTGTAGGGGTAGTTCTCCCTGATCACTGCTGAATGAACACGTGTCATCTGCACCTATGGTCTTAGCTGTGTTCTGCACCTTTGCCAGGCAGTTCTGGGCAAAATTTTAAAAAAATAAAATTGCAGTTATGAGAAAGAAAAGCAGAGAAATTATAATGGTGCTTAGCAGCACTGCTTAAGAATGGAACTTCTGCTTTTTTTTTTTTTTTTTAATTGTTTACTATGAACTTATAACTGCTATTAAAACTGCCAATCAAAATATTGAGGTTTAGCACCTAGCCCTTCGCTTGGGAGCAATCTTGGGAAAACAAAAACAAGGGAGGGTGAGAGAAAGCAAATAGGTGCAATTGAAAATATGAAAAGGAGAGATTAAGCTGGAAATGAGTGTGTGTTAGCATTTTTTGTTTGCCCCAGGTCATAGAGTCTTAAAAATAAATAAATCATTGTAACCACTTTTGATGCAGTTTATAACTCCTGACTTGGGATGCATTCATTGTTTTTAAAGAGTTTTTTTTTAAAAATTGTTGTGTTTAAAAAAGAACACAGTCTTGTAAAACCCATGATGAAATTTGGCATTTCTGCTCTTGGAATAAAATTCTCCAGCATTAGAGAGCTATTTCAGCATCATGCATCATTACCACAAATAATAAATGCAGGTAATACAGCTGTATTACCTGATGAATCAGTAACTGAAATAATACTTTAATTAATAAGTTTCTGAAACAAGTATTTCTTTTACTATGATAAAACTGTATAACGGTGAAAAATCTTCCAAAACCAGAGCTGTTTCAATTATTCAGAAAAATTGAAGAAATCAAATTGTCCAATGCACGTGAATGGAAGCTCAGCATATTGGTCTATATAATTGTGTACATTTTCCTCATGATTACTTTTATGTCAGTTTTTTGGGGTTTGTTTTTTTTCCTCTCCAGGGGAAGTAGCTTAACAAGCAGTTTGAAAGTTCATGTGGGAGTGTAACCACACCTGACTACTTCAGCAAACCTATCTCAGGTTGGCATTACTCTCCCTAGAGGCTGGAGTGCAGCAGGAGCACCTTGGAATAGCACAGAAAGTGCTTTGCATTGACCTGGGTTTGCTGGATGGCGCAGAGAGAGTGGGGTTTATAGCTCTTAATCTCCAGATAAGATTAAGACACTCCAGGGGATGTGTGTGTTTGGGCAAGGATGGTGAAGAAATATACTCGGTGTGGCCCTGGGTGTGAAAAGTGGAGACAGGAGTTCTTGTAATTTCCATTGTGGTGACCTGATAAAACCTTTATCTCTAGCACTGAGCTCTGTGGACCTCCTTCCACGGTTTCTGTGCAGTTCTGAGCTTTGCTGCTGTGCTTTATGATAAAAGCACATGCTTATTCTCTGAGATTATTAGCTTTGTTGTAGATGTATTTCTCTTCCTTCAGGGAAATGAAGAATTTGGTGCCTTTGAAAGCTCTTGGCTTGTAGTGCCAGACACCACAAGACTTGCCAGTGTGCAAAGCAAGTTGTCTTTGCTGGGAGATACAGTGTGAGCTGGGGCAGTGCCCTTCTTTCACCTCAGGCTGTGAAATCATGTCTAGCAGTGCCAGCAAGATAGGGTGATTTTACAAAGGTGTATGTTAGTGATGTAGTGAGAGGGAGCCCAGGCTAGAACTTGTCACCTTCACCCTACCCAGAAAGAGGACTGGAGGCTCCTCAGACTTGCTGCAGGTGCCTTTCCCCACCTAGTGAGTGATTGAAATCCCAGTGTCCCTGTCTCCTGCCCCTGTATTCAGGATTCATGCCCACAGTGCCAGTGCACATCCTTCTGCTGGAGACCAGGTAAAGCTATGGCCTCTGGTCTCTTTAAATACCATTGGTAGGGCTTCACCAGAGACTCCAGGGGGATAACAGAAATTCAAAAGACTTATTAATAGGGTCCCTAGCTATTCAGATACTTTAGAGTGTGTTTACTTTCTAAATAGAAAGGAAAGGAGATCAATCAGTCATCAATCCTTTTATTTTCCTGGGCTATAGCCTTTGAATATCAAACAAGTAAGGAGAGAGTGCTTTGTATTTGGTGATGACCTTTTAAAACACTGAAGCAGGAGTTTATTGTCTTAGGAAGTTGGAACTAGAAGTCTGTTTTTTCTGCTTTCACCCTTGCAGTTCCACTGGCTTTATTTTAATTTTTTTTTCTATTTACAGCAAAACAATGGACACAATAATTTATAGCCCCTTCTTTTTGGGGATTGTTCTTGCCTTTTCCCCTATTTGGGTATGCAGGTATACATTATTTATTTTCCAGTAAATTTATTTTGTTGATGCAAAATTTCCACAAATTCTTGGAGTACAAAGAGAGCAGCAGTGACCAAAATGGAGTGCGTTATACAATTCTCAGTCTAGAACTTATGTATGTATAGATAAGAACCATCTGTCAAGAACAAACTTATTTTTTCCCAGGTTTTCATGGTTGAGGTTCCTCTGCTGATTAAAATAGTTACCAAAATATTGGACATATTCATGTAATACCAGGAGCTAAAAAAATAAGCTGTAGTAGGCCTGTGATTGCAGAAGAAGCAATTATGCTTTCCTGCTGCATTTGAAGGGTGATCCTGTCTCTCCACACCAGTAAAATCTCAGTATTAGGATTGAAATTCCACTAAATGAAAAATGTTACTATGTGATGGAGGTGCTTGGATTTGCTGGTCAATAATTCCAGTGAATGAGTATTGCAGAGGACTCTCCTCCCCCAGCGAAGCATATTTCAGGCTTAGGATCTTAAGTTAGAGCTGCTGCTCATGCAGAGCCTCATAAAAGCCAGTAGAAACTCCATGGTTTCCAAGTGATTCAGGTACAACTGCAATGTGCAAAAGGGAGGGCAGGAGATATTTGCGGTATTGATTTGGGCTAGAGCTTTTGTTGGGAAAAGACATCCCAACATCTGCCACTGAGACTGCAAACAACTCTTGAAGGGAATGATGCTCTGAGTACACACACAGACTCAATACACAACCTCTGCCTCTTCCAGTCACACCAGTGACTTTTGGGGACTGCATGGGCTGGCCAGTGTCTCCTTCAGAGAAGAGACACTGCATGTGCCTTGTGCTACTTCCAGCTCCTCTCAACACAGCTTAATTCCCTTTTTTTTTTTTTTTGGTGGTATGGAGAACCTACATGAATCAGGGTTAGGATCAATAGAGTACGTGATACTACAGTGAACATGTTTGAGTCCTTGTTGGGTCTGCAGGAAAAATGTTCCTTTCTCTTCTCCACTGTCATTCTAGAAACTCAGTGAAATATACTGAGTCCTCTTATTTTTTGAAATTGAATTTTTTTCAAACTCTTAATGCCTTTGTGGTAACATCCAGGTCTGTCAGAGCAGGTCATGTTAATTCTCTTCAGGAGAACATACTGGGCTCAGAGTCAGCAGCCTTGCAATTCCCATACTCATTTACACATGTGTGAGGAACTGTGATCTGACAGCGTCTGACCCCTGTTGTGTACATGAGTAAGTGATTATGTGAGGTTCAAAGCAGCAGGGAATTTCATTCGAGTCTGTTTTGTCCAAATAGAACTTTTGTAACTGTTTTCTTTTGTCCCCTTTGGCTGAAACTGTTGGAAAAAATCTCACCAGTTCTCAAAAAAAAGGAAAAAAAAAGGCACTCAGAAAAGCCTGCAGATAAAATCCATGTCTAAATAACTGACATTAAAAATGCTGAGATAAGGAGCATGAGAGGAAGACATCCTTCTATTCTAGCTGTGTTGTCTTATCTTTTCCCAGAGAAAAATGGCCATTTAATTTCCTTCCCTGCTTCCTATTGCTCTGAACTATTTTTAATTGTATGCGAAATAGGAACCATGCTCCTAAATACTTCTTACAGGTTCTGAAAGTTTGGCATTACCAAACACATTTCACTCAAGCAAGCCTTCATGTTCCTTTAAGTTTTCATTCATAACTCACCTAGGGTAAAATTCCCCTTAAAATTTAACTTCTCTTTATTTGGACACAGGTTCTTGATGTTGATTTCACCCTCATGTATATCCATACATATAAACGAACACCTTCTTATCATAGGTATGTGAAAGAAACTTGAGTTCCCAAGTATTACATACATGATAATACTGTTTTTGCAGCAGTGGGCAGAACTGGAGAGAGAACAGACATAAAATGGGCAGTATTGATTGAGACTGCAGTTATGCAAAGCAGTGGTCAGCGTCAGCATGTGCTCAGCTTGAGGCCCAGGGCTTCAAGCACATGCTGGCAGATCATCTTCTGCAGGAGTGCTTTTCTGAATTCAGACCTAACAGCAGTGTAACTCAACGGTGTGCCTTGGCAGGTCCCCTCAAATCCTGTGTTCAGTTTGGAGGCCCCTACAGCAAGAGGGACATTGAGGCATTGGGGTGTGTCTGAAGAAGGGCAGTGAAGGCAGTGAAGGGTTTAGAGAACAAGTTTGATGAGGAGCAGCTGGGGCAGCTGGGATTGTTTAGCCTGGAGAAAAAGAGGCTCAGGGACCATTTGCTCTCCACAACTGCCTGAAGGGAGGTTGTAGTGAGCGGGAGATACGTCTTTTCTTCCAGGCAACAAATGACAGGACCAGAGGAAATGGCCTCAAGTTGCACAAATGGAGATTTGAATTAGATATTAGGAAACATTTCTTCACTGAAAGGGTTGTCAAGCATTGGAACAGATTTCCCAGGGAATAGTGGCATTACTGTACCTAGAAGTGTTCAAAAGCTGTGTGGATGTGGTACTTGGACGTGGTTTGTTGGAGAGTGTGGTGGTACTGGGTTAATTGTTGGACTCAACAATCTTAGGGGTCTTTTCCAACCTTAATTATTCTATCTTTATATGATTCTACACCATCAGGTAGTTAAGATATTGAAGTTCTCTGAATGAAAAGGTGAAGTCCAAAATGGGTTTATTGAGGCTAATGATAGATATACATGTGCTTTGGACCTGCCTGGCCCAGAGAAGAGGAAGAAAGGTCCGTGCATTCATGATAGACTGTAGTATGAGACTATTTCAGACACAGTGTAGTGAAGAGTTAAATAGCCAGTGTTGAAAAAAAATGTGGTTCAGTGGTCCTACTGCTGGACTGGAACTCAGTTGTGCATTATCCCTGGTTTTGCCGTCGATTTCTATTCGCACCAGCCTTCCTGCCTATTCTTCCCCATCATTTTTCTGTCTCATCTGTCTAGATAGCTGAAGGGCTTCTCTCTCCTCTGTTTGCCTTGGACACTCCACACATTAGACTTAGTGTCAAAAAATAATTAATGGCGTTAAAAGAAACAACTGTTCTTAATTTGATGCTGATTTGTGTAATAGAATAATTTTCTTGGCTTGCTTACCATTTGGTGGTGATAAAAGGGGTTAATGGACATGAATTTTTATGAACAGTTGTACTGAACTTGAGAATCTACAGTGTGAAAAATACCATGAAAAAATTAAACATGTTTTCATTTTCCTCTCAAATCTCTCTTTCTGCAGGTATTGCAGCTGGGTTCTGAAATCCTCCCACAGTACAAACAAGAGGCACCAAAGACTCCACCACATATAATTTTGCATTATTGTGTATTCAAGACTACCTGGGACTGGATCATCTTGATTTTAACCTTCTACACTGCTATTTTGGTCCCTTACAATGTCTCCTTTAAAACCAAACAGAACAACGTGGCATGGCTGGTAGTCGACAGCATTGTAGATGTCATTTTTCTGGTTGACATTGTGCTTAATTTCCACACCACCTTTGTGGGGCCAGCAGGAGAGGTGATCTCTGACCCCAAGCTGATTCGCATGAATTACTTGAAGACCTGGTTTGTGATTGACCTGCTCTCCTGCCTGCCATATGATGTCATCAATGCATTTGAGAATGTTGATGAGGTCAGTGTACCACTTTCACTTCCATCCACTAATTATTATTCAGTGGTTGGGGGGGAGGTGTGGGACAGAAGAAAGAAATTTGTGTTTTTAAATTTAGTGAATTACTGTACATATGTCTCTGGTAGCCACCCACAGCAGGCACAGAAGTTTGCTTATGAGTCCTATCCAGAAGGCTCATTCTTTAATTGCTACTGTAATTTTTGGTGCTAAAAATCCATGTTTATTTTCCTTCTTTCTGCATCTTCAGGGTTCAGGAGGACAGGTAGAGGCAGACAGCAGCATCTTTGTACAGTGCTGAGGAAAACTGCTCCATCTGACCAGGAATAGTTAGAACTGTGTGTCAGGACAGTTTCTCAGGGGAGGCTGTGCTTGCTTTCACTGATGACTGATCAGGGTAGTTCTGCTAATGCAAATTCTTCACAGGAACAGCTGGGAAGTAAAATACACATTTCTCAGCTGCTTCTAGTACACTCTAGAATGTGGCAAAGAGGCAGGCAGTGACTCACTGAATCATCTTAGAGCACCAGAAAGCACTGTGGTGCTCTAAGGTGATCTGGTGATCTGTGCAGCACTGTTTGGCAACAGTACTTTTAGAGGAAGGTGAAGCAATTGAAGGTACTTGTTTGGTAACTTCATAATTAAATGAAAGGGTAGGGAGAAATCTGGAAATTTAGACTCTTCCTTAGTTATGCATTTCTCTGGGAATTGATCACAATCCAGCAAAAGAACTAACATATAGACACTTAAATCCAGAAAAGTAGTACTTTTTAACTGCTTGGGGTTTTTGGCAAGAAAATATTCCTAAGGTAAATACATTAAAGTTCTGTGCCGAAATAGTTTAGAAACTTAATGAATTTTTAATAAAATCTTAAAGAGATTTCCAGCAGTCTGCTTTCTGGTTACACATTATAAAATCATCAACTAGTTATGTGTCTATCTGTGACACATTCTAAAGCTGTAAGATACAGAATTACAGGATGGCTGGGCTTGGAAGGGAACTCTGGAGATCATCTAGTGCAACACAGGTGCTAAAGCAGATTCACCCAGAGCAGGTTGCACAGGATCGCATCCAGGTGGGTTTGAAGACCTCCAGAGAAGGAGAGGGATTTACATGCCTACCTCATCAGGGCTTAGTATTTAAATTTTAGCCTGTAAAATTTAAATTTTATGGCTTTCTATAAAATATGCCCATGTTACAAAGGACAGCCTAGCTACCAAAGAAAACTATGGCAAGTGAAATACAGGCAAAACTAAACCTCATTACTTTTTCAAAATTACACTATTTTTTATAAAATTTAAAGTGGTTTTCTCAATGACTTGAGGACAGGTAGGCAAACTATGGAACACAGTGGAAAAAAATGTGATGTTATTTGATATTTAATTGCCTAGAGAAGTTTTCATTTTATATCAAACTACAGAGTGAAATAACACAAATTAGATCAAGCAAAAAAGCCTTGTGAGACCTGTCCTTAAGTATTTGTTTGTCATGTGAAAGACTCAGACTGCAGATTGTTCTGCAGGGCTTTCACATGTTACTTTGCTATGACACTGATAGAGTGATGGAAGGAGTGGCCGTATGTCAGTTTCTGACATTTAGACAGAAAGGGTAAAAATAATAAATAAAATTAAAAAATAAATGAAGCAAGTGACAAAAAAACCCCAAACCCAAAACCAAACCCAACAAAAAACAACAAACCATGAAGGAAGCTTTTCTCACCCACAGCGGATAGGAGCAACCTGGTGAAGATTTTGCTGGAGGAGCACTTTTTGGCTTTAGACTGGTGATGTGACCTACAGAATGTCCCTGAGGAAAATGTCTGTACCAGTGGCTATGGCAGCCATTGAACTGAGCACAGATGATTTTGGACTCATGGTAGCAATTCTGCAGAAAAATTTATGTATGAGTTTGTATTTCTGCAGGTTCTCCATCTCAGTGTTGCCTTGTGGCAATGAGAAGCTGATTGGTACTTCAGTTTTCCCTTGGCTCTTCAACAGTCTTCTTAATCAGTATAACAGTGTTAGTTTTAGTTTTTCTACTATTGTGCTCAAGGGAAAAAAACCCCAAAGATTTTTCTTGATGCTGTCCTTTCAAGATTGTTCATCTGCATTTCCCATAGCGAGTTCTGACATTTGGCTGGTATAAATCATTGTAGAATCATTACAGCAGCATTTCCGCTGGTGTACATTGCCATGCTTCTATTGAGGGCTCATAGGCTGGTGTATGGGACCTGAGGGGTTTAGCCAGCAATGCCAGCAGAATAAGAGTGCATATCTGGAGGGGGTTTGGGACAGTGTATGCTGATCACTGTTTCAAGAACTGCCTGTAAAGAGAGAGATAACATTTTATTAAAGAAGAAAAAAATAAAAGCCACATTCAAGGAGTCTTGAAAGCAGAAAATCTTTGCTTTTTATCTTTTTTTTTTTTTTTTTTTTTTTTTGTGTTGTGTAGAGCATTCCCACATGGGTCAACTCCCTTCCTTTCTTGCTGGTTTAAATTTACCTCTCACTTGCCCTGGATTATAGAACATAAAACTTCGAGCTGGCTTAAGTCAGGTACAAGGCTGCCCTGGTCAACATGCAAATAACCAAACTCAACTGTTATCTGTGTGTCACTTTAATTTTGCTGGAGGCTCCCTTGGAGCCATGGCACTGGAATCAGTAGCTGGCCATGGCTGCTGCAGGAATTTCTATTTTTGGAAGTCCTAATGAAAATGCTATTAAAAAAATGGCCACAGATAAAATGATACAAGTGTCAAGAGTGGTGATAAAATGAGATGAAGAATATGAAGTGCTATTTTCCTGGTCTGATATTTTCCATACATGATTTTAAACAGGAGGAAATAGAAATCTGGCTTTGTTGCAGTCCCTATAATGAAGGGGGCCTGGGCCGGGTGGAAGCTTGCTTATTATGCTGTCTTCTGTCATCATCTGTTAAAAAAAAAAAGGCACTGAAGAACTCTGAGAATGTCATGGAGGAACTAACTTGACAAGTCAATTTGTTCTTAAGAATGCTGTAATTACTGTGATGGAGACTAATTGATTTGCAAGGGACACAGGACCTGCAGCACTGAATAAGTAAAAAACTATAATAGGGTATCGAGGGTTTTTTTTGCTCTGGACAATTTTGGGACTATCCCATGACTTATCTCTAGATTAATGGTGAAAACATTTTTGTCATCTTTAAAGTGATCCACTAATTGTAACAGGTGAAACTAGAGTTGATCAATATTTTTGGCAAGCAGATACTTGATTTTAAAAAATCTGGTATTGGATTTTTTTTTCTATTTTGAACTAACTTTTTGCTTTGCAATTTACTTCATTATTACATTATAAGATATAACAGAAAATATTTTCTTGATACAAAATTGAGTGTGACTTCTGTGGTTTTCAGATAATTTCAAAAATTTTTGGGTTTGTTGCAGTTTGGAACATTAGTATATTTTCAATTCACATTTTTCAATATAATTGAAATTCCAGTTTCCTCTATGTATGGTTGAGAATATTTTTGTCCATAAAAATAATTTGAATTCATTAACTATTAATCAATACAACTATTAATAACTACAATTAATTCAAGAGGTACTTAAGTATGAATAGCCACATTCTACAGATGGAAGAGAAAAGAAAAAAACATTAATGTCTTTGTTCAAGGCCATATAATTATATAAGAGACTGATGTCAAGTCATATGCTCAGAGACAGTACAGTATTTCATATTCAGACATGGATGGAATTCAACAAATGAAGAAATGAATAGCTGTAGATAAATTTCTATTGTTTCTCTAATGAAAGTAAAGTTATGGATGTTTCTTCTCGCTTTTATATATGGGAAATGGATTATGCAATTAAATACTAATTATTTTCTTGACCTGACAGAATTTCAGCAGAAGAAAATATACCACTGATTGATGAATCAACTTAATGCTAGGCTTGAACTTTCTATTGTTAAGAGAATGCATCATGCTGTAATTTAGTCTGAGTAAGAAAAGAAAATATTGGTCTAAAATTTAAACAGCCCTTGAAACATGTGGTGTTAGTCTCTTTCAAATTTGAATGATCAAAATAGCATTTGTCAGTAATTCTTTACAGTAATTAGTATTATTCCTCACTTAAGGAAATACCACCTACTTTGGGGGATAATGTTATCTTTTTGTGTTCAGACATCAATCAGTAAATTTAACAAAAACCAGCCTTAAAGAAAATTCCATATTTTTTGCCAAGAACAGTGCAATTTAAGACTTTAAATTCCAAAGCATATTTTTGCAGTGTCAGCTTGAGCAATTTTATACTGTGGTTTTTGTCCATAATGCCATAAGATATAATTTATATTGGAAAAAATTTGACTTATTACATGTGATGCTGTTGTGAAATCTCATGGTAGGAGTGGAATCCAGTCATGTCACCACCATATAAATCTCTGAAACAGGGAGTTTTAGTAGTAATTGCTATATGTGTTTGAGCAGAGCACTGTGATCAATTGTTGGCTGGTGCCAAATTGAGAACCATGAACTCTATTAGTTGAGGTAGAAGAGGGATAAATGCATAAATGCATAAAAGATCATCAGGAAGGATGTATTCAATATAAATGATCTAGTGCTCACTTAAGTGAATGGAGAGAAGCTAGCATGTAGGCAAAGAAGATGTACAACTTTGAAAGGCCAGAATTTATGATGATGATGAAAAAAAAAGTCCCAGAAAAAAAATACAATACAGAATAATAGAAGTAAATGAAGATAATTAGTGCTAAGTGAGTGTGGTATAGCTGGAAAGTAAACAGTGAGTTGGGAGAGGAAAAAATGAATGTGTTGCTGGTCAAATTGTTGGCAACTCTCTGAGGCAGTACTTCTGCAATAGATTAATTTAAACCTTGTTAATGGAATAATCTCTCATGCTAATACAAATTAGCTATTTAGGAATTACTGAAGTAGCTACACTGGAAAGCATGCAACTTCCTTTTTTTTTTAACCACTGCATGCAATAACGGGCAAGGGAATAAATTACCATATTTACAGTTTCATGGAATAAACTGGAACCTATAAAGAAAGATTTTGGGTTAGATGAATTTTGCAAACTGGAAAATATAATTTTAAGAGTATTTTTGAACTGTAAACAGCTGAGCAATATGAAATCTGTTTGAAACAGTAGTTCACTGCTCTGATTTGAATCTGTCCAATGAGGCAGTGCTGTATTTTGCATATGAGTCTATTGCTAAATCTAGTAATGAATGAATAATTTTCTATGGTTAATTGAAATTTTAAAGTAGTCATAACCTACTTTTTATGTAATGTCTTTAACAAAAAAACCCTGGCTGTGTATCACAGAGTGTGATCCAGTCATAGAGGAAATGTTGACAAATCGTGGTTCTTGGACGAGATGGAAGTAGACAGGAGGGATATGTGAGACCCTGTGGACTGGGTGACACCTACTGGGGCTTCTGGGGAAGAATCAAGCAGTTGTGTTATTGTGCCCGGGGGGCAGGGGGAGGGCTGGAATTTGGGGCTTGGATTGGGGGTGTGATGATGGAGGTCTGCTTGGTTGGGTGTCGCTGTGTGAGAAGACCCTGAGTCACAGGACCAAGCCCGTGGGAGATGTGTGCTGGGGCTGTAACCTACCAGAAGCCCTTGGAACATGGCTAGGAAAGTCCTTGGTATGGCTCCTAGGTGCTATTTGGAGCTTCAGGAAGAGCTTGGTGGGCTTGAACTGTGGAAAAGGGGGAGTGCAATGGAAAGGAAAAGCAGTGGTGGAGGAGGAAGGTTATTTGTCTGACTTCTGTAAGTGCCTCTGGTCTGTAGCGTGGCCCCAGGAGGCTGTGCCAGGCAGGAATTATTCCTCAGCAGGCAGGTAGGTGGAAGGAGTGTTTTGGGGAAACGCAAATGGTGTAAAGCAGATTCCTGGGGTAAAGTGCACAGCCAGGATATAAAGCAGGTCGGCAAAAGAAGCACTTGCTGTTCAGAGTCTCTTGGGGATTTGAGTGAGGGTGTCTCTCTTCTCTGTCTGCTTTGTTCCACATCTCTTCCCTCTCCCCCCCCCCCCCCCCCTTTTTTTTTTTCCAATCAAATATGAGTTTTTCTATCTCGCTTCCTTCCTTAAAATCCCAACCTCCATGCTACCCATCATATGCCATTTGCATGGTACCCTGTGAAGGAGCAGGCTGTCTTTTCCCCCAAAATCCTCAGTTTTCCAAATTGTGTTGATGCATATAGGCACTGCAGAGAGCTCTTACGCTTTGGAAGATATTCAGGGTTAAATTTAAATTCTCTCCCATGCTGTAATCCTGCTTCAGGAGTTGAGTTTATTTTAATTCTGCTACCTTCCCTGGTCTTACTCAGGCTTATACACCTTGGTGGCTCAGACACATCTGCTCTGTCTGCTGATGGATAGCTCCTACCAAATGAGAATTCTGGAGCAGGATGTGTTTCTGTGTCCCTGCCTGGTGCAGATCTTTGTAGGTTCTACTGTTAAGATGCCACTTGACTCCTCATCTTCTGCACTCCAAATGTTCAGATTAGTCTTTCTGCTAAGTCACAGATAAGTAAGGGTGTTACTGGATTTCAGGGCTACTTCTTCATAGCTTTGAAAGGCCTGACATGATTTATCATTCTGCTAAAGAGAGAATAGTAGTCTACATAAGCTATTCAATCGGTATCAGGCTAATAGAATTAAAACGCTGAATTACATTGTGAGTGATAATGTATGGTGATAGCCTCTGTCCAAGAAAGAGAGTTAATTGAATATATTAGATTCTGAATTATTTCAAAAAGCTGCTGGTAGAGCGAGGCTTACACTGCGTATAAAGGGAGGCATGTTCCAGAGACAGGGATCAGTTACTCTCCTCCCCCCATTCACCACACTTGAATCAGTCTGAGGCAGAAAGTCAGATAAGATGACAAAGGTTATTTGTTTGAGTAGCTAAGTGGTTACTCTGTAGTCTATTTCATATTAGCGATGGAATTGGAATTGGAAAGATGGAGAGGTATTAGATGCCAGTAACGCTAAATCTTACTTGGGTGTGTTGCCTCTTTGAGATAAGTAAAAAGCTTCTGGACCTGGCTGTTGCTTTGAATCAGAAGCATTGGGAAGCAGATTGTTGTCTTTTGGGGTTAATTTTTTATTTCCTACAGTAGAAAGTAGGATTTCTTGAGGTTACTTATGTGTTACCTTTATTCTTGTTCTTCCTTTCCAAGTTAAAGGAAAATAGAGTTTGTTTCCTGGTTTGTTTTTTGTTTGTTTTTTTTTTTTGTTTGTTTGTTTTTTGTTTGTTTGGTTTTTTGTTTCTGAGTGTGCATATATGCATGTAAGGCAAGTGTGGACATAATTTTACAAATGAAAAATCAGCCTTCCCATTTCTTTCCACACCCTGTGCTCTTACGCATGAATTATTGCTTTTTCTCCCCCAGTTCTAACCAAGCTCACAGATGTCTGACTGAAATAAGCTTCAGGAGTCTAGAGATCTGTTTTCTTCAGTGCTGAAAACCACAGCAGTATCCAGAGGGCTTAGATATTGATTTTGACCTGTGCACATAATGCTATCTCATCTCTTGGTTGCTAAATATGGCAATCTGTAGGAAAGGTCGTGTTCTCAGAACTAATTAAGAAAATCAGAGGAGACAAATGATGGAAATGTGTAGTCCTAATGATGACCTGACAGGGCTGCCAGGTTACTGCAGGTAGGTAGAGCCAGGCTGTGGCATGGATGACTTCAAATAAAGTGTCAAGCAAGAAGGCAGTGCTTTCTGTGGCTCTTGCCTCACAGTAGTGATAAATTTGGTTCATTGCCTCCCCTTTTGGAATAAATAGTTGTGTTTTTTTTGGTCTGCTTCATTCTCTTTCTTTAATGGTTAGCTTTTAGTCTCCTGCATCTCCCTTTAATTGAGATGAATCCTGAACTTTTGCAGTTCCATATGAGAGAAAAGTGCTGGAAAACTTAGGAAAGACTTGTGCCAATACTGAATATTTCTCTTTTCAAAAATAGGTAGTAAGTAGGAAGTAAATTATCCTACCTTTGAGCCTAGAAAAAAAATCTTAATGCATGGATTAAGTGCATTTTCTTTCTGTACATGTAGAAAGTGAATAATGGCCTAAAAAGTGAATACTGTCACGTAGATTAAATCTATTACTAAAGTACTTGTGCTACTGCAGCAGCAGTAGCACAAGGTGGTGGGGTGAATGTAGCATTTTAGTTATTTTCTGCAGTTGTTCATGCTACATCTTGTTTGTAATGGAAAATGAATAATTTCTCACACTTTTGGGAGGCAGGTGGGGTTGTCACCTTTATGACTTTTTATGGCTGTTCTTTAAACAATTTGTATTTTAATTTTTTTTTCCTAGGTGGACTTTTGTTATTCAGTGAACTGAGTTGAATTTAATTTTGCATGGCAAATGAACAGCAGCAACTGTTTTTATCTGTCTTATCAGCACCTATCATTGTAGTGTCCACTGTTACTGTTCTCGGGGACCATAATGAGACAAGAAACAATAATTGCACTGCTTACAGCCCTTGTGTTTTCACAGTACCTCTGTTTCTTTTTCTGGGTGTGGAAGTAATAGCACAGATATGAAGTTTGTCTGATTGAGAGGTAGAGCCAAAATATGAATATCTTGGATCCTGTATTTGGAAAGAAGGCTAGTTACATGGCTGAGGTACCAGTGTGAGACAAGGGGTGCACAGTAGATCACAGTAGATTAGATCTTGCAGAAAGCAAGGAAATACAGAAGAAAATCTGTGTAAATGTGCACAGTTATATAGTGAGGAGGTCTAATTAATGACAAATTATGCATGGAAATTTACTTTTGGCAGTATTTCATGGACAAACATATGAAGCGTTTTCTTTGAATATAAAATATGGGCACACCTTTCCCCTGGGACTGAGGCTGGTCTGTTTTTCTGTTTTTGGGGTACAGTTCTACTCTGCAGAGAATGTGTAGAAGGAGAGGGAGGGGAAATGGTTGTGTTTATTATTTTAATTGAATTCTACTCAGTCAGTGGCTATGGAATTGTTTCTCCAGTGTCTCAGTGCCTTGAGCTTGCCCTTTGGTTTGGGGTGGGGGGCTGGCTACACTTTCTTCCTTTTTTATGCAGCAGCCATTACTGGCAATGAAAGTAAACCTGCCAACCTATGAAATATTTATCAACATCTGTATACAGGTATCAGCAGTAGAATTTTTTTAGTCTCATTCGCTTGCTTCAAAACATTTGAAATACAAGTGTGTGTGAAATTCAGTATTTTCTGACATACTTGACCAAGTTCTGCATATTGAAGTGAGCACTGCATGCAAGTTCTCTCTGTAAAAAGATATAGTCAAAATGTACTATGTGTCTATTCTGGCCATATAACAGATTTTTTTTTTTTCTTTTTTTGGGCATAGCCTCAAGGGATGTTTTCTGTTGGACAGAGTAGCAGTAGTTGTAGGTGTGTCGGGGTAAATCAGACACAAGTGGAACTCCATGGAATATTACTTAGCTTTGTCCTTTCCCTGGCTGCCACATAGACATTCCTTACAGTGACCCATTAGAGCAGAGCATCTGGGGGTGCCTGCTTGGGACCCACAGTGCCACTTCCAGCTCTTCATGAGCTGAGGTTTTTCTGTTTCCTTTGGGCAGAAGGAATTCTGAGTGTCTCTTCATCTGCATCTCAACACTGGCAGGAGTAGCAGACCAAGAGGGTGGGACACACATCAAGAGAAGCAAATTGAGTTCAGGCTCCTTTGCGTGACATCGTGGAGCCATCTGTATGATAAAAGCATAAAAATAATCTGCGCTGATAAGAGCATTAAAATGGACAATAATATAAAAGTCCAGTTCTATTTTGGAAAGTGGTAATCTAAAATTGTCAATTTTTCAATCCAGCAGATATATTCCAGTGAGCATTAAAATATAACTTGCTAAATCTAGTGCCAAAAAGGACTGATTTAAAAGGACTATCTGATTTTTTTTTCCTACTTTATCGTCTGTGAAACAGTCTATTAAGTTTCTGTTGTTTGTAACCATTTGCAATCCTTTCACTTACACATTTTTAAGGGTTATATGCTTAATAATTTCCCTGTGCAGTTCTTGCTCTTGTTATTGATCCATTTAGAATAGACAAATCCTTTCCTTTGAGGAAATCAAAGAGAGAACACTATTAATGCTAAATAAAAATAAATTTTTTTTTTTTTAATAAAGCTTTTTCTAAACTTTTAGAATCTCATTGGCAATGCAGTCAGGTGAGTATTAAGATTAATTTGACTATTAAATGTATCTTTACAGTGTAACCAAATCAAGTATTATTGTATTTATACTTTTGCAATATTTATATTTCCTATAAATATTCAAATTCTTTTTGTACAAAAAGCCTAATATCTCTCTATCTCTGGTCAGAATTTGATGCAATCAGTTTCTCCCAAATGATGCAGTTCAATCCCATTTAAATTGTTTTAATAAAATTTCTTTTAGTGAATTTCACAAGGGAAATTAGGAAAAGAGAATGTTTGAAAAAAGCATTTTGCCTTAGACTTTTAAAATCTGGTTTCATCTATTTTAATTAGTATTCCCATTTTTCATATCCAATTTCTTGAACTCCTCTTCTGTGATTTTTTCCTTTCCCTAAGTATTTCTAATCCTCGACTCTTTAATTTTTAATTTTTAATTAAGAATTAACCAAATTTTAAGCTATTAAGTCCTTCCTAAACCATTATTATTTTTTGGCTTCAGTAGGACTCTTGCTGACAAACAGCGGGTGTTTGTTTGTTTTTTTTTTTTTTTAATTGCAGGGATATGTTTAATTTGAAGAACAGATTTTGCACCACTGCTTTTGAACAAAAATAAAACTGTTTTCTCAGATGTTGGGGTGGAGATTTTGAAGCACTTTGTGATTAAAAGGCTTGGTTTTGAGACTGAAGCTAGAAGAGCACAATTGTTGGAGATTTCTCAAAATGTTAAAAATTAATGTTTTACGGCTAAGGTTTGTAAAGAGAAAAGGGAGAAATGGGCATTGGTCCTGAGGGAAAAGGCCAGAAGGCTATATTGTAATGTCAGAATATTTAGAATGCAGAGACTAAATGTGCTTGTTAGTCCAGGACTTGCATATCTAATTCTATAATATGGTTATAGTTTTTTTGCATTTTCCACTTTTCTTTTCCTCTCCATACTGAGTGTTCAGAAATTCCTGCTTTCCCTCCCCTGGAAATTAAAGCCTTTTGTGTCATATTCTGAGAATTGGCATTGAGGCTTTGCTCCAGTGTTTACAAAACAAAGCTGGGTATGGAATGAAAAGGAAATAGAAATTAACTTACTTTGTGTTGCAATTTTTGTATCAGTGACTTGAAAAGTTTGGCATAGATCCTCATGAAAAGAATAATTCACTTGCTCTCTTCTAGAATTTTGCAAATATCTCTGATTTAAAGGAAGGCTGCTTTTTTAATGTTCTTTTTTGTTTCTGTCTCTCTTTTTACTCCCCACCCCTTGGTTGCATTAGGTCTTGTCCAGATACCTAATAGAAATTGATAGTGTGTTCCCAGGTAACAAATTACATCTGTCTCTGAAAATGAGTCAATGTAATCATGACAAATTCATGAAATAAAGGGAAAATATATTGCTGCAGTCCTGGGGAACATGAGTCAATATACTTTATGTAATTATTTAATAAAACATCTTTTCTAGTGCATTGAGGCGACCTAAGATTCTGAGGCAGTTGTATTTATGCAGGAATAAACAAACTTCCAGTAAAAGCTGGTGACCAGAAGTATGCAATTATGCATTTCCAGAAATACTCATTAAACCAGTCTGCTTAAATTTTAATCAGACTTCTATGTATGAAACAGTCTTGGAAAGAGGAAGTAGATTTTAAAAAAGGGAACGATTTTTATGATGGGATTTTTATTCAGATCTTCTCATACCCCAAATGGGTTTGAATTTTTTAATTTGACTTCTTGTGCAAATCTGTGTAAAAGTTAACAAAACAAAATCCTGCATGCTGGCTTAATTCTGTTTTATGGGAGCCATACTATTTTCAGCACAGAAATATTGCATTGATATCAAAGGTGTAATAAAGAGGATATAATTTGGGGATTAGTGAGATATTTGAAATATTTAGGCTTTTTTTAGTTCATATGAGAAATGTCAGAGGACTGGTTATCAGTGCATGAATTTGTATAGGAAAGTGAAGCCATAGGAAATGCATTGTAGGAAATAGGAAAACTACAAATTGCCAGGTACTCCCAATTTTTTTTGCCTTCTTTATTTGTCTTTCTGATATGTCTGAGCTAAATATTGCAATTTGTGTTACACCGAGACATTACATCTGATGTGGGGCATAAGAATTTCTCAGGTTTTTTGATATTTTGATTATTCCCAGGATTTAGAAAGTCCTTTTCTCCCAGACCCGTGATCAAAGAAAAAGTCGAGTTGTCTCTTCTGTTTTTCAAGGTTGTTTATTTTTCCTTATCTATTACATTCTTTCCCTGACTAGCAGAGATCTTCTTGGCAAGTCAGTTCAAGGCACAATCCACTGCCATCAGGGTGGTGCTTACTTTTATACTAAAAACTACGTGTACAATATTTATGAAAATTTTCCAATACCTATCACCTATGTTAGACAGTCTGTCTATTCTAAACCAACCACAAAGTGCCACCCTCACAGCAGAAGAGGGAGGACAAGAAGAACAAGAAGAAGGACAGGACACACCCACATTCCTCCATCTTGCCCCGTGAACCCCCATTCTAAAAAACCCCAAAATTCTACTTTTCACCCTGTGACAAATTAACTATCACTCTACTCAAACTCTTGTGGCCTGTAAATCCTCACACAGAGATGGTAATTTCTTCCACGAGCTAAAACCAAAGGCACAGGTGTTTCTGACTCCGTGCCAAGGTCTCTGAGCCCCTTGCCCGGGTCTGAAATCATCCAGGACAATCAGAGGAGTGTCCTGGGCTCTGACAAGAATTCAAAATTGGATATGCAATAGACAGCCTGTTGTTTGAAGTTTTTACAAAGGTACTCGTAAACCTCTTCAAATAATCTGAAAAGGGAGCTCAGAGAGCAACCCAGAAAATGCTAGTGGATGAAGGTAAGAGTGCATATATTCATCCCTGGAAATGGTCACTAAGCTTTTTGTCACTGTTTCTCTGTTTTTTATGGATCACCTTGTTTCTTTGGAAGCCGCAGTTATGAATATTGCTGCTTTCACATGAAATTCTAATGGCTGCTGTGCTTTATCCTTCCAGGGCATCAGTAGCCTCTTCAGCTCCCTCAAAGTGGTCAGGCTGCTCCGGCTGGGCCGTGTGGCTCGGAAGCTGGACCATTACATCGAGTACGGGGCGGCGGTGCTGGTGCTGCTGGTGTGCGTGTTCGGCCTGGCAGCGCACTGGCTGGCCTGCATCTGGTACAGCATCGGCGACTACGAGGTCATCGACGAGGACACCAACACCATCCGCACGGAGAGCTGGCTCTACCAGCTGGGAGAGTCCATAGGAACTCCCTACCGCTTCAACGCCTCCGGCTTTGGCAAGTGGGAAGGCGGGCCGAGCAAAGATTCAGTCTACATCTCCTCGCTGTACTTCACAATGACCAGCCTCACCAGCGTGGGATTTGGGAACATCGCTCCGACAACAGACGGGGAGAAGATCTTTGCTGTGGCTATGATGATGATTGGCTGTAAGTGTTAGAGATTTTCTCTTTCTCATACACAACACCAAATAGCTGCATATCGTGAATGCTGATTTCGTAAGAGCATCTGGAATCCTGGTAAATGTGATGCAGCTAAAAATATTTTCAGTGTCAATATAAGTATTGCACACTTCCTTACTTGTTAGGTATAAATCACAAATAGGAGTAGTGTTGTCACTAGCAGAAGCTCGGTCATTTCTGAAGGAATGTTCTGTCCATATCCTCTCAAGGTGCTCTTGTAAGTAAACTATAAAATGCTTAAAGCCTGAACTGTTAAGAATTAATGCACCTTTTTGCCTCCATTTTAATGTGTGGCAAACTCTTTTTCATGTCTGAGAGCTGTATGCATTTGATAAGTGGGTCAGGGTGTGGGAGGAGGTCTGGGAGCATCATCTTCTAAAGGAAAGACAACTGGGACTCTTTAGGAACCACAAACTCAGCCATGGGCTGAGCATACAGACATACCCTAAAGCAAGGGGGGTGATGCTGTCCTTGGGCACCAAACATCCTTGTTAGAATGGATGCATGTTGCCAAGCTCTCCAGCTTTTGGCCATGTTGTCATTTCAGTGAAGGATCCTCATTCAAAGTACCCTTGAGAACTACTTGGAGTTAAGAACCGTATGGTGGCCACTGTTAAACTAGTTTGTGGGTCTTAGATAAAGGGTGGAGTTTGAACCAAAATAAGGGGAAAAAAAAATCTGCTTTTTCCACAGGAAAATGTATGATTATATGGAAAAAGAAAAAAGCTTCTGTATGGTTATATTGCATCCAGAGGAGGAGAAAGTCAGTCCTTGCTAAGCAGAAAATTAAAACCAAATACGTAATGAAACTCAATTAGCAGCACAGTGCCTGTTGTAGAAATGTGAACCTTTGATTCTGATTTGTCCTTTTACAGCAACACTGAAGTCACACACTGAGATTACATGTGCAGTGTTAAACCTGCTGAAGGTTAATGAGAAAAACTATCAAGACAAACATTGTTGATCACACAGGGATTGGGATATTTTAGCTATAAAAATTGTTAGTTTTGTTCTTCTAGCTTATTCCACTGCCAAGAGTCTCATCATCATAATAAAACATCCTGTAGGAGAAGGGAAATTTTTAGAAAAGACGGATACAACTTTGCAGTTTTCCCATGAGAAGGTGCATTAGACAATGTAGTGGTGTAGCACAAAACAGGCTTCCAAACATATTTTTGGATGAAGGTGCCAGTTTGATAGGAAATACTCTGATCCTTTGGCTTGCTGTTATGACCATGATACTAGCTGGAACAAGAACAGCTGGTATTAATCAGTATTATTATTTAGTACTATGAATAGTGATTAAGCATAGCCTTCAAAAAGTCATGAATGTCCATGGGGTTATTTTGGATTTGTACCTGTTCCAAACTCTTCATATGACAATGTGGCAGAAAGAAACTGAATTTATGCATAAATAATGTTGATTTAGAAGAGCAGAAAGAAAATGATAACCTTTCTTTTTGTGTATTTTATCCTCTGCTCATTTGAATAGCAATAAGTGCTGTATCAAAAGACTAGTGCCTTAAACAATACTGTGGCCAGCTAAGCTTACAGTCACAATTTCATTAGCAAGACCAACTTTGAAATTTTTACCTTATCTTTATTTGTCAAAGAAACTGTCTTTTCTGGAAATGGTGGTGGAGAAGGTGAACATGTGTGAAAATGTCTTCAAGCCCCACCTTTCTTGCATGGGCTGTATGTGAAGCTGCCCTGCAGAAAGTCAGGGTGCAGTGCATGGCAGGGACTTGCCCTCCTACTGATGGCTGTCAAAGAAGCTACAGCTCTGTGGGTCCTGGATCCATTCAGAGTCACAACACTGCCTTTGCACCCTCCCTCTGATAATTGGTATTGATGGTATTGGCTTCAGTTTGCTCCAAGAGCAGTGTCTCCATTGTTTGGTAGGGGCACTCAAGAGCTGCTTCTCCTCCCCCAGAGTGCAGACGTTGGCATCAAGTAGAAGGAAAGGAAGAGTTTACTTTTTGAAGTGCGAGTTCTTCCTGCTCAGAATTATTTTTAATACAAGTTCTTGTACCTCTGGGAAAGGCTGGTCACCATTGCCAGGTGGTGTGGTGGCTTTGCAGGGCTTTCAGGTCCTTGTTTGCAGCAACTTGGTTTCTAGTTTTGTTTTGGCTTAGTGGCTCAGTATCTTGAATCGTTTCTGAAGAAGAAAGGTGTGAATAGCAGTGATACTTTTTTCTTTGATCGTTGATTGTTATCTGTTGAGGCTCTGTTTCTGAAGAGGACTTGCTGTGTAAACAAGTGTTTTTAAGGCATGCTAGTAAGACCACTAGTAATAGTACTTTTCTGTCTTCCACTGGCAAACTGAAAGGTTTATGCTAGTCTGCACAGGCCTGTGGTGACATCCAGCTGGGGTGCTTGTGTCAGAAAGGCTGACAATGTTAGAAGTATTTGATAGCATAAGCAGTTTATAACTAGTGTCCTTCCATGCCCAGAGAGGTGGAGCTAACACTGTAATTCCATCTTCCGTAAGATAAAATTTGGTTTGCCCTGCTGCTCAGCCATGCATGTGTCCCCTTCTTCTCACTGCTTACTCCCTCTGTAAAGCTGATCCTGTGGCAGGATTTCATTTGTGTTGCATTAACTCTCTGTAGACACACTGACCACTAGTAATAGTACTTTGCTGTGATATCAGATAGCTGTTTAAAGAAGTAGGTTAAGACCACTTCTATCTTCTCTTTTATTTAAGCTTTCATTATAGTAAATAATAAATCCAGGTAACTTTTAATTAAAAATTTAGTAATACTTTAGTGAAGCTGTCCTGGACCAGTGGGAATTTTGGCTGAGTGCAAATGTTGATCCAGTAAAAAGTTTAATGTATGTAGCTTGTAGGAGGAGTGAGTGCATCATATTAGACACTGGGAAGGCATGATTGAGGTGATTAAGTTGTGTGTGGGTACTGAGCCTGTGGGGCTGACTTTGGTTTACACCAGGGACAAAGTTTAAGAAAGCATGGCTTTGTCTCATGGCCCAGCTTCGGGGCCTCCTCCTGCAGGGAGGTGTTCCTGTGCTCTCCAATGCAATGATACACATGCTGTCCTACTGACCTCATTGTGGCTGCAGTTTTCAGAGAGAAAGTGTTTTGCTGTTGCTTATTTTGATATAGGAAGGTGAAGCCCCTAATTAGGTTTGTGGGGGGCTGTGGCATGCACATAACCCCAGGGATGTTTTGTCATTTCATCAGCTCCACTGGAGGGGGTAGGTGAAAATTGCTCTTGATTCTTGACCTCAAATAATGTGCATCTGTTTGGGAAGATCAAGTTATTTTAAAATAGAGATGAAGTACCCAGTGGCTGCTTTTAATGATTTCTGTTCTGTGGAGGCTTGTGTTTTGTATTACTGTGTAGCTGCTTTTCCTGAACATATGGTGAATTATAGTTTTGCAAAGCAAAATATCTTCACATCTGTGAACTGACCTGCATGGTTTTGCCTCACTTTCTTTATTGAGTGTATGTGTGTGTATAGAGAGAGAGAAGGATGAATGTTACTATGGGAAGTAAAAGCAATTAACTCCTCAGCTTCATTTTAAATGAAAAACATACTTGCTTATCCCTTTCCACAGATGGCCACTAAATTTCTAATTAATAGGGAATATGTCTACAGACAGATCTTTCAGTGAGGCTGGCATTACATAAAACCAGGCTTAAAACCAGTGTCTGGGTCTGCAGAAAGACATATATTTTTTCATTTTCTTTAAATTTTCTTTCTTCAGTTTCATTAAAACTTGAGGGAAAAAAAAAGAAAAAGAAAAAAAGAAAACAAAACCGAAAAGCTGTTTCAATTTTTGGTTTCTTCCCTGTGGAGACATATGCCTTGAAATTACAGTCTTTTTATATTTTTCTCAGTGATTCTGTCAGGTTGGGTTGGGTATTGCACTAGCAGAAATCAGAGGACTTCATTTGCAGTTTTTGTATCTGGGCACTGTGTCAGCAATCCCCTTGCTATGCAGGTGGAGTAGGGATGAACAGTTCTGAAAATGCTTGGCATTCTTGACTTTTGACAAAAAATAATACTGATGGATGCTTGCCTATTTGGATTTGGATTTTGGGCAATGGAGCAAAATCCATCATTTTGAGAGCCTTTTGTTGGTGTTCTCAGTTGCATTGAAAGATCACAAGCTTTTGGTGCCTGTTTATGCTTATTTCTCCTTTGTTAGGTAGGAACTTACTGGAACTACTGAGCTTGACTCGTTCAAAATATGAAGGAAAAGTCACATGTTTGAATGTGAAATGAAATCATAAATTCCCCTGTGAACACTATACTTAGACCAGACAGTGAGAGGGGTCATGGAAAAAGACAAAAGTAGGAGTTAAAAGGTCAGATTCATGAACATGCATGCTTACATACCGTGATAAATTGTCAACTACTGAGTTCATTAATCCAAATGGTCAAGAAACTCAAGCCACTCCTCTTCGCTGGTGGTGTGCAACGTGAGCATCATGCAGTCCTGCAGCACTTCAGCTGTTTCTCTGATTAAGGTAGACACAGATCCCAGGAGAATGCAGTAGCTGTCTCAGCTTTGTCTGTGAATAGTTTTTTTCCTCATTAGACAAAAAATCCACCAAAACCAAACCAAACAAAAACACCCAAACAATCTGGAAATGAGAATAACATTTGGTAAATGTGAGAACATAGGCAGTCTTGTTTACACCATTCTTGCTGAAAGGCACAGTAGTGGGACTATCCCTGTGAGCTTTAAGAAAATCTTGGTGGCAGGTATCATGATGCACAGGTCAGTGTCGCTCCTTCCCAGCCTCACAGAGCATTGGTGTGCTTTGTTACCTCCAGCAGGGTAGGAAATGGTTAGTGGCTCCTGTGAACTAGGATAGTGAGGAACTGATAACAACCTGACTATTATTATCAAAACACCTGGACAAGATATAGAGGCATCATGTTTGATGGTCTTCCTGAGGCATGATCTCCCCCTCATTGAGCAGGTCATAAATTGAAAAGCAAATGGATGTGGCCATTTACTAAACATGTAATGACAAGAGAAACGCATTTACCCCTAGAACCTCTTCTAGGTGGTGGGGGAATGTGTTGGAATCATTTTTGCTGGAAGTTGGTGGCCTGAAACTAAGGGCCAGCCATGTGCCAACTGTTAGATGTGTTTGCTGAGGGTATGTTTAATGGGCACAGCACTAAGAGATTTTAAACCCAAAGCAACATTCTCTGTGTTCATGGGTATTGCCAGTGCAGTTTTGGGTTTGCGGACATGCTGGGAAAGGAAAAAGAAACCTGGTCTTGCAAAAGCTGTCTCTTGAATTCCTAGTCTTTGTCACATCCCTGGCAAGATGACAAAAATCTCTCAATGCCATGGACCCTCTTTCAAGCTCCTGAAGTTGCAGATGGCATGTTTTCTATAGGGCTGATAGTTTTGCATTAATTTTTATTCTCATCTATCTTAGCCAACAGCAACACTACTGTAGCCAGTAATTCCTAATTTAAAGGCCTGGATTTTGTTTTTCTTTTTTTTTAAGATTTCTTTTTAATAAGTATGACCAGTCTTTGCAGTTCTGTTCCTTCACCCCTCTGTGCTGTGCTTTATTACTTTTTATTTGATGCTAGTTATGACATTTGAAGAGATGGTGTGTTATTGCTGTAATTGTTAAGCGACTGTTTGGGGTTTCTGAATGCTATTTTGCTTGGATCTTTTCTCCACTAGAATGAACCACCAGAAATGTTGTGGATATATTTCTGTGCTACAGCAAGTTTCAGCAAAATGATAGGGCTGGCAGAAAAGTGGGTAGACTTTCTCTGCAGATTAGAAGAGGGTTTAACTATTAGGGCAGGATTTGGTCTGGTTATCTCTAAAGGTGAAAATATCTCAATTTTTCTTGTTAAGAGTAAAGAATGGGTAAAGACCAAACAAAAAAAACCCCAAACAACAAAAAGCTAACTCCAAAGAAACCCAAAACCTACCAAAACCTCAAAGTCATTGTGATAAATAGAAATAAAATGTATCGACAACATTGTTTCTGGCTTTTTGGATATATAAACAGTCCTTCAGACATCTGAGTCCCGAGGGATGCAATTTTCAGCGGAGCACGTCAGTATTTCCCATCAGTAAGCGTGGGGTGCACTGGATCGTGGTGGCATTTTCAGCCCCACTGATGAACTGGAGCATCTGGCCCACACAGAGTTACATCATTGACATTCAGCGCAGACAGGCCATGGAGGAGAGATGCAATCAGTGCTGACAGGCTTCACAACACAGCAAGCTCCAAAGTCAGAATTTAGCTCTTAAAAGCTGCCTTCTCTTTGGGTAAGGATGTCCAGGACTTGTATGTTTTTTTCAGGATTGCTTGTACTGAAGCACAACCCTGTTTTCTGGGACTCAGTATTGGGACCAGTCTTGTTTAATATCCTTCTGAATAATCTTGATGAGGTGGTCAAATGTACCCTCAGTCAGTTTGCAGAGGACACCAAGTTATGTGGCAGTCTTGATTTGCTGGAACGCTCTGCAGAGGGATCTGTACAGACTGGATTGATGTGCTGAGGCCAGTGGGGAGGTTCAACAAGGTCAGGTGACAGGTCCTGCACTGGGGTCACAACAACCCTGTGCAGCTCTGCTGGCTTGGGGCAGAGTTACTGGAAAGCAGCGGAAAAGGACCTGGGGGTGCTGGTGACAGCAGCTAAACAGGAGTCAGCCTGTGCCCAGGTGGCCAAGGAGGCCAATAGCATTCTGGCTTGTACCAGAACTGGTGTGGCCAGCAGGACCAGGGCAGTGCTTTCTCCCTCTGTACTGGGCACTAGTGAGTGTTCAAATTTTGTGTTCAGTTCTGGGCCTCTCACTTACAAGAAAGACATTGACATTCTGGAGTGAGTCCAGAGATGGACAACGGAGCTGGAGCACAGTCTGGAGCACAAGACTGATGAGGAGCAACTGAGAGAGCTGAGGGTGTTTAGCCTGGAGCAAAGGAGGCTCAGGCAAGACTTTATCACTCTCCTCAACTCCCTGAATGAGGCTGTAGCCAGGTGGGGGTTGGTCTCTTCTCCCAGGTAACAACTGACAGGTTGAGAGGAAATAGCCTCAAATTGCACCAGGGGAGATTTAGATTGAATATTAGTAAAAATTTCTTCATGGGAAGGGTGTTCAGGCATTGGATTAGAGTGGCACGGAAGTGGTGGGGTCACCATCCTGGAGGTACTTAAAGGACATGGAGATGTGGCACCTGGGGACATGGTTTAGTGATGGACTTGGCAGTGCTGGGTTAAGGCTGGACTCAATGATCTTAAAGGTCTTTTCCAATTTGAATGATTCTATGGTTCTATGATAACTGGTGTTAAAGCCAGAAAAAAGCCTTTAGGTGACACCTGTCTATAGCGAATTCCTACGAAAATCATCTCCAGGCGAAGACAGACTCAAAGTTGTTTTTCAGGTTCACAACACAAGTGCTAATGCTGTAATAAATCTGGCTTAGCTAATGATCATGGCCATATGAGAAGTGTCCCATTCATATGGGGTTAATCCCCTCCTCAGCCCAACACACTTCAAAGCAAGAAGAAAGTATTTTCTCTCAGTGTATTAGTATGGTAGTACTTTGTTTCCTGGCCTGGCTTGGGGAAGCTTGAATTAGTTCTCTGTGAGATGTTGTTTCTTAGAACGCAAAAATGAGTAACCAGTATTCCTTTTCTTGTTATTTAAAGCATATATGACCAGATTAAAGCTAGATTAAATTATTGCTATAAAATTTTTGGCAAAGTATAATTTGGAAAGGGCAAGGGTAAATTGCCTGTGCACTTTTGGCTGTAGGGAAAAAGAACAAAAATGTTCCAAAGCTATATCACATACCTTTATGAATGCTTTATGAATTGTCCCCTGATATGTTATCTTGCTGTAAGGACTAAAAATCTCAGGCTGTACTTCAGCCTAATAGATCTAGAGAATCACCCTACCTCAGATTGCTAGAATAGTCCCAGGATATATCTCTGTCAGTACTCTGCAAATCCAATCAGGACAATTTCTGAAGTGAGATTTTTTTCTAAGAATTTCTAATTCTCAAGGTTTTTACAATCCATTTCTCTCCTGCAGAGCTTAACGTTGCTCCCCAAGACGTTGGGCAACTTTTGAAAGAACTGTAAATGCAAATGGAGAAAAAATAGTTCTGTTTGACAGGAGAGAAGATGAAAGCTATGAAGTGTTAATGGTTTGATTTTTCCAGGATTTGAGGAGAGCTCACACTACAGTAATGTTATAGATAATTGCCTTTTCTGTTTCTTCACACAGTGTTTCTAAGTTTTGTCTTTTAACTCTTTAATAGGAAGGAGAAGGATAAGGAAAATAAGTAGGTGTCCCAGCTGTGGGTATCTTTTTCTTTCACCTAATGTCTTTCATATCATGTGCAGGATTTTCCTTTCTTTAGACATTTCTAACATTACTTCCTATAAGTCGATTTAAACACTGGAATGTGCTGCCTTTATCAAACTTTAATCAGAGTGTGCAACCAACTTGTTTTAAAATCTAAAGGAACATGATTAACCCAAGTTAATTCGTGAGAGAAGAGTGTGATGCATCCAGAATATGGACTGAGAGAGCAGAGGAATATAAAAAGAAGAAAGAATGTTTCAGGCAGGAACCAGGGGATAATATGCAAGATAAATATTTTGTTCCCTACAATAAAACAAAGAATCTGCAAAAGACACAGCGCTATGCAGGACAGCAAATCTTGGGGTTCAGTTTACAAATTTGTTTTTAAATTGCTGAATTACACAAATGCAACCTAGAAGAGCATGGTTTTTCTTCAGAACTATATTACAGATTCCCACTTGTGGAATTGGCTAAGTATATGCAACATACAGAAAAACATGACAAATCTCCCATTGTTCCTGCATTCCTGGGAGGCTTTTCCTTAAGCAGCCAACTGTATTCCTGAATAATGGCAATCCCGGACAAAGATTTGGTTTTAAACAAGTCCATTTCTGACTAAGAAAAATCCAATTAGATAGGCATGGGGGGAAAACCAGTAAAATAGCTCATCCACCCACATGACACATCGTGCCACTTGTCATCTGATATGTGGAATATGATGGAAGTTCTGAAGCATCTTCTAAGCACTTTTCACTTCTGCATAAGCTTCAAAAAATTGTATAGTTATTTTAATGTCTAATTTCTGCTGGACTCAAGCAGGCCTGCTGTAGGTTACTAAATGATGGACTAGAGATATCTTGCCTAGCTAGAATGCGTAAGTGATTTAGAGATCATGATATGACCTTAACCAGTGGGATAAACGGTCTCATGACATCTTGAGAATGAATAAGGCTTAGTTGTGCTTACCAGATCACTGAGTTTTAGGCATTTGGCTGCTTTTATATTTTAAAGAAATATTTGACTGTTTATAAAAGTGATAGGGAATGTTTTAGAGGAGGCAAATGCTGCTCTGGGTCATATATGCAGTCTATTTTTTGGAGTGGAAAGCTCTGAAATACACTGGATCTGAACTTGAGTTGTTACCTGAAGACATATCCTATCATAAGCAGCAGACTGTTGGAAGAAATTCTGATCTACTGAGAGAATATGGAATATATGTAAAAAAAAATCGGTATCTTTTATCCACTGTACAGCAACTCTTCCTGCTACTGGTGTGAAAAATGTGGAAAGAGACAAGTAACATATTAATAGGTCCTATTGCCTGGAAGAAAAGTAGAAAATTTATTCTTCTAACCAAAGGATTTTGGCAGCCAGTAGGATCTAAAATCTCAAATGCCTTATGGTAAAGAATTAAACAGTTAAGGTATTAAGGCCTGACTTTTCTGACTCACCTCAACTTGAATTAGGAATGCTTTTTTCCTTCTTTGAAATCAAACCAGTAAGTGTACTAAATGGTGTGGAATTAAATTTTTCTAGTGATATGACAGGCAAACCTTGCCTTCCCGTGTCACCATCCCAAAAGCAAGTATGTGTTGGTTGATGAGTGCAGGTGAGAGGGATGATTCAGTTTTGGAACTTCTTCATTGTTATTGCAAGGATCCTGCAGGATTTTCACTACAAAATAAGAGGGAACTGGAGATTGATAGTATCTTCTAAGTGTAACAAGGCCAAATGGAAGGAGACAGAATTGGATTTAAGATAATTAATTTCTCTCTTTGAACTTGAACGAGGAAATTTTTTTCAAGGTATTTCCTGATAAAATTAAGATTTACTAGGAAAGCACGAAAAATAATGTTAGAGTTTGGGTCATCCTCATCCACAAAGGTCTTAAGCAGTCTCAGAGCTTCTAGAAACTTTATCAAGTGAATTCTGAAAACTGTAAACTTATTTATTACAGTTGCATAAACTTACTGACAGTTTCTACTTTCAGTACAAGTTTTGCAAAATATGAAGTAGCACATTAGCTTCAATTTTGAACTGACCCTATGCTAATGTTCCTTTCCAAAATCTTACCCCTCTTTCATATTCAGAAGGCAGATGAGTGGAATTTCATCTCCTAATGGTCAGGCCTGCTGTGGCACTTTGTGTGCATGGTTGTGGACAGCGTGCATCCTTTTGCATCAAACACACAAGATCTGGCAATGATTTGGTCTTGGAAATAACCCAGATATATCCACTGAATATCCAGTGAGAACAGTTCACAGAACTGCACCCTAAATCTCATGTGGCCTATTTCCAGTTCTCTTTCCTAAAATGGACCACCATTTTTCTCTCACTTCCCTCTGCAAACCTTCATTTCTGGGCCTGTCACCACTCTGAGCTTTGCCATCCCACACTAGCAGCATCATCGTGGTATTAATTTTTTTTCCTCACAGAGAAAATTTAATAAGAAACAAGGAATCAGAAAAGATACTTAATTTAATTTGCTCTGCCCCTTTGCATTTTGAGAGGAACGTTGTTACAAATTGTAATTTCTTGAGCTTCTCATTCCTTAACCATTTGCTGAACTTTAAGATTCTTGAGTTTGCTGCATTTAAATCCAGAGGGAGGGAGGGGAGAGGAAATGAAGGTGATTTCCTATATTGCAACAGTGCAAATAAGTTTTGATTGCTTGATTCACTTCTGTTCTGAATATTTTTGATTCTACTTATTTTTTCTTCATAAAATCCTTTCTTTGCTTGACCTAGAAAATTATAAAAGCAGTTTTAAAAATCAGCAACTAAGTATGCCAAAACTAAAGATTTTAGGAACTGTCTTTCTCACACTCCTTGCAAATAAGTTGACTGCAGGTTAGTAATGAGATGACAGCTACAGAATGTGTGAGGGGGAAAATGGGCATTTTTCTGGAAAGGAGCCTTATTCCACATGAAGTTAGCAACCTCCTGTGAAATTCATAGAGGGATTACTAAACAGAGAAATTTCTGTGAGCAAACCACTGTGTCATGTAGGTGCTGCACCTTACAGACTGTGGGCATTGGAAAGGAGAAGATGACCTATCAATGTGCCACCTTTGGCACATAATGCTGTTCTGATCTACTCATGCAGTGAAAATACTGTGCAAGAACCTTCATGTCTATGGTAAACTGAAGTGACTGGAGGCTGTGCCAGATGCTGTCTGGAAGAGGCATTGCAATCCAGTTGCTGGTGCCCTGTAGTGTGACACAGGGGAGCGGAGGCCCATATTGAGGTGAGGTGTTAACCTGTGGTGTTACCTTCCATGACCTATTTTCCCTCTTTGCCATTCTTACATATTTAGACTGTGCAGAGAGGTAGGGAGGGAGCTGCCTCATGCTCCAGATCATCCTGTTTGTTCCTCATGCTGCATGCATTGGTGTAGGTGTTTCCAGGAGGCACCTGAGGACAGGAATCACCAGTAGATGCTGGCACAGCGCTACAGTATTCTGTCTGACCAAGAGGGCAGCTTTTTGGGAAAAAAAGGAAAAGGGCAGAGGCAGGTGAGTCAGAATTTTTTTTCCCCCTCACTGATACAAGAGAAGACAGCACATGTGTTGTGAAAACTGCAAGAGTCAAATCAAAACTTCTCTGTGTATGTTTAGAAGTATGAGAGCAGCAGTATCTGTGAATCAGAGATCTGTGTGACATTGCCAAGCATCTTCTGGGGTATGACTTGAAACTGCCAAGTAGATGGGTGCTCCCGTTTCCCAGTGATGCCACCAGAAGGTCCTTTCAGGCCAGTACAGCTGACTACCTGCTTTTTTGGGCTTCTGCTGGTCAGTTCCTAAGTATGCTGACAGGTGTGCGATGGGAGAATGTAGGTTACTGTGATTCCCTTGCTTCTTTTGCTGTTATGATGAGGTGTGTGTGGGTGAGCAAAAGGGAGAGCAGGTGTTGAAAGAGAGAAATAGAACTTGAAGTTGAAACTAAGGTTTCTCCTTTTCCTTTACAAACTCTTTTTTGACTACTTCCCAAAATAAACAGAAACTAACATGGTGCATGTTTAAGATGGTTGTTTCAGACTGTTGCTGGTTACAGACCTGTAGTCTAAAAGATGGGCAGTATTTCTTTTCTTTGGCTCTTGTGGCTGAAAGACTGTGGTTTGAAGTGTGATGATGCATTAAAGCAGACAAAGACTTGAAAAAGGAATTTGAGGGAGTTATTTATGTGAGGAAAAAATGCATGCTGGGGCATGAGGTAAGTATGGCCGATTGCCTGTGCTGATTTTATCAGGTTTGATATTGTACTGTAAAAAGTGCATGAGATTTTGATTGTGATTATGCCAATGTAGAAGATATCTCCCTTCACGAGGGTGCAGTTCAGGTCCAGAATGGAGTTATCTTTTATTCATATGCAGCCTTCAATAATACAGAAGACTGGAGGGGAGACTACTGTTTTATGGGACCATTGTGCTGTATCACTGGGCAGCCAGACAGAAGAAAATGCTCTGAGTCATTGCTAGTTTGGGTTGAAATGGAAAATATGATACAGCAGGCCACTATATCCAAAAAGGCATGAATGGTTCAGTACATGTAGTTCTGGTACAACTGCAAGAGTCCAAAGCACAATGAAATGGGCATTTCAACAGTGAAATACTGGGGTAGATAAGACATACAAAAACTGAGGAAAGTAATAACCTGAGGGCAACCACACTTTTCAGCTGGGTAGGACAACAGTCTGCTGTGAAGCTTGTCTTCTCCTCTTGGTTTGAGCTGCTAGCTGTGGTAGAACTGGTCAGGAACAGAGCTAACTTTCTAGCCCTTGCACAGTCTGCACAAACAGGTGTAAGTGTTGAATCAGTGTTGATGACACAAATACTGCCCTTGTGGAAGCAGTTATGTGTTTTCCTTCCTACTGCTGTTCTGTAAGCAACATCATGACTGTACTCAAAATTCAGAGATTTAATAGGAGACAGTGGCAGAAGGGGAGAGTAGTGGGGAGGAATTCTGGAAAAGCAGCTGCATGTGAATGAGAAATACTTCCTGTAAGCTTTTGATGTTGGTTATTTTCAGGGGTTGGGGGCAGGATCTGTAGGCCCAAGCTTTAAGGTAACACTGGAGATGGCTGAAGAGTTTGATTAATTTGGGTGAATGGGCAGTGAAACAAGCTGCTTCCCAGAAGAAGGAAATAAGGGTTGAAGAAAAGAAAGAGCATAAATCTGAGACTGCTATGTTTGAGCATGTGCTGCTAGTTGCTTTTTTCTCCTTTAGTTACTGTCTCTAACCTTAACCTGCCAGAGAATACTGCTTTATACATTTAAGAGGAGAGTATCTGGTTTTGTACCATTTTCTATGCAGTGATGCACAAAATGGTTGATACACAGAAATGTTTGCCTGAGGCCACACAACCAAATTTCCTGCTGGTTTCTAATGGGAAAGGTTGTCCTTCAGTAGCTACACAGCAGTACTAATGTTTTAGCAGTTTTGGAGGACTTTGCCATCAGTTGTCAGCTGCCTGGTGAACCAAGAGCACTCTTGTAAAGCAGAGCTGGTTTCCCAAACAACCTGCTCTTTAAAATGCCCATTGGTTGTTGGTCATTTTAAATGTCACAGAATTTCTTGCTTCTCAGGATTCAACAGGCTGTAAATTCATCTAAAATGAAAAGAGAACATTTACTGTAGTTACAGCTGAGAAACAGCAAATTTCCTCCCAGTCTCTGCTGAGCCCATCTCTAGGGAGGGTAGGGGAAACAAGCTGCTCCTTGGTGCCCTAGTTCTGAATGATCCAGTCCCCTAAGAGAGGGAGGGCAGCATAGAAATGTTCTAGCTGAAGAAAATAAGACAATAAGACAGAGTCCACAAAACTTGTTCACCCTAAGGATCAGATTTTACTTTTGCATCAGTTTCTCCCCTCCTGACTCCAGCCATGCTGTTCCTAAAGTGTTCTGGGAAGAGTTGCAAAGACTTGACCCCATGAGAACTCCCAGTGTTTCAAGAGCTTTTGCAGTAAACGAAGGTAAAACACCTTTCATTAAAGGTAGTATTTCTTCTGAATCCAAATTCTGAACTTGACTCAGAATCTCTGCACTTACTCTTTCTCATATTGGGGTAGATTTTAAAATTATGTCAATTTTCAATGTTCAAGCAAAAAATTGCCTGTTGGAGGAATTGGAGACTATTTTGTGTGCTGTCTCATCGTCTCTTTTGACCAATATTTTTCATGGGTGCTTGATAATTTGTGGTTTAGCTTCAGATTTTTCCCACTTGGTACACTGCAAGCCTGACTTTATGTTGCTATGCTTCTGAGGCAGAATAGATTTATTATTTATAACCTTTAATATTATCACACTTATAAAAAACATTGAACCTGGTATTAAGAATTATAACTGTCTGTGTTGGTGACCCACTGGAAAACTCTGACCTTAGACAACAGGCATAAAAAGAGGCATAAAAGTATATGATTTTTCAAGTTAGGGATGTATATACCTGTATGTCAATGTCACTTAAGCAGAATGTTTAATAGAGAAAATGTAGATGAACTGTAAAAGTTAAAATGAGAATCAAAAACTAAAATAGAGAAGCCTAGCACAGGCTAATTCTACTATCTTAAACCCCCTAGTTATTTGTGGAAACGACTGCACTTTCAATGCTGGCAATAATATTTCTGGTCCTGTCAGGTAGGAGCTGCGCCCTGCAGATATGCAGTCTCTGCCAGTATCAACAGATAAGGTTAGTGCTGATATCTGTGCAACAACAAAACCATACTGTGCTTCTGCATGCCTTGTGTGTGATCTCTGGGCTCTTTCTGTGTAATGAATACACTGGGTATGCTGTAATTCAAACTGTGGACTTTAAAAATCACACTCAGATAAGGAAACAGAGCATTACAGCTATGATAACAACTATTTATCAGAAATTGTATGGCCAGCAGAACCAGGGACCTATACTCGGCAGTGGTGAGGATGCACCTCGAGTGCTGTGTTTGGCTCTGGGCCCCTCACTGCAAGAAAGACTTTGAGGGGCTGGAGTGAGTCCAGAGAAGGGCAGCAGAGCTGGGGAAGGGTCTGGAGCACAGGGCTAATGAGGAGCAGCTGAGAGAGCTGGAGGTGTTTAGCCTGGAGCAAAGGAGGCTCCAGCAAGACTTTATCACTCTCCTCAACTCCCTGAATGAGGCTGTAGCCAGGTGGGGGTTGGTCTCTTCTCCCAGGTAACAACTGACAGGTTGAGAAGAAGTTGCACCAGGGGAGATTTAGATTGAATATTAGTAAAAATTTCTTCATGGGAAGGGTGTCCATTGTATTCAGGCATTGGAATAGAGTGCCACGGAAGTGGTGGGGTCACCATGCTAGAGGTACTTAAAAGATGTAGACATGGGACTTAGGGAGTGGCTTAGTGTTGAACATGGCAGTGCAGGGTTAGCAGTTGGACTTGATGATCTTCAGGTCTTTTCCAACCTCAGTGATTTTATGATCGTGTTCAAAACAGCTTGGTTGAACCTGTATCTTCTCATTAGAATGGAAAAACAAACACAACCCCAAAAACAAAGAGCTTTTTTTACTGATGACTTTGTTCATTCCACAGGCTGATGATATGCTTTGTGTTATTCCTTGTGTTCTGAGTCCTTCCTACTGTTTATGATTTTACTGCTATTATCTGTCTGCTGTCATCATGGTAGCATTGGAACAAAATGTAACAACATCTATAATTAGGGCTGTCTACACATTTTCTCTCTATTTTCCATTTGACTCATGTTTGTAACTTTCTAAATCTTTCAACTTTCAAGTTGAGATAATCAAGGTCAGCCATTTCTGAGAGCAAGGGTGGTGTTTATCCATTTTTAAAAATGATATTTTGATCTTCAGAGCAGGTATATAAGAACAGCAGAGCTGGATATTGGAATTTGGCAGCAACAGAATACTCGTAGAAGAAGATTCTTAGAAAAACCCCAAATCTTCTTTCAAGAAAGATACCAACAATGTTAGGACACTTAATAGTGAGCTATTGGAAAGTGTTGAACTTGAAAGACACACAAGATTATGCAGTCATTGAGATACCCATGTACACAGTTTAATGTCAGTGGAAGTGCTGAATAGACATGAAAATTATATGTATTGCCTTCTGTGGATGAAACCCAAGAGAATGAATCATGGGAAAAGATGGGCATGTGTAGGTCCTGAAAGTCACTGCTCTGAGGAAAAGCTAGGACATGTAGGCACCCTTTAGCTGCCAGTGCCCACAGCCCAGCCTACACACAACCATGTGCTGTGGGGAAGCACCACTGGAAAAAGCAGTGTGGGCTGGCCCCCAGCTGTGGCAGCAGCAGCAGCATGTGGTGAAGAAATGGTGGTGCTGGAGCCCAGGGCATGTGGGATGCTTAGGAGCACCTGGAAAAAGGTGATGGGTGATGGACAGATTGAACTTTTGGTCAGTGGCTAGTATGTACCTACTGCATTAGCTGGGCTGGTGTTTGGTAGCGGTGCCTTTGCCTGAAACAGCACAGCTGTGGTTTTCTACGTGAGGGGTTCTGTGCTTGACCTTGCCCAAGCTGTGCTGCTGTGCTGTGCAAAGGTGCTTCTTAGCATGTCTGGTTTCCAGCCAAGTGTGACTTTTTGCTTTTTATATTGTTTTTTGTATGTTTGTTGGGGTTTTTTTCTGAGATCCTCCTTCGTGTCTTATTTTGGGGAGTAAGTTCTCTTCTGCTGTGTTTCTTTCTAGTCCAGTGTGACACCACAGAGATATGTGTGTGCTTCATTTCAGGCACTGATTTTTGGATATTCGGGACTGGTCATAAGTGAGTTAATTGGTGATGCTAATTGGTGATTAGCCTAATAATGGCTTTGATTATGTTAATTAAACTCTTGTCCCAGACAGCAGCTGTTAAATCATTTGTCTTCAAGCTCTCCCTCAGCTGGGGTCCTTCTGAAACCTGCTGGTTTGCATTGTCAGGGCTGAATACATAGTATGTGATACCAACACAAGGGTCAGCACCAACACTGTACTCAGTTTTTTCACTTTAAAATTAAACTTCCTCCTGTTAAAACCCTATGGTAAAAAATTAAATGTCATTGATCAACTTCTCTGGTGTGGTTCTCTGGAAGCTCTTCCAAGTGTAACTGGTCTCCAAGGTGATGGGAGAGAGCCTATGGCACCTGTTTATGTTAATTTGCCTTTTGGTGCATGTATGCACTTTGTGGGATGCTTATGGATGCTGTGCTGCATACGCAGATCATGAGACAAAACCACAGCAGTTCACTAAACAAACAGCTGGGAAGGCTGGGCCAGCTTGTGGTTTTCCTGAAAGCAAGGAGAGGAGTGGGACTTCTGTATGGATTTTTAGCTGACAGAAAACAGTGTAGAAATTAGTACTTCAGCAGGAAAAGACTGTAACTGTGGTGGAGGGAGTTGTGTGGCAACACTGATGCTGCTACACCTTTTCCAGAATAATTCAGATCTTTTAAGTAAGCAGACATCTCAGACTGGCTTGTCCACAGCTTCGTAGCAATTGTGATAATTTCCATGATGCTTTCTTAGCATGCTTTCATCCAGTCAGAACAGTCTAAGAGACTGCAAATGCAATGAAAAGGGAAACTGGGCAGTTCCATGCAAATGTATATCATATGGAAACATAGATTTTCTTGACACTGCCCTTGTATCATAGCTTTTAATGCTCAGGGAATGAGTACAAAACAATAATGCAGAAATTATGTTGTCTTAATGCTGGTTTACTGAAACTGATGACAAAAACACACAGCAGGATGCGTTTAGCTTTGTATGTGTGTACAACTGGTATTTGTATTTGCAGAGTATTTCAGTTTTCCCCCATTTTGTGGTTGTGGTCTTTTGGGGCATTCAGAAGCCCCATGTTGTTTGGATTGTTTCAGCTTAGGGTGCTCAGCAACTTGAAGTATCAAGCCTCAGGTCAGAAAGATTGCTTTTCAGAACTGAGGAGCATTTCCAATTGATGGCACATTTACAGTGGATACCTTTCCAGAAGACTGAACAGCACCAAGCCTACAGAAGCCAGTTCCTTTAAACAATGCCATATCCCTTGTGATTGCTGTGACGATTAAATAACTTCAGAGTTGAAAAGTTTGAATGGCATTTGCCTTGAGCATTCTTGTGCAGTGCTTTTTTTAATGAGCTCCCACGCTGCCAGCTTGCAACTTCTAGTGTTTAAAGCTTTCTTTGTGCTTCACTCTTATTGCAGTGTTGATAAATTGGGTTTAAGTCTTTTATTAGCAGTTGTCCATTTTGTGTGAACTGTGAAACCATGCATTAAGGCAAGGAAAAGTTTCATGTTTGTTACTACTTAATTCTGTTCTAACTTTAGTCTAGATGGAAGTCTGAATGTACTAGACAGAAAGTACAAGGACAGAATAATACAGGAAAGATAAAAACTGTGATAATGAACCCTCAAAGAGATTCCAAAGTAAATTTTAAGACTTAACAAAATATTTATACATTTTAATGAAACTGCTGTGACAAGACTTTCCCACTATGCACTACTGTTGGAACTGCTAAAAGGACGTTGCTCCTATTCTAAGGCTGAGGAAGAGGAGACTGTATGAAGTACCAGCAGAGGGAGTCAGGACTGGCCATTAAATGCTGGAAATTTTCAGATCCCAGTGGTCATCATCTGGAAGGGAAAACATATTGTTAATTTATGAGGTGAAGTAAAACGTTTCCCTTAAGAATCTTCTGCCTTTTGTGTGATACATATGTGTGTTTTTTCCCTCCTGCATTTGGAATATGAAAGCACAGTCTATTCTATTTTGGGTATCCTCATAGTGATTCCATTCAAAAATGGTTTTTTGAGTAATTTCCCTCTTTCTTTCCCTCTTTCTCAAAGCACACTGATATGTATGGAATGTGGTAGCCTTCAGAACTGCTCAGGATTTAACACCTCTAGCTTGTCACTGATAGAAAAATAATGGCAAATGGGATAGATCCACGGGGCTGGGGAGGAATAGTGGTTCAACATGCAAAATATTGCAGCATGGTCAGAAGAATCACTCTCTCCTCTCCTCCCAGCTGCAGTGCAGTGGTCTCTGTATGGATGGGATGGATGCTGTCTCCAATGGCACACTGATGATGTGAACTTGGACAAGTGAAAATGCTCTAAGGAGATTTGTGGCCTTGCAGAAGCTCTTGAAGCTCTCTTCTGTCAGTCTGCATGTTAACACAAAGGACTTCATCCCTCTTTCACACCTTGCTTGTGACAACTTGTTTACTTAGGCTTTGTATGAAGGATATTAGGACCCAACATTTTTGTCCTCTTTATTGCCCTTTGCAATAATCTCTCTGGATTTGTTGTCTAGTGTTCCTTGGCTTGTTCTAAAATGTTTTTTTTTTTTTTTATCTTTCTGGCTTATTCACTAAGCTTTCGTCATTGAAATAATGGAGAAAAGCAAATAAAAATCATAGAGTATTTGCTTTAAGATATAAAAATGGATTAATTTATATTTATTAGCCTCTCTCAAAGACAATAGTCTCACTGGAGTATTTGTTATCACTGTCACTGTGTTCTTTTGGTCTGACTTGCTCAGTCTAATGTGTATTGCATGGCAGTCATGATGTTGACATGCTCTTCAAACAAAGTTTTTAGGGATGCAAGTAACCCACAGCTCAGCCTTCTACTGCTGCATTTCACTTAGTGATCTTGGTGAACGTGGTCCTAACTCAAACTCATTCTTCATTAAGCAGGCTTTTGGTACATTTTCTTTTTACTGTAATAGAGAAATAGAGATTCATCTAGAGACATTGTTTTTGTTCTGGAATTTGATTACTGAACATTCAGAGAGATTGGTGCTTGTTGCCCTCTTGAATTTGCAGAAGGTTCTGGATACAGCAAACAGGTGTTATGACCTTCAAAGGAAATAATCTGATAGGCAAAGAGCAAAGCAAAAGGCGAAAAAATCCTGTTGCTTGTCTCTTCAGTGCTGGTGGATAGGGGAGAGGCCCTGAGCTGGCAGGTTTGGGCTGAGTTCCCAGCTCTGTCACACACTCCTCTGTGGCCATATACAAACTGCTCCTGGTCTCTGCTTTGCCTGTCTTGCCACTCTTAAATCTCCACATCTTACTAGTACAGAATGGCTTTCGCTGTGCTCTGTACACTCCATACCATTGTGTATCTGTTCCCTCCCTCTGCTGTGCCACTGAGTGTCTTTTAATATTGTACTGATATCAGTAAAGGCAAGCCTGTGCAGAAAACTGGACATTTAAAACTCTCTCTGTGCTTTTTTCATGAGTTCAGTTATTAGCTGCTCCTTTGTGTTTTGTGTTCCTAACCTCACCTGCATTCCTTTTCTGCTCTTTCACCCCATGCATACATATTTAGGTTTGTATCCCTGTCCTTTCCCTTCTTCCCCTCCTCTGATCTGTGAAGAGTCCCAATTCTCCTGACCATCTAATTTAACTTTGATTCCCTCCTAGTCATTAGGCTTCTCTATTGAGGCCAAGAAGGTCTAGCAGCCTCTTTGATGGGTTTGCTAAGCTGTTGATTTAAATTTTACAGGCTTTGTGATGCAGAGAGACTGCTAAATCACTGCTCCCATGACAGGTTTCTGAAAGGCTGGAGGAAGATAGGGTATTGAATAGAAAATTGGAAGTAGTGAGAGAAAACAGGAGGGTAGAACTTCTGGAAGGAAGCATGAAGAGTAATTATGGGCCAGGTAGGTGACAAGAGTCTGACAGGGAGAAATCATTTTAAAGAAGAGTGTGTGTGCATGTGTAGATGGAGACAGGCAGGATAGAAAGAAGACAGAGGGACATTTGTCAGAAGGCACTGAAACCATGGTGACTGGATTCTGAATGCTCAACATCAGGGCTTCAAGGGGTGCTGATCAAGAAAGTCCAGCTGTGTGGTTTCAGGTAGATTCTCTAATTAAAAAAAACAATCCAAAACGACAACAACAAAACCTGCCAAAAACCATCCGGAAACAAATAAACCAACCCCAACAAGCAAAACACAACTCCAATAAACAAAACACCTAAAAAATCCAAACCCAGTGTCAAGGCTGTGTACCATTCAAAGCATGTCAAGAGAACTTGACAGAAAAATATTTTAATAGCCTGATGCTCTTGTGCTGATTGATTACAGCAACAGCTCAAAGATAAGCATTCTGTCAAGAATCATTAATATCTGTCAGCCAGTAGTAGCTATGCAATATCAAAAATTCAAGCTGTTGAAAAGCATTCTATCCTTGCCATGTGCTGAAGACCAGTAAATGAATATTCATGGTAGCACATACAGCTTACTAACAATTCTTCACTTCACAAGGCTTTCAAAAAATGAGCATGCAGGTTATTACCAATGTTCAGGTGCAAAAATAAGTTCCTGCTTTTTTACTTCTTTACACTTTGACAACTTCGATACCTGTAAGTGACATGGAATATATTTACCCAATTGTTTGCCCAAATCTTACTATTCATCTCAAATGAGCTGTAAGATTTTCTTTTTGCCTCCATCACTGCGAAGGAAGATTTTAAGATCTGGAAGATTGAACATGCTACTTAGGTGATCCTGTATGCGGCAGAAAATTGAATTACAGAAGGCAAGTTCTTCAGTGCTTAAAAAAGGAAAATACTTTTGACAACTGGAAAACCTCTTCTGGAAGTCCTCTGATGTTGTGAAAGTTATCCCTGACCTGTAAGAATTCTCAGGGAATGTGACCTTAGTGGCTGCTGTGGGACTGCTGCGCAGTTAAGCTACATCCAGTGTTGTGTCAGCAGATAGTGGGCATCTGGGGGCCTTTTCCTTTTGGAATCCAAAGATCAGGATTTAAGTTCAGGAGGAGCCTGAACTTGTTCTTACGTTGTGTACACCATGTCACAGTGATGACAAGTTTACTCTGAGGTTTGACTTCTGATGATGTGCTAGGGTTTACTTATGCTGAGATTTTGGTTACTTTCACCAGCTGGTACAACTACCTTATTTCCTTGTAATTCCTAAGACTTTGTTCATGCACATATGTAAAATCACTTCAACGAATCTTAGAAATTACTTTTTCTAGGATCTTTTTGGAGAGCTAGGATAGTAGGTGTTCTCAATCTGCTGTGGCTGGTCAAGTAAAGCTTCTGTGAGCAAGCCTGCTCTGTGGAGAGGTGAAAGCAGAAAAGTCTGTGTTTATGTCCAGAGATATCTCCCTCTTCCATTCTAATCCATTATTTCATGGTTCAAAGACTCCAAGGATATGGAAATATTGGGAATACACCTCTGCTGTATTTATGGAGATTGGAAGAGTTCTACTAGGAAAAACTCTTTTCCTTTCCTTTTTCTTTGATTCAAAGTACTCAGTCACCTTAAGGTGGAGGAATTCTTCAGAAAAATGGAAGACCTGAATTCAGGTCTCTGCTCTTGCACTGATATTTGAAACACAGGCCTGTTGTATCCCAGATGTTCAGTGACTACAGTGGATTATACTTTAAGTATAATCATCCCAATCGTTCTTCCCTAAGCAGAGAAAAGCTTTGTGTGCTTAACTGTTGGATGAAGTTTGTAGCTGAAAATTACTAGCAGAGATATTTCATTACCTTTCAGAGTCCTCTGTACTTTCTGCTGGACAGCTTCAGCTTATTAGCATCTGTAAATGCCATTCCTGTGTGCCTGGCAGGCACTGCACAAGCAGAATAGTTCTCCAAAAAGGTCCCAGAGGGCTAGTAATACATCCTTACTTCTGACTGTATATGTTTGTTTATGTGCAAATATATTTGCATTTTGTGGTGACTTGCTATCAAACTCACCAAAACACAAAGTGCAGCTGTCTGACATCTTCTAGATGTCAGATGATTCCTGTGTAATGTTTACTTGAAAAAGAATTTAGGCAGTATCTCTTATGCAATAGCATCTACCCCTGAATATCATGATAAATACTATTCATTTTTGAAGTGAGATATGGAACTTCCAGCTGTATGCATGTTTACTGCTGCTTTTAGTCCTGCTGAGTTCTAGCAAAATAGCAGACTCAGCCTGGAAGAGAAGTACTCCTAAGGCTGGAGCCAGAGGAGCGTAAATGAATACCTGTTTCAGAAAATGAGGCTGTAAGCCTCTTCACCACTCCCGAGGCAAATATTCCTCTCATATGCAGTCATCCATGGTTTGTCATTAAAAAAGCAGGGGCCCCCTTGAGAAACCACTGTCTATGAGTTATTCCCATGTCATATTCTTGTATATACTTTGTGCATCTCTTGATTTTGGTTTGCAAGCACACCTGTGATTAGTGTGTGGGAGGAGCATGACTCAGACCTAGTCATTCCAGTGACAATTTTTCTTTAACCACCCCAAATTAGTCTCTATTGGTAAATGTCATCTTTGTCTCCGACCTCATTGGTTTAGTCAACATCATTCCAAACTTCATTATTCTTATTTGCATTATGAACAGTATTAAATCTCTCTAACTATTTAGTGATTAAAAAAGGAAAGGGGAAGGTTTTGGACCACTTTGTCTTTAGGTTTGTTTGGGAAGTGTTTGAAAACCCTGCATAGAATATGGTCACATAACTTGTGACCATACTGTACTTGTTGCACACGGAAGTGAAAGTTGTACATGAGCAAGATGGGATTGCCAGGTCGGTGATGAGCACCTTGCAGTCTGGCTGTGGTTATTGAAGTAATAACACCCCAGGGTGGCTTACCAAAGTTTTGTTGCATCAAAGGCTTCAGTCTGAGCCACAGAGAGGCAAAGCACACAGGTGCAGTGTAGTCCAGTTAAGTGCAATAGCTTTAGGGGCTTAATTTCACAGTAGAAGAGATCTGAACTGAGAATTAATTGTTGTCCTTATGTCCAGTATCCATTAATCCTGTCAGGTGCAGCCATGCCCTTAGCTCTTGCTGGCTGGTCTGTCACCTGAACAGACCTGGCAGCCCCTGGGTGATTAGCACAGCCTCTCTGGTGTCTGGTCAGTGCAGAGGTCACTGCTGGTTTCACAGTGGGACCACTTAGAGCAAAGCCAGCTTGAAGGGCCTGCTGAGGGTAAACCAGGTGAGCTATGGAAGACACAGGCTTCCAGTTACACACTTTCAGTTGTTTTCAGGGTTTTGTTTAACTAGTATTAGGTTTGGGGACAATACAGTTAATCCAAAGAAGTGTCTTCTCTCTGGAGTCTGTGAGACAAAGGATATGCAATTTTTCCATCAGTTGTCTGGTTGAGGCCAGCGCTCTACCACCCACCTCTGGTTCTCTTCACAATGAAACCATAGTACCTCCATCCCACTCTGCTTTTATGTTGGGGTAATTTATAAGCATTAAAATTTTACCTTTTCTTTTGTTCTCAGAGAAGACAAAGCCTAAAAAAAGACTGTGCTGTACTGCTACATAGAGAGCAGAAGCTTTTATAAGTCATTGGATGGAAGTTAGTGGCCGAAGAGAAATGCATTGTTTTGGTATTTCTCTGAACTGCATCCTTAACTTTCATCACAGGCAGACATGCCCACACTTTGCAGTAGTGTTTAAAGCACAGCTGGTAGAAGTTTTAAGCCTAATGAGAAGTGAGATCACTGCGGTCTCAGGGGAAGCCCTGGGTCCTTCCTCCTTGTGGTCTCACTGGTGGTTTCAGATCTGAACATGATCAGCAAGGAATGCAGCCAGCTATGAACATCCCACATGGGTGCTCTGGTGGGAGTAGAGAGAAGCCACTTGAATCCAATTATCATTTGGAACAAATAATTACTCTAAATACCGAACTCAAATGCACGACACCTTAATTAAATGAGGTTCAAGCAATGACCAGAAGGAATCAGACAGGAGAATTTTGCTTGAACTTTGCCATTAGTGACTTTAGCCACTAAACTCTTGTGTTGCTTCAGTGATGGGGGCAAGTTTTGTCCAGAAATCTGTATGTGTAAGTGCTGGATGGTGGTTTGGGTGTGCAAAATTCAGATCCAATCCTTGACTCTGAAAGGCCACGGATAGGTTATTGCAAAATGAGGTCCAATAGTTGCCAACAGGAACAGGCCTGAGCCAGCAGTGCAAAGCCCAGAAGAATGTGTGGCAACGATGTAGGAAAAGGACCAGGTTTGTAGAAAGGATCATACAAGTCACAGAGGAAACAGTGTGAACAGAGGAATGATAACAACTGCATAGGTAAGAAGTTTCACATGAAGAGAACTTTTCCTAATTGTCGCTTTTGGTTTCTGTTCTTTTGTTTGTGTAGTTCTATTTCAGTAATAGATTTTAAAATGAGGAGAGTCGGTGTTTAATTGAGGGAAACCATTTGAGCTAAGTTGAGGGTAGATAAAACTGAGTTTTGAAAGCAAATGCTTTCATATTGGTGCAGATGAGTAAAAATCTAGAAGCAGTATCTGGAGATTTAATTTTAACCTAGTAATTGAAAATGGCCATGCATTACCCTGTATAAACTGTAGAAGAAAAATGATGCCCTGAAATGGCTCAGTCGTCACTTAAATGGTGATCTGTTCATTAGTGCTGGGAAATGAAATGGAAATCCATTTCAATTTTCTAGGCAATTTAAATTTTATTGTCCATAAAATTCTACAAAACAGTAAAAGAGTGTCCTTTCTCACAAATTGCAGAGGATTTAATCAGATTTGGCATTTTGTTAATTCTCATCATGGTAAAACCTGCTAGTGAATACATTGAACTGAGTTCATCCTGTGTTGGTACAAGTGTCCCAGTGGGGAGCCTGCCCTGGTATGTTTGGAATAAAGATAGTTTTTGCAGCTGTTATCTGTTTGTACACTTAGTTTCCTCTTGGTAATCAAATTGGCACATTGAGCAAAATCTTGATGATGCTCCATGTTTTGAGCATGTGCACTTCAGTGTTGCTCTAGACTAATCCCTTATGGCTTTCCTGAAGATGTTGTGATAAATATGCTGCTCTTTACAAGAATTGTAGTTGCTGTAACTAGTTGTAAAAATTGGCACATTTTCTTGCCATTCTGGTTTACTTTATTGGAGATAAACCTGTCTTCTGGGAAATAAAATTTGGAGAGGTGACTGGGAAGTGCCATTTTCTGTAGAATCTTCCTTTCTCTCTAGTCTTATCTTTCATTTTTCATGCTGGCATTTCCCATTTCAAATCTTCCTGTTGATCTTGCTGTCCCATATTGTTATATTTTGACTGAAATAGGTTGATTCTGCAAGGAGTCTTCTGTGGACTCGTTGATTGAACTGTATTTGTTCTTGGAAAGTCTTTTTGCTGTCAAGGGTTAAGACCCTAATGTCAATTAATGACTAGGTATTGCTGTGTTTAGAGTTAGTCATAGCTTTCTGTCAGGTGTAAGAATGTACCTGTAAGTTGAGGCAGAACATACATCTTCGTGTCTGGCTTTTGATGCACTTTTGGATGTAAAACTCTGCTACTCCCATTGGGACTCACCAGTCAGTGGACATGCTGGGCCTTGCAGAGAAGTGGATGCCTTCAGGAAATGTATGTAAGAAGAGTCGGGTGAACTCACTGGTCTACAAGTGCTGTTTGTTTATAGAGTAAGAGTGTGCAACCCTGTTTCCCTGAGAGATGCTCATGGTTAGGGATTTCAAATTTCTATCAGCTTGAAGTCTCCCTGTTTCCAGGATGCTCTTCTCTTTAATTCCTTTCAGCATTAGGCTTCTGTTGTTTTCTGTTGGTGTCCCTTTACAGCAGAAAGGTAGTGTAGGACCAAATTCTTACTCCTTAATTTTGCAACCAAGAACACATCTAAGTCCTCACAGGCTACTTCTGACTTGTTATGCATCTGATTACTTTAGTAATCTGCTTTTCTGCAAGCATATTGGCTACAGTGGAGTCTGTGGCTGCCATTAACTCCCCCTCCGGTGACTGTTGGCACCTTTCAGGGTAAATACAATACTAAACTGTAGCTGTCAAAACAAATGAGTGATGAGTTTTGTGAATCAGGATTCTTGCCATTTTACTTGTTTGGGCACTTCTCGATTTGTCAAAATCCACATTTTACAGTGTTAATTAGTGGGACTGTGTTAATTTAGTCAGAGGCTGTTGTGCAGAAGCAGGAGCCTTGGCCAGGGAGGTAATAGCCACCACTCTTCCTTTGTATGGACAGGCAGGAGGCTTCATCCTCTCTTTTCATAAGCAGGCTCTTGGATCCAAGGTGCAGCCTTTCATAGAGAACAGGGTGATGTTTGCCCTCCACTGTCAGTTTGGAGAGAGCTGTTTATGTTGAAGAGCTTCCTTACAGGGCTGATGCTGAAGTTTGTTCTAGCGGCTTGTACTCACTCTGGCTCCAATTGCTCCTCTGATCAGTTTTGCTCTGTGTATTTTTCCATGCTGTTTATCTTAGCCCAAACATGCTGAAGGCAAAAGCAAAACCCGTAAGAGAGTTGTGCTGTGCATGATTCTGGAGAGCCAAAACACCTGTGATTGCTGCTATCAGATGTGTGGGTGCTTCCAGATCAAAATTAAAAAACAAAAAGCAAACAAACAAAAATCCTTGAAGCATCCTAAGGGATGCTGGAGTTCAGCATCTTTGGAAGGTTTGGTAGTTTATCAACACTTGCCTCTATTCTTCCATATTAAGTCTTAAACTGGCAAAATATAAGTCTTTGCAAATCAATGAAATAACAGGAGGTTGAATGGGTGTGCTGATGTAGTAGCAGGCCGCTTTTATTTTGTAGCATTAGGAAAGGGTGTGAGGAGAGAAGCAGCAGGAGCTGCTTGTGGTGTTCGCTCCATAGCAGTTCTTAACTTCCCTTTCTGCCCTTACTCACTGCAGACAGCCTATTTTAAGGTACACAGATGTTTCTACTACTCTAGTCCTTGGTAGTTGCTTAAGAGGCTTCTTAGAGCAGCTGTTCCCTTGTTTATGTCTCTGACGTTCATTTCATTGCAGTTCTTGTTTTTTCTGGTGATGGGAAGATGAAAAAACCCCATGTGCTGATGCTCTGTTTAGCCTTTATCAATTATGTGTGTCCTCACTGGTGTCCTACCCTTCTGCAGGAGAGACATTTCCATTGTAGCTGGAGCCCACTGTTGTCCTTCTCTGTCCCAATTTTGCTGCCAGCAGGGTGATTTCACCAAATGTGATGATGAGAGTGAGAAGATTTGCAGTAGGATTCAACTAAGAGTTTAATAAAATTTGCCTGTGGTCTCTCATCTTTCATCCTAGAAGTCAAATGCTTGCACCACATGGTTTGATGTGCATGTCCCTCATGGCATATTCAGGCTTTCTGCTTTGCTCTTCCATCAAATTGATTTTCAGACTTGCTCAGTAGTATGCCAATTCTCTGATCTTTGCCATTGCTACTGCCTTGCTTCGGAGGTGCAAATTAGAAGCTGGTGGTATGAAAGGGGGAGGTGGAGCAGTGTATTGTTTCAGTCCAGGAGAACAGAGAGCTGTGGGAAGAGCAGGATTTAACAGTTGCTGGGACAGCATGGGGGAGAGCTCCACTGGGAACTTACTTTCACTTAAAAAAATGTCTTTTTCTCAGGTTGTGAAATTCAGGAAGTGATGTACATGCTAAGAACTAGCAATTGTAATTTGTTTTATAACAGGTGAAAATGTTCTGAATATATATGGTGAAAAGTCATGAAGTGCAGAAAATTAATTGACCTATTAGATTTTGGCTAAGTTGTTTCCATTTATTCCTTACTAGCTAAATGGAATTATATCTTTGTACATTGTGTTTGTAAAAAAACAAAAGGTAGATAAAAGATTACAAATAGGAAAGTTTATAATACACAAAGCTTCCTAAGAAGCAGCAAATTAAGCAGGTCTAGGTCTGTCTGTACTGTTCTAGAAGGTTGTGCAGATACTTGATTAAGTACATGTCGCTTCGGAAGCTTTGATATCAGATTGCAAGACTACAAATAACAATTCTATCAAAGCTAGTTCTGTAAACAATTCTTTACGGTACCTGTTCAGTTTGGTATATTCTTGCATATTGTTTTTAACGGTTCAGTGTTTTTCTCTTAACTGCATGCTCTCTAACTGTAAGTAGGCATAATTACCACTAATCAAGACCCCTAATCTCAGGCAATTATAAGCTCTTACATTGTTCTAATTGCACATTTGAAAATAATGTCATTTTCTCATATAATTATGAGATGATCCATACAATTAATTTCTGCTTTTCTTTTTATCTGATCGGTGTTAATTTTGTGTGACCTCACAGTGTGTTATCTGAAAAATGCCTTTGAGACATGCAGTTTCTGTGGTTAATTTACGGTTGTGTTTCATATTCAGTAAGAAGTGATACAGTGCCACAGTTTTTCAAGGCTGTGCTTGCTTTCAGCCTTCTATGAACTGAATAATTTGTTGTATACTAGGAACTTGTTGGTGAAACAGAAGTGCAATTATACATTTAAATCATCTACTGTTTGCAAATGCAGGTGCTTGCTCTTTTTGAATAGTCTTAAGGTTAGTGCAGTACGTAAAAAGGGTTTATTTTGTTTTTTTAATTGTTAAGTGGAATTTGCATGCAGACAGACTTTTTCAATCAGCTTTCCAGACAGCAAAAATGAAGGCAGCTCATTTTCAGAAAGCACTGCAAGTCTTGGGGGCAAGATGAAAGAGATTGTTCACTAGCTGATGTTGGTCTCACTTGTTGCTGTGCAGTTCTTCTGCACACATTTTGTGTGCGAGGCCATTGGATGAGTGCATTTTGAACAAATCATCATCAATCTGTTGTAGATTCATCTCAGGAACTGAATGCAGCACTTACATCTGTAATTGAGGTAATTGTAAACCTCTCATTCTTACAGCTAGAAATTCTTCCTCTTATAATTCTAAAATCAGGCCCCAGATTTTTTACTGTGGTAGCTGAGACCTACACTGGCTTATATTTATTTCTCTAGTCTTACTTGTTATATCACTAAAAACAGCAGATAATTTGGTGACCTTTGCAACCTGTGCCTGACCTTTATGATTCACTTGTGGGTAATTTGCTACTGCAATTACTATGGTCCTATCTGTGATGTTATTTAAACACTGGTTTAAATGGAGTATCACAGACTACAGTGTAAATGAGCAGCCACATTGTTGGCGACAACATGTTTGTCTTTATTGTCAGGAAAGAATATTAATATCAAGAGATGAGGACTATATAATTTCTGAGGGATCTTGATGTTTGTGGAGAGGAAATACGGGAGATTTTGCTCTGTCATAAATAGCCCAACTTTCTTCCTTTAGTTAAGTGTGCGTTTCTGAAATCATTCTGGGGCTGCAGTCTATTGCAGTGGGTTCATTTCATTATTCCTTTGAAAGGAAGGAAAGACACACAGCCAGCTACTTCTGCACAGAGGAGTTCAAGGTTTAGTATGCTAATGTATCTACCCAATATTAGGCTGCAAAAATCCTTGGCTTTAATGTGTCTTTAATAGTAATAAAATGGTTGGCTAATGATAAATTAAGGATTGTAAGTTTGGGAATTAAAAAAATTAATCTAGGCAGGAATATTTTTTCTTGCCAAGATAATTGTTGTACTGGAGCTGCAATTTGCAATGGAAATTGCTTGCTTCATAATAATCAAAATATAAGATCAAACTTCTGGTTTTTCTTTAAGCTTCATGTAGCTGGACATTAATGGGACAGAGTGGGGACTCTGTTTTACCTTTGCTGGCATGGAGCTGTACATGCCAAGGTATTGAACCCCCAGGTCTCACTGTTTTCCAGAGAGCAAAGAGAGTTGTATGGACACAAGTATTGTCAAGAAATCTACAGATAAAAATCTGCTTGCCACCCTCTCTAATTTGTCACCCATTTCAGTGCTTTGCTGGCTTCCTTGTGCTGCTGCAATCTCCTTTAGGGTCATGTTTGCTCTGCATAACAGAAAGCAAACCAGTTCTTACTTAGGGAAAGGTAATGCTGTTCTAATATAAAAGTACTCATGGGTTAAAGAGCTGTTATGGTAAATCTGTTCTGTAAAGCATTTTATCATTCTTTACTACTCATTGGACTGCCCAGTATGGTTTTGTTCAGGCTAAAGTTAAGGTTATGCAGGAAAACTATGTTTCAGGTCACTGCATTAATGATCTCCACTTTTCTTTAAACTGAGCGTGCACGTTTTTATGCACATTTTTATACGTGTTTGTACAGAGGAGTAGATGGAAAAAGGGAGAGCGGTTCTCTGCAGAAACTCATAAAATGAGAAGAAGCCACACAGCATCAAGAAGGAAGTCTACAGAAAATCAGCAGTGTAAAGGCCTTGAGCAAACCTAAACTTAAATTACATCTTTTGATGATCAGGGCAAAGACAGTCCCATAAGTTTGTTTTGCACAGTATCAAAGGTTTTTGTTGGTCATAGAACCCTAGTGCATCTAAGCTGGCTTAAGGATATCTGCCTATAACATGCACCTGAATAAATAGCTGCATTCTCAAAGAAAGGAGTGGGATGAAGTTGGTTTTTTAATAGCTGGTGAGGGAGTAAATAAACAGCAAAAAGAGGTACTTCAGTAAGGCAAAATGTATTTTTTATAACTATGGCTTCTGATTGATTTATTTTTATCTCAAGTGGAAGAGATATGATACTTGCTTGTTTTGGGGGACAGGAAATGATTGAGAGGAAGAATTTACTCAGCAAGTCAGAGCACTTACGGGTGGTTATCATCACATCTGCAGTCTGACTGTTCCTCTCCCTCTACAGCCGACCTGTCATGTATCACTGACCTGATTCACAACATAAGAAAGCTCCCCTTGAGGCTTCCTGTTTCTCTGTTTCATTCAGGGCTGGATTGGCTGGAAGAGCCTCAGCCCCAGCTTCTGCAAGCTATCAAACCTGGCTGCTGAGACTGCCACCAACCTTCTGTCTTGGGCTTCAGCAGATGGATCTTCTCAAGTCCTGTGTGTTTTCATCTGCTTCTCTACATGCTTTGAAACACTGCCTTTTTTTCTCCTCATGTTTATTCTTAAACCCATCTTGATGAACCAGCTGGCTTCATAACTGTGTTGTGTGAAGTCAGGAGGGCTGTGCAAAGGTCTGCCTCTGAGGGCTCTGGCTTTTGCCTCAGGCCTTGCTGTTCTTTTGCCTAACAAGTATAAAAAGTAATGCAAGTTTTTATGTATTATTAAACTTATGTTTATAAATTACTGACCCATGGTAGCTGTTTATTACATATTCCATCTCCTGCTTTGATGCACTGTTGTTGTCACACTGAGGCGGGTAACGATGACTCAGCTTACTACTGTGATAATGCACTTAAAGCCTGGAAATCTGTCACTGATGGTATTTCAGCACAGGTGCTGAAAAACCTGAGATGAAAAATTAAAGTATTTGCTGTCAAGCTATTTCTCTTAAAATTCTTCTTTCTTCTGTTGTGGATTTGTAAGGTTTTGGGTACTACTGAATTGTTTGCTAGACAAAGACAAACAGTTGTGTTTTAGGAGCTCTGTGATGCAGGACATGCTCTCACAAAAGTAGGTGGTGGTCCTCAATTTGTAGTGCTGAAGGTGACCTATAAAATGCTTGTGCTCATCAGGCCTTCCTAATAAAGCACTGATATTTGCATGCATTTTTATGACTTAGCATTTCCAGTCTTAAAGCCCAGTGGAGCACAGACTGATCACCACATCTTACCATTTATTTTCTCTGTGGTTTTTCTCCTTTTTCACAGCCCTTCTGTACGCCACCATTTTTGGTAATGTGACAACCATATTTCAGCAAATGTACGCTAACACAAACAGATACCATGAAATGCTGAACAGTGTCCGGGACTTTTTAAAGCTCTACCAGGTCCCTAAAGGACTCAGTGAACGTGTGATGGATTACATCGTTTCCACCTGGTCAATGTCCAGAGGAATAGATACTGAAAAGGTAAGTAAATTAAACAGCAAGGAAAGAAGTCACATCCTGAAAGTAGTCCATTAAAATAAACAGGAGGTACTGTCTTAGTAAAGGAGATAAATATTCTTTAAATAGTTCTAAGCAGCAGCTGCCCTTAATTTTAAACTTTCAAATACAGTATTTCAGCTATTCTATCATACTGACTTATGATAGTGGTAAAAGTATGTATGTTTTGCTAGTGAAATAGTATAAAAATGATAAAGGAAAAAGCTCAGTTTACAATAAATAAAGGTGATGAGTAAATAACAAGTTCTAGATTGTAACACAACCTCATAGTTTTTCCAAATGAGGTTTTTTTCTTTGCAATATTTCTTGTGAGGTTGCTTGCAGCTTTGTTGGCCTGAAAACAAAGTAATTTTTTTTTTTGTCGTTGGAGAATTTGAATGCAATATTCTGTGTGCAGGTTAAAGATATTAATGAAAACTGGAAGTATTTAATAATGTATTGCTTGAAATCCACCTTATGTAAGGTAAATGTTATAATTTTGAGTCATTGAATTTACAGATAAATTCCATTGTCTTTTAAAATAACAGATGGCCTTTCACCAGAACAAATGTACAAACGTAACTTCTTGTCGCTTTCATATTAGTTCCCAACTTTTGTAGAGGTAGACGGTTTTTCTTCTGCTTGTACAGAGATGTGATTTGTGGGGTGGATCATTCAGGAAATCATACCAGTGCTCTGGTCACCAGCCTTCTGGTTGGTAGCTTAATTTAGTATTCTGAACTGTGGATGATGCAGCTAAAGAGCAAACAGTGTCATTTCTGTACAGCTGTTAAAGCATCGTTATGAAGGAGTAGAGCAGATGTGGCCTTGCACTGAGCTACCTGGAGACTGAGGGGCACACAGGGCACTGTTTGCTTTCCTAAATGGTCTTCACCGTATCTGCCATTTTTAGATCCCAGACATGATTCTGTAAGCACTGTCTGCCACACTAGTTTTCAGAAATAAATGGTATTTTAATGCTGGTTAGCACTGGTTAGAAGCTGTTCTGCATGTTTTCTCATCCTCTGTCTTTGTGTGGGGAGGGAATTTTGGGGAATGTGGAGAGACATCTGAGGATGCATAGCGTAATGAGTGCTGGTGCTTTCATTCAGCCCCCATTACAAAATCCTGTCATCATTTTAACAAAACAGCAAGAAAAAATTGCTATGTAAAACATGGGATTTTTTTTTTAAATTTAGTTTATCTTCAAAGTTGATTCTTGGCTTCCTTTGATAAGGAGAGAAATGCTTTAAGGATACATTTGGAGACAGCTGAATAACCAAACCAAGCACAACAATACCCAGTGTAGCCTTTGAGAATTATCTTAATAAGCAGGAAAAAAGTCTCCAATTGTCAGGACACCAAAGAGCTTAATACAGTGCTGTTTTCAGTAACTGGTGTGTTCATAGCTGAACTGCTGCTGGTCATGACTGCTAAACCAAGAACTCAGCTTTCATCTGCACAGCAAAAGCTTTGGTTGCCTGTGCCAATCCATAAACTCCCAGGTCTGAGCTCTGTTGTTTTGATGCCTGTGTATAACTTCTGGGATGTCTTGTCATGAATAAAACATGTATTGCTCATGAGACAGAACTGTGGTAGTTGTGCTCCTCTGAAGTGCAGCACAGCTTCCTACAGATGAGGCAGAGACTTCAATATGAACTGAGCACAGAACTGGTCCTATCACTATTCTGTAGGCCAAGAATTTGTCAGTTCAGTGCTCACTGCAGACACACTAAGGCATTGGTCTAGAAAATGCCAGTACAACAAAATTTAACCAAGAGCTACTGAAAGATTCTAAAATTCATGCATGAAGATATACTTCTTACCTCCCATACAAATGAAAGTCTTCCATTTATCTGTAACTCTCATGTGTCTTAAACCCTTTTCATTTTTGTGAAGTCTGGAGACATCATCTTTAAATGGAGAATGGAAAATTAGTTAACTTCCTCTAAAACTCCTATACCAAAAAGTTTTTTGATAATAGCATAATTTAAAATATTCTCTTGTATATTTGGGGGGGGGGGGGAGGTTTGCTACTATTTCTATTACAACAACCCTTTTTGTGTGTGATATTCAGGTAACTGAAAAGAGTGTGCGTAATTCCAGTAGTAAAATTTGGCAAGAATATACCACTTGAGAATATTTTTATCACCAGAATAAATGAGATAATGGAAAAGACAGATATCTATCTATCTATACATATATGTATACACACATATATATATGGCCACTGCCTGTGTTCCCTGTTAAATGCTGGTCTTGCTGTCCCAGCCCATTTCTGTGAGCCTGAAAAACTGGGAACTGGCAGGTTTGGCAGCTGTTCTGTACAGGGCAGCCAAGAAAAAACATCCATGAGTGCCCTACACCTAAGCACAATAGAAATACATCTCTTTTAAGAAGTAATATCTGTAATAAAATGTCTGGAGGTGGGCCAAAGATGATATTGGTGGTGGAGTTATTTGCCTTTGGAGCACCAGGCATGATATCAGGAAGAAGAGCTTGGTTCTCTGTTCAGATCTTGTACAGAACCCATTTCCAAGAGTAGGCATAATACATGCTTCCTGTGTTACCTTTATGTTTTTCAGGAGTATTTGCAGTGAGACAGTCTTCTCTTTCCATCTAGGAAAATGTGTGGGAGTAACTCTGGAGCTCAACCAGAGTATTCCTTAATTGGATGGAATAGTTATTACTAAGAAAATAGTAAAAAAAAAATAGGGCAGACTGAGACTACTCAGTGTTTTTCTCAAATAATATGTCCTAGATGTGCTTCATCACAGACCATCCCCCAAGGATTTTGTTATCCCCATACTCTGTTCATGTTACTTCTTTCCACTTTTAATCTGTACATGCAGCAGTGATTTTGTATTCTTTCCACTCTGCTGTCCATATTACATTAAAACCCTTCAGAAATGGCCCTGTCTGGTACCCGCTGTGCTGAGCATCAGCTTGTGTTCTCTTGGGAGCACACATGAATTGCCATGAGGAACATTGCATTTGAAGATCAAAAGCTGCCCAAAACAGCATATACCTTAAAGTCCCTTTCCTGTGCAAGCAAAAAACTTTTTAGTGCCACTGAGGGATAAATTTGTATACCTGCAATTCTCAATGCTATGAATTAATTAAAGTTTAAATAATCTGTTTTAGATGTCAAAGCATATAACTTGTGCAGGCTTTTCATGGAATCTGCACATGAAAAAAGTGACCTACCCTCTAGAAGCAATTCTTCGGGAAGATTTTCTGTACTGCTGTGCTCTAAGTTTTATTGTCTTAAAAACCTGAGGCCTCCTGGTGATTCAATATCCAGCGGAGCATGTTGCTGAGATGACAACAATGTTTTCCTTCGGATGTTATAACATAGATGTTATGAAGCTAGTATTGTAGCTTATGTGGATAAATAGTATAAAAATGAACCTACAGTCTGAGATTAGAAATTTTATAAGAAGGAGGAATTGAACCTTGCATGGTAAACTAGCCATAGCAGGCACGTAGAAGCCAATTGATTGCCTGATTTCCCTCTCAGGTTTTGCAGATTTGCCCTAAGGACATGAGAGCAGATATCTGTGTGCATCTGAACCGCAAGGTTTTCAAGGAGCACCCGGCCTTCAGGCTGGCGAGCGATGGGTGCCTGCGGGCACTCGCCATGGAATTCCAGACAGTGCACTGTGCTCCAGGAGATCTGATCTACCATGCTGGGGAGAGTGTCGACAGCCTGTGCTTCGTGGTCTCGGGCTCTTTGGAAGTAATCCAGGATGATGAAGTCGTTGCTATATTAGGTGAGTTTCAGAACTGGTTTTTACCATTTGCATAAATACAAATATGTACAGCAATTTACAGCCTCTTCTACTCATTCTTTAAAAAGTTTCAGTTAGGTTTGTTTCAGCACAGCCTGGAGAGGTTTAAAGGGCAACCATCTCATATCCAGATTACTTCAACCCTGTTTCATCTGGTCAATGGAAACTTTACTTTAGCGTGGGGTCCTGGTCATTCTTGTGGTTTTCCCTGTCTTGATACCTCCCTTTTAATTAGAATTAGATACATCTAATTTTAATTAGAAATTCCATTTAGAACTTCAAAAAACTTGTTTTTGAAGTGTCTGGCTTCCTTGCCTCACTCCCACCCTCCCATAATAGTCCACTTTCACTGGAGTTTTTCCAGTTGGATTTATTTAAGATGTCACGTTGAAATAATATTTATCTATTTTAAAGTCTATTTAGAGCCAATTTGTGTTAACTTGGAATGGCAGCTTTGGGTTGGATGCATTGAAAAGAAACTGATAGGGGTGTGAGCAGCATTCTGAAGCAAAGCTAACAGAAAAGAGAGGGATAATCTAATAGATGTAGATGAATCATGGGGTGGCTGGAGCATTGAGTAGGTGACACTTATCATTTGAATCGGTCAAGCCCTTTTGTGATAAGGTAAATTCTTCTGGTGGCTTAATCCTGTAACTGTCACTCATGGCAGCCTGGAAGAAGATAATAAAGCATCTTGGCAATTGTACTTTTTTCTGAACACATCCACCCAGCTCTCCTAAGATGAATGTCTGCTGAAAAATGAGGGGGCTAATAAAATACACTGAGGTCCGTTTTTCTCTGCTTTGAACAGGATTGCACTTATAGCATAGGGTAAATTTAGAGTCATGGGGAATCAAGTTGATAATATTTTGTGCCATGCAAGAAGCTGAAAAGGTGAGAAGTTGGAGGATAACTGATTCTGTTTTACTCTGGAGTCACCTGGGCTGCTAGGTGCTATATGATATTTGTAACTTCTGCTTGTCTGTGCTGCACATCAAGAACTTGCTACCTATTGCTGTGTTGAACTCCCATGAATTAACATGACAAACGTAGAACACAAACTAAGACCCCTCAGTTTGTGTGCCTTTATGCCACCACCTGGGTTCAGCACGAGAAAACCTCAAAATATCTTGCTGCTCTATTTGAGTATAGGTGAAAAGCACTGAGATCAAATTTCTTTAAAATGTTCTTTAAAGATACCAATTTTCTCTGCATCTTTTCTGGTAACTCCTGCATTTTATCATAACACTCACTTTAGAAAACCCTCAGCCAAGATTGCTCGAGGAATCAGTGTTAAGAAACCGAACTCCTAATCTCTGCTGCTGCAGAGAGATAGCTACAGATAAATGAGGCTGTTCCCTTGGTATGTGGATGAATAGAAGTATTTTGTTGCTGCCCTTTCCCTGGGATGTAACTATTGATCCTCTTCCCTACACAACTTTTTTTATTTTCTTCTTTTTCTTTAATTTCTTTTCTAAATTTGGAGTCAGATCCTTGGCTCTCACTAAAGTTTGTGAGTTTTATTCACATTTTATTTGTGAATATTGTAAATAGAGAGGAAAGTAAAATGAAGTGGGATTCTGTGAGATACCATTTCAGATGCACAGCTATTTTTGTGTTTCAGTTTCTGGACTAAGGAATCCCTTTCCTTCCACATATGTGTGTTCCTTCCTCCCCCAGGCTGTGGAGATGTTGCTGAAAATTTCTCTATCCTGGAAAGAAATTATGTATTTAACCAAGTTTTTCACTATTCTACATCAGTTGAACTTCTTTTTCCTTCAGCATTGTGGAATTTAATCACCACACTACTGAAGGATGCACCAGGAGATGGATCAGGGTTTCCTCTCTAGCTCCTTTGTACCCTCAGCTTTATCTGTAAAAGCCAGTGTTTTGGGGTGAGTTTTTTTGTTGTATTTGTTGAGTATTTTTTAGATTTCATAGTTAGCTAAACCTTCCAAGTTCTTGATGAATATATACCAGAGAAAACCAGGTACTACAAGGAGGAAAAAAAGTGCATTGTACAAGAAACATGATTTTTGCTGACCACTCAGCCACAACAACCTATGCTATAAATACTGTTTACCAGTCCCAACCAAGCATAGCTGTGAACATCAGGCATGTAACAGAACTATGTGAGGAATTCCATAGGGTAGTTTTTGTTGCCAGGTATGTTATAGAGACGGTAATCTTCTTTCAGGCATTCTGGAAATGAAAATGAAAAATATAAGTGCACAAATTATTCAAGGTGAATTATTTGCTCAGCTCTGGCTGCCACCTAATAAAGCAGCCTTAGCAGCTCGCAATGTAGCCTGTATCTTCCTTACAGTGGAGAAATTAATTGCAACTCTGAAATCAGTCTGTGGGACTGTTGTACAGCATTACATAAACCAAAGGCAAACTGCACTTAATCCTTAAAGGATCCAATTCCTAGGAAACATTTTCAAGTTCTGAAATAATTTAACCTTGCAGACTGGTGTATATGAGTGTAATTGTGTAGCCCTGGAGTGTACTGTGTGTACTTGCATAATATCCTTTCAAATCAGTTCTGTGTCATACTCCAGAGACAGGTATATTCTCAGTTCAGGCTTATGTTCTTAGAACAAAGCACTGACTTTGATTGACTTGGATTAATATGAGTACTGAGTTGGAAGGAATTAGCGCCTAGGCCAGCAGTTAAAAAAGGTACTTTTTTTGTGTGTCTCCTGAGACTGCATTTCCCATTAATTTAAGATACAAACACAAAAGTATGCAAATTTTTAAAAAACCTAATACGCAAACCTTTGCATGTTTTAGTAAAAATTTAAAGGAACTGGTGCACTTTGTATGAAGTTTGATTTGTTGGGATGAAAGGTGCATGTTTTGAATTCTATGCAAAATTTATGCTAAAATACAGAAATTACTGACGTTCATGCAACACAATCTTCGGATTTGGTGTATCAAAGAAACAAATAAAAATGTAGAAAATGACCTCTCAGCCAGGCGATTGATTTATTTGTGATTCATCCCAATGCAAATGAGTCAGAAAAAGAAGACTTAGGAAGAAAAGCCACTCTTTTACTATGTTTTCTATGTTAATGTGTAAGTATGAGAGTGGGATTATGTAGAAGGGAAGTTTAGCTGGTGGGAAGCTGCCTGGATGAGACACAATTCTGGTTTTGGTAGTTTGCTGTTCTTCCACTGACACTGCTGTTACTGCGTAGGATGAAGTGCTGACATACACTCAGCACTTTGAGGAAGACTGAGACAAATCACACAGTCCCTGCCCTGAAGAGAACTGAGAGAAGCACAGGTCATGCAGGCCTTCCATTAAGAATGTTTTCAACTTGGCTTTGCTTTTAACTTTCCTAAGCCCTCTCACTTAGCCTGATGCTGCTTTATCCACCTGAGACTGACAGTATCTCCTTGAACTGCTCTTACTTAACGACCTAGCCATTTATCCCAATATGGTTTGAAAAAATGTGAGGGTTTGTTTCCTCTGTTAAAAATAATGAAGTGTTTAAGTAAACTTCATTTGGCAGCTCTAGTTTCTCTGTTTTGGAGCTGATCTTTCAGGCTAAGACACTGATCATCTGAAAACCTGACTTTACTGCAGATCTTTGAAAAGTTAAAACCTACTCATGCCCAGGAGATTGGCTACGCTTTAATTTATCAAATAACTTCTTAAAATTATTCTTCCTGAATTATCTGTGTTCCAGGCAGAGACCATAAAGTCTGACTGTAGGTTTCTTGGGAATATTGAGGGGAAAAGGCACTTCACTGCCCTCCAGCCATTCAGTCTGAACCTTTTCAATCTCTCCTCACCATTGCTTGAAGTGCTAATTCCTGTGCTATGTCTCCAGTTGTGTTTGTGCTTACATAATTTAATGAAAATTACAGAAAATAATGTCACAGCAGCAAAAATAACTTTTTGTACGTATTTTCTGGAAATACATGGAAGGACTGGATAGGATACCTTGTTAGTACCCAAGTTGGTTAAAAGTCTTTCTGCCTGAAATTGGGGTAATTTTTGACATTTAGGAAAACATTCCAGTGGAAAACTAGAGGGAGGAAGGAGAAGACCCTTGAAAATTAGGGTGACAAACATTTTTTTTCTAGATAGCAGTGCGGAAAGCATTGTTTGTACTTTGATGTTCAGACTGCTGTAAAACTTTTTAATTAATGGCTCCTAGAGGGCTTGACTGAGCAGCAGATGAGATGTTCAAAGATGTTTACTTATATGAGATATTCAAAGCTGCTGAAATGGTCTTGATTGGTTTGCAAGGGAGCCACGTGTGTATGGAAGGTAAGACTGGGGGTTAGTTTTGTGGTCTTGATTAGAGACAGGGTGCTTTAAGCTTTTATTCAATAACCCAAATCCAAAACCCTGAAAAGCTGAAACTATGGTCTTCAGAGCTGAGCATTGGATGAGAAAAATAGCATTAACTAAAAGATTTAGTTAAGAAGGAAAAACAGCATCCTCCCACCAAACAGTTTGTCCCAAGTGTTACATTCCAGCAGTTCTGCATTTATGTTCTTGTTATCTTTATTTGGGCTAAAAACTTCCAAAAGAATAAACCTTTTCTTGACTGTTGGTTTAGCATCACAGAACATCCTGACTTAGAAGGGACCTGTGAGAATTGTTGAGTCCAACTCTTTGCTCCTGCCACAAAGGGCAAGTAAAGTGAATGAGACAGGAAGGGAAGTCAAGGCAGGAATTTATTGTGAGTAAGGAATACTGTTGCTCTCCAGCAGGTCAGTTTGCTGTTGCTGTTCCTTTTGCTGCTATCAGAGCTGAAAGGCAATAACAGAATGGAGATATTATGTAGGTATGCACATATACAGTGACACAATGCCAAGAGTGGGATTTTTTTGGGAGAGGGGCAGAGAGTGTAAAAAGGATGCACATAGATTTACATTAAAGATCACACAGGAGCTGAGGAAATGAAATTTGCATGACCCTGAAATACAGATCTTTTATTGTTATTTACAAAGCTACAAAGTTGACAAGATTGGAGTCTGTGGTTTTAACATGATGTTGCCGGGGATCTTGGTGTGCCATGTTTTGTTTCAGCAGGATATTAAATGCTCCATTTGCTTTTTGTGGAGAAATTCCTGCTGATTTAATTTGATCTAATTGCAGTCTGAAAGAAATGTTATAAGAATAATTGTTTGTTTTCTTTACAATTGCTTTAGCTTACTCATTTAGCCGTAAGCGTTTCATTCAGATGTAGACACCAGAGGATTGATTCAGATTTTGGTGGGACAGATTTACATCCATACAGGACAGTGCCAACTGCAAGGGCAACTGCACCACAGGGATGGACTATTTTAGAGGAGGGACAATAGCAGTGCAGAAGTATTGTCTGTGTTAGACCCACTCCATGGTAAACAGTGCAACTTCCACACAGTCGTGTGAAAACGGCTTCTCAGCAGACTTGAAGATTGCAGATAAGTTAACTGAGCCCAGACTGCTATCTTTAGACTGTCCCCAGTACCTGACCTAACCCAGGTTTCCCTGAACTAAACTGGTCTGTGTACTACCCCATTTTCAAAAATTAGTTCTGTTATTTTAGAGCCTGTTATTTAATTCCAAGCCTTTGAAGAAGTCCCTTATATCTCTGCTTTATTTTTCACCTGAATTTTAAAGTTAGGTGCACCTCTCTGTGTTAAAAATGCCAAGCTCCTGAGCTCTCAGGCTTAAGAAATGGTTGCTGGATTATGGATGTCATTTAGAGTTTTCTGACAGTATCTAACATCACAGCATTGTTTGTGCTATTGAATAAGACTGAAACATGACCAGTGGTGCCTTGACAAAGGAATGATTGAAATTAAAATCCATCTTTATCCTCAGTAGTTCTATTGTGCTTTTTCTATTTATAGTTGAAAGGTGGGGTTTTTTTAGATTGATTTATATAGGCAGGTTGGGCAAATGGCACGTTTCTGTGAAGTAATTCAATAAACATCATCCAAAAGAACAATTTTCAGAGTCTGATTTGCTCAATGTGTGTCCAGGCATACTTGGCAAAAGCATTACAGATGGAGATTTTTAAAAGGCCATGGCATAAAGAAGCCTACATTAATATTAAATTTTAATTTCATGGTGGATGCAGGAGCAGCACTAGAACTCTTATTGAGAAATATAGGTTTATCCCATGTGGTGGTTTCGGACAGAGAGTATTCCTTATTCCCATCCTCCAGACATCTGGGGTGGGTTGATATCAGGACTTGCCATTTTTTGAGACTTTTTGTTTGTTCTATGTCTAATCTCTGACAGGCTGTAAAAGCATGAATTGCCAAAGCTCCTGTCCACTGCGGTTTGTAGATGGTTTAAGACTGTGCAGGGTATTGGAAAAGCAGATTTTTAAAACATTTGATGACTTGCTGGAGTAACTGATCAGGAAGAGTGTTCTCTGTGAACAGAGGCCTCAGTAGGGAACTTTTGGGCATGTTTCATGTTTATTACTATGAATTTATTCATTTTTCATAATGTGCTCTTAAATAGTCCAACAGCATAGCATGTGGAAGAAGTCCTCCTTGGAAGCTGGCAGCAGTGTCTGGAAGGACACTGGCAACAATGATCCGTGACACTGGCAGCTGAAATTGAGATGTGCTGGGGATGAGGCTGTCTGTTCCAGCATGTCCCTTGATATCTCAGGATATCTGTGCTAGGAAGGCTTGCACATCATATGTGTGTGCGTGCTGCAACAAGAGGTGTGAAGAGATAAAAATTATAATTTAGCAAGGAAGTCAGCTTTCTGTAAACACCCTGATTACTGACAGGTGAACTACTGAACTAGTTTTCTTATTATTTTTGGGGTAGAGTCTTTTTTCTGTTTGAGAATTTTGGAGGAGAAAGAATAATTCGTTTTTTCACTGAAAAGACAGGTTAAAAAATGATTGAAAAAAAATTCATGAAACCCTAGCTTTTCTTTATTTTCTCCAAATTTCAAACTGATACTTTTTTTCCAGAGATTTGTTTCTGTAACATCATTAAATTTATACTGAAAGAGTTACTGGAAATACTAAATAAAATTAAATACAAGATAGATGCAAATTTTATGAGGTTTTAAAAATATTTACTTTCTATATTTCTGAACACAAAACTTACTGTTTAAACTCTTGTGAATGCTTTCTGTCTGAAATAAAATAATAACATTTTGGGCTTTAACGTATGTTTCAAGCAATATCTAGAATATAAAGCCTTCCCTAAGTAATCAGGGAACTAACTCACAGGATAATGCAATTTGAGCCTCTTATATAGGTTTTGGGTTTGTTTGGTTTTTTGGTCAGAGAATTTGCACTGCCCATTAGAATTAGCGAAGACAACACAGATTGAGCTGTGTTTTTCCTATTACTTAACCAGTGCAAATACATTAAAATATATTTATTACTTCAGTTACCTGAGCTACTCCATATCATCTGAGTTTGTACAAACTGGCCACATATTTATAACATTTTTATAGTAACCATTAAAATGCAAATAAGTATAAATGATGCAGATTCTTGAAGCTCCCTGGCTTTTTTTGTGAATAAACCTGGTAGGTCCCAGTTGATGTTTAAAACTCTTCATCACAGTATGTCAAGTAGTAGAATAAAATCCGTGCTGTATTCTGAGAGATAAATAAACACCTTAATTATAGCAACAATAATAGAAATTTTAGCTGTAACTAGATCATGTTGTTGCTACTCATGTCGAAAATAAATGTTTTTATTTTGTCTGTACAGTAATGTGTTTCAACAGAGAAAATTGATGCAGTTGTGTAGTAAACTGTCTGCAAAACATTGCCAGGCTGTGGTTTACAACATGAACAGATACACTGTGTTTCTATTTGTGTACCAGTCAAATTGCTGAAAGAACAACTCCAGTTTGTTATCACTGTAACACTTACTTAGGTTTCTGTGGCAAAGATACTCAGGCCTTTTGGAAGTCTAATTAGAAGAAAAAGAGTAGTTAAAACCTTGGGTTAATGAAAAGTTGTGTATTCTCTGCATTGCAGTTGGTCATTCACTCTTCATTATGTGCCTCAGTTGGCACTTGAGAAATCTTAAGAAAATCCAAATCAGCAAACCACTTCCATGCATCCATCATCTCCTGCCAGCTGTACTGTGCTGGAGATCCAAACTAAGGCTATTCAGTGGCTCTCAAGTTATGCAATTTATCTGTAGGACAGATACTGAATACTTCACCTCAATGCCAATTGATAGCTCTGTTTTTTTCTGCCTGACAGTTTTTGTTCCATTAATGCACCAATTGCTCTAGTGTTTTTACTTTCCTTGAACCTTTCTCCTCCCTGTAAAGTGGGAAGGTTCAAATTGCATGCCTTACTTAGATTTGGAGCAAATGAGGGAAGAGAGGAGATGGGAAGTATTTTCAGTTGAAGCCAAATAACCATGTGGTGATCACAGAGCGAGTTTGAGCCTGGAAGATCTGTGTGTTTGCTTTTCTAGCAGTTGGTGTCTCCCACTGCTTGGAGGTGGAGAGCAGATCCTGAGGGTGCAGGCCAGTGTGGGGGCTCCAGGGAGCTGTGCTGGGAAAGTCACAGTGGCAACCACTGTGGATCAACATCACAGATGACTATTTGCTAAACACCTGATTGCCAAGATATGCTTAGTGCTGCATTGCCACTGAAGTGAGCAGTGTTGGTCATTCACTGCTCAACCATGAGCAATGTTTGGTTACTCTAGCTGATGTTTGGATTTGCTGACACTGTGTCAGGTCCTAATTCTAATGTTCAAGCATGTAGATAAAGGCAAATTGGAAGGGATGTGACCTAGATTCTGCCATTGGCAGCTGGAATGATTACTATTGCTGTGAGAATGATTTGAACATGAATATTTTGTCTGATATACTGAAAATCTGTGGATTCATGTGAATGCCTTCAAAATCCATACTGACTTGGGAGTATGCAACACTTGAATCCATAGCCTCATTTTCTCCCCCAGCTATCACACCAAAACTGCACCAGGACTTCCAGACACCAGTAGGTTGTCAGCGAAACACATATTCCACCTGAGTCCTATTTTTTTTGAGTAGAGTGGAATATCTTCTGTCTGAGACAAGAGCTCTTCAATCTTTCATCTTGTAAGAGTGAAAAAGCCAAGGGTTGTTGTGGTATCAAGGCAGTACAGTTGTAGTGTGAGAGTGTGGTTCTTTGCTCAGAATCAGCAGAGCACCTGACTAAGCTGCAATAATCAGATCTTCATCACTGGTGATGCTTTCAGGAGACAGAGGGGATGTGGCTTGACCTTATGCCTGACTCAGGTTGAATTGGCATTGGTAACAGAGAAATCATCTTTTCACTTAAAAGATAAACAGAAAATTCGATGTGGAGAAGAAACTGGGAAAGAACAAATATGGAAACAGACGGTTTTATAAAATATTCCTTCACAATTTAAATATATCAGGGTTTGGGGACTTGTTATTATAATTAAAACAAACAAGGAAACATAAAAGGCAGAAAACTCTTTGGCTTTCCAATGCATGCTGAGCTGATGGTGGAAAAGGTCCTCAGCCCACAAATCCAGCAGGGAATATAAATGATTGATGGTAAAAGCTTAGATCATCCACTTTAAGTGTGATTGACAGATAATGTTCCTGGCAAACATCTGGAATTCAGCAAGCTGGGAATGAGAAATGCAAAGTACTGACAAACAAATGGCCATCTGCATTTTTCTAGCTTTTTAATCTTTCTTCAGAGGTAAGGTGAAAGATATAAAGCCTGGAGTTAAATATAAAAAGAGGCTTTTGGCTCAGGTTCCCTAGTGCAGCCCTTGGACTTTGCCAACCACCTTCTGACTCAGAAGTATCACCATACCCTTCTTACTTTCCAGCTACAGATGGTTTTGATAAAACACCCACTTAGTCTGCTCCCCTTTCTCTTTTTGATTCCTTTTTCCACAGTGATTGATCTTACTTTGTGGAGAACATATAGACAAAGGGAGATGGTATGCAATTCCATAATATGCATAAGAGGCCAATTGTTCTAATGCAGTGCAGGTAATCCTGGGTGGAATTTTAATTCCTTCTTGCAATATAGATTTCTACTGCTCCTTCCCCCTCTCATTTTTCTATAAATGTCAAATGTATTTTGTTTTTTTTTTAGAATCTGACAATCAAATTTAATACTTTTGGTACACATAATTTAGAAAATGGACTTGACAGAAATAAAGCAATGAGGTGCTTGCATGTGCCTTGCTTTGGAAACTGAAACACAGCATAGGATTCATTTTCAACTAGATCCCTGGCTGTTAGCTTCAAGGAAGTTTTTTAATGAAAGAAAAGAGTAGAACTTCGGGGTTTTTAGTTTGTTTCTTATAAATAGGGACTTGTGTGATCTGAGTTTGTCACTCATGTGTTGCTTTTCCCTGGCTTGGCTCAGCAGGCACCCAGCAGATCCAGCTCCTTCCTGTGCTGCTCTTGCCATTACTGGGAGGTGGCAGGACACTGCAGGAGGGTGATCTTTTCGGAGGGAAGAGTTACAATTAGTGAAGGGGAACTGTGTTTGCTGCCACAAGGGAAGGACAAAGTTGTGTCTTTCCATGTTATGAGAAAAACAAAATTGAATTTGAAAAAGAGTAAGACATAACTAACTTCAGCTGTACCTCACTTGTGAGGTAGGCTCAGCAGCACTGCTGTTTGTGCTTGGATTGTACTAATTATTCAACACGTTACTGTGGGGCAGTAACATAATGGTTGTCATTTCAAGGTAGGGAAACTTGTCTGGAGATGTTAAGCAATACACTAAGAAATGAGTTAGAATTCCTCTCCCTTGTGCTTGGACTACCAGCTCTAACTGTTGCTCATCAGTGATGGCACAATTCAATGCTTGATAGATTCCAGAGCGTTAATTAAAACAGTTGTTTAGCTAATTGCCTGGAAGATTGTGAATAAAAGCATACTTATTCCAAAGGCAAACAATCCATTTTTACCCAGTGAAGCATATCAAGTTTTTATGGTGCATAAAAATTGTTTCATTTCAATTTTGAATATATTGTGTATTTGTCTAAAAGCCTTGGAGATGATCTGTTTTAAGTGCATGGAAGCCTTTTTTCTCTAGCCATTTTTAATGTAATAAAAACCATACAAATAATTGAAAATGTAAAAAGTCATTGCCATTAAAAAGAAAAATTGTTAACTGTACTGGGCTGTGGGACTACCACCATGCTTGGTGATATGAAGACTTCGTACTATTTCCAGATGTTGGCATTGTCCTATGCAAGAGACTAGAGGTGGAAGAAAAGTTATCTTTATGGTGTCTTTACCTAATTTTGTAAATTAGGTAATTTACAAAGAACCCCCAAAATTTTGTAATTTTGTGAAAAATGTCCTAACAGAACAATTTATATGCACATCTAAAATTAAAATAAAGTCTAAAGCAGTTAGGATCTAAACTGATCCATGTGGGGTGCATGGTGTTGGTCTTCTGTGTAGCATTATAGTTAACAACAAATTATTGCAATTCAGGGCAGTTTACCATCAAGCTGATGACTTTTTCTTAAAATAAAAATGCTTATCATCTAATGCAAGAGATTAGGTAAGGGTGGAAGTACAGCTGAAGAGCTGAGATAGGAATTCTGGGTTTGATTTAGCAGTTTTCTTGAGTTCTTTACTTATGGTTCTCTTCACTTCATATAGGCTTGCAAAAATTGCTATTTAGGGAAGGAAATCTGTAAGAACCTGGGTGAAGTCAGTAAGCTAATATATATTTTGATGCTTTGGATTTAAGAATTGCTATGGGCAAGGTATTATAAGACTAGGGACCATTCCTACTACAATTTGATAAGAATGTATTTCCATGTCATTGGTCCTAAGAGAGATGGGCAGTGGTGATGTAGCCCAGCAGAAGTTTGGGAGGAAAACACATTTCTAAGTATAGCTTTTCATTATCAAGGTAACAAGTGAATATTCCTTTTTTGTTAGCATTATGTATTGGAAAACAGGGAGAAAAAAGACTTTTACTCCTGTAAATGATCTTGTCAATTTCTCCTAGACACTCCTTTTTGTGCCCAGCCTGAGCTGGGGTGTAACCAGTGAAATCCTGACTGGGGACTGCTCCTCAGCTAGATTTTGGTGCCCAGACTGGTGCAAGTGCCATCCTTGCAGTGTTCCACTGCAGAGATTTCACTGGCTGCCCTGAGCTCATAGAGACATGCACACGGGAAGGGTGTGAGGCCATGGCTGTTTTCTTCCTTCCAGTGTGAAACAGCTAAACTTTCATGCCTTGTCATTGTTATATTGGGGATAACTAATAGGACTCTTCTCGGTTTGGACTGTGTTTAGCTGCAGCCTGTAACTGCATTGATGTGTGATACAGGATGATTTTATTGGCACAGCAGTGGGTAAATGTTAGCCAGATTAAGAAAAATCAACAACACAGATGTAAGCAGCAGATCCTTTGTGTGACAGTTAAAAGGAGGAAGGGAAAAACCATTTCCTCTTAATTAATTTCTTTGAAAGGGATCAGAAGGGAACATGAACCAAGAATTAACCACTTTTCTTGATTTTTTTAAAAAAAACTTTATTGATATTTAAAGGAGACTTGTCACATAGAACATGTTTTAAGTATGATTTAGTCTTAAGAAGTTTTGCTAGGATGTTGTAATTAAGAAAAAGATAATGGAAAAGGTTAACAATTAAATATTTCAAAGGGGTTTTTTTAGACAGGTTTTTTTTTCCTGACTGCAAATATAGAAGAAAGTTGACTGCATGAATGAGATGTCTGTTCTTTTATATTTTTGATGGAAATAGTGCTGTTACTGAAAGCAATGCTGTTGATTTTCCGTAGGCAAAGGAGACGTTTTTGGTGATGTGTTCTGGAAAGAGTCGACTCTCGCCCAGTCCTGTGCTAATGTAAGGGCTCTGACTTACTGTGATCTTCATGTGATTAAAAGGGATGCCTTGCAGAAAGTGCTGGAGTTCTACACAGCCTTTTCACACTCCTTCTCCAGAAATCTCATTTTAACCTACAACTTGAGAAAAAGGGTAAGTAGCTGTGATTTTAACATACATCGTGTAAATTATCTCACTTTAAGGACTGTCTGCGTGAAAAAACTGAATGTCTTGAGATCTGGAATTTTTTGTGGACCCCTTTTATAAGATGACTTCTCAGAGCTTGCCTAAGAGACCCTTATAGCATACAGAGTCAAAAGGCTATGAATATTTATTCCAGTGCTAGTTTCAGAGGGAGCTAGACTGTGTGTATGTGAAAATATTATACATTTCCAGGAAGTAGAGAGGTTCCAGCATATATGAAAACTGTCATGCACTTGTGATAAACAGTGTTCACTGCTTAATGCAACTTCACAGTTTGTAAAGCAGCTAAAAGTATTTTAGGGGTGTTGTCTGAAATCACAAGGAAAATGACAGGGAAGATATAAAATCTAGGATATGGAACAAAAGTCAAGTACAGTAAACACAATGGAAAAGTAATATGAATGTGACATTCTATCAAGTGTTATTTCTTTCATTATAAATCACATTTTGGAATTACTTTGCTTATCTATAATATTTCCATTTTCTTATCTGTGATTTTTTTGGCTCTTTTCATACCTTGCTGTGTGCCATTTCAAGTTATTTTGTCAAATGCAAGTAATCATAATCTAATAGCCCAGTTTAAATCCTCTGTAATCTTCAGTGAACAACCTCTGCAGAAATTTATTAAAACTCTAGTAGGTATAATACAGATGCTATGATTTTATGGTGCAAGGTAGAAGACAATAATATTACATTGAAAAGAAGTACATTAGAGAACCTGTACTTGCTTTATAAATGTATTTGAGATCAGCTAAAGAAATATGTTTGAGAGGAGACTTTTTTGTTCCTAAAAATGATTCTCCATAGTAATTTCCAAGAGTCCTAGATAATTAGACATGAAAAAAAAGAGAAATATTTTAGTCTTTTAAATGTATTTTGTAAAATTATGCTTTACAACTGGACATTTTAAAATATTTTTTTTAATCCATAGAGTTGGAATACTGAAAGTAAAGTAGTGTGATGATACTTTTTGTCTGCATATATTATCAGTATAAAAGAATTCAGCTTTTTAGTGTTGGATAAAAGAAGAATGTGTGATCCACACTATGGTGAAATAAATCAGAGTTCTGGTAGAAAACTGATGTGATTAAAAACTAAGAAGCAAATTTATACTTGGGGATTTCCTCCTAAGACATTTTTTTCAAATGAAGGCACACAGCTGCAAGCATATTAAGAGATGTCCTGTTAATAAACAACTCCTTACCTGGTTTTAGTTAATGTAAGAAATAAAATAAATGAAAGATTTTGACATTGCTATCTCCTCAAGAATCAGTATCACTGACTGACATATTTTATAATTAACTCCATGGGTAATGTGGTAAGATGCTCTCAGAATATATAACTACGTTTTCTTTCTTAAAATCTGTAGAAATAGCAAGCTTTGAGGCTTGGAAGGACCAAATTTTTCAAAATTCATAGTAATGCTAGCAGAATTCACATAATTTTGAACCTGTTCTGAGCCCTAACTTTAGAATCAAATGCCTACTCCAGAAGTGGCACTGTCCCTCCATATTTATTGGAATTGCTTTTCCCAGCCCAGGTTACAAAACATTTTTTTAACTGTAGTGTCATAACTCCTGCTGTCAATTTTCTACACAAAATGTTCCTAATAAAAATGTACATCTTATGATAGCTATTTCCATCCAGTTATTCAAATAATTGGATTTTAATTGAGTTGCAGTCAGCAGAAAAGTGACATTGATTGATAATGGAGGCGAGAGTTTGATGGTTCTAGGTTAACAGACTGTAACACTATTTATTTTATTAAAAGGAGGCTGATTGCAATCAGAATGCAAATGTTAAATAATGTGAATAATATATGCTCTTGGAAATGTGTGGAAGGTATGAAACTTTAGAGATTTGAGGTGATGCACATTAAAAGGCAACTTTTTAGAATTTAGAATTTATTCTGGTTTAAATATCTGTGATTTTTAATAGAAATAGCTCCCCAGCCTGTCGCTTCCGACACTTCTCTGGTCTGTTTCTGCAAATGGAATTTTGTAGAATTAAGATGAACTGGTACCTTCTGTTAGTTACATTTGTGACGTATTACATATACTTTGGAGTGTAAATACCAGAATTACACTTTTCATTTCAATAAACAGTTCCATCTCTGGCTCCAAAAGTGTTCAACTAGTTGAAATGTAGATGCTGTATATTCCTCCCAAATATATTCATACAGATTCTAAATATGTGAAAAAGATGCTTTGGGTTTTTTTTTTTCTAGGAAGATCTCATATTTTTAGACTTTGTTATTCCTCTTCAGTCCCCATCTTCAGGGTACATATGCCTTTGCCTGGTTGTGGTACCAAGTCCCACTATGCAGTGCTAGGTGCTGTGTTAGCCAAGTTTCACTCAGCGTAAATGAGTTCTAGCATTGGTCCATTTTTTTTGCCATATTCACATATTCCTTGGGTGCTGGGTCTCCTCTAGTGATGATCCCTTCTGGAGGCTGACCTAGAACAGAGACTGGACAGGGCAAAGGATCAGGTAGGTATTTATTGAAATACTCAATGGGTACTCTTGGGCTGTGCAAGAGTCCAGCTGGACCACACCCAAGATGCCCCCTAAAGTGGTCACCAAATGGACACCCGATCACAAGGTCTCACATTTTTATAAGCTCTGGGCCATTAGCATATTAGAATCAATTGTCCATCCACAGCTTCAGGTTATGAAGCTCCATTCTCCTTGTTTTTCCTTCTCACTTCACTGTTGTTTTTTGTTCTTGGTTCTGAAAGTTGCTTTGGTTGTTCTTGGTACCAAGCTAGAGAAGGAATTTTTATGTCTATCTACTCTGTGAAGAGAGCTTAGTAGCCCTTAATATGAAACCTAAAACAACTCACAGAAACAGCACAGAGTCTAAAAAATATAATAGCTAAAACCTAAGGCATCAGTGATCCCTGGTGAAGCTGGGGCTCCCTGTCCCTGTCCCTTTGGTGCCAGTGATGTTCCTCCCGTTGCTGGGTCTGGATCCACATGCTGGTGACTGTGACAGAAATAAGCAGACATGGAGGTACGTTGGAAGGTACCCAAACTGGTCAATTGGTCTTGACCTGAGCTAAACCTAGAGCTGGATTTAGGCAAAGTAAAAGGTGACATTCCTTGTGCTGTTCTTCCTACTTGTCTTGAATGTGGTTTGAGCTGAGCTGGGAGGGCAGGACACTTCTGGTCCATGTACCCCCTTTATGCCTTCAGAACAGGCCTGCCGGTATAAAATGTTACTGCCTGTGATGCTTAAAGGCTTTGTGGCCAAGGGAAAAGTTTCCAGTGCTCTGTGCCTGGCATGTCATTATTGTCCCTGTCTGTGCTGTGAAAGCAGTTTCCTTTCACTCACTTTCTCAACAAATGCCAGTGAAATATCCTCCCTTCTAAAAGTGTCAGCTTGCTGTCAGGTGACTCCCTGAGCAGTTTCCTCAAGTGACTAAAATCCCTTCTGAAGTTATTAGCTGTCTAGTTACCTCAGAGTGGAGCTCTGACTTAGAAAACTTTTTATTTTTCCTAAAGGAAAAGAGAATTCAGACCTTTAATTAAGTCCTTCTGCTGCCAGTCACTGAAATTTTCATCTAAGTGGGAACAGGGGGATAATCATCTGCTGCATCTCCACCATCTTAAGAAACTGAAACTGCAGTCTGTGCCTGCAGGTGCTATGTGTTGGACTTGAAGACTTTGCAGCTGAAAGAAAGCTGATAAAGGTTTTTCAGAGCAATATGTGCTGTAATAATGTTCTGAAATTAAAGCAGGTTAACTTGATGTTTCTCTCCATTTTTGGAATCTTTGAGGGGAGCTGGAGTGTAGAAGATGGGGGTATTGTGGGATAGTCAAGTGACAAACTTGCCCTCATGAAGGGTATGCTTGACAAAAGAAATACTTCAGGTTAGGAGGCAGCAGGATTCACAGGCTAGATGGAAGAGGTCTGTTTTTTCCCACCAAGTATTTAAACAGTTCTGGGCTTCCAAATTGGACATCATAGCTCCAGGTTGGTAGAAGCATAAGAGGAGAAAAGCTTGCTTCATAGCTACCTGTCATTGGCTTTGTGATGGGGTGAAAATTTGCTGCCTTTAAGGATGGGAAATGTTCTGGCTTTGGCAGTTGCTTCTTTCCATGTGTACGAGCTTCATGAGCAATATTAACTTCCACTGGGTTGTACCACCCTGTATTTGCTCGTTTCATTCTGCTACAGCCATAAATGATGTTATAGCTCAAATGTCTGCTCACACTACATAAAAGGGAGAATTCTTATACATAATTTATTAAGCTGAGATTTCTCTAGTAAGCCGTTTTAGCCTGGATAGAGATTAAATGACAAATTCTGACTACTTTGGAATGTCATGATAGAAAGCACAAGTAACTTTCCCAGAAACTGAAATTTGTATCCTGATATAAGAGAAGGAAGGCAGTAGGATCTAGGCACATTACCGGGGTTTTGTTGGAGTGAAAGAATTTCTGCATTTTTACAAATCAAACTTGATTTAGTGAGTTAGAGCCAAAGCTCCTAGTCAGAACATACTTGAGAGAACAGTGATTGTAACAGAATAGTCTCTTTCCTTAGCAGTGTATGATTACTTTCTTTTGTACATGTAGTGCTGTGTTTATTCTATGGTATTCCAACTGTACCAGTGGACAGGACTCCCAGCATCTCTTTCAAAATGCAATTTTAAAATGTAATTGTGCTTCTCTCTTCAGCATCTTTCTTCTTTTAATAGTGTAAACTCTAACTAGAGAGAGAACCTCTCCCAAATCATACATTTCAGCTAGGAGTGCTTCAAGCTCAGATTTTAAATCTCAGAGGGTGTTGGCAGCAGATTGATTTCAGAGGGGCAGTCCATGGCATTATATTCTGCCTTTCCACATGACAAGTTTTAAAATTTTTTTTCATGGTAGAGGTTCAAAATGGTATCCCAGAATTCTTTCTGATACACAAAAGCAAGTATTGCTGAAGGTTTCAACAAAGCTTTCTTACCCTGAGAAGAGAAATGTTTTAATTTTAGAGTATTGTCCCATTTGATGATAGATTTCATAATGGTCAAAATGACAGCCTGCTTCTGTCTCCTGAGTTTGTACTCACCAAAACAATCCCACAAGTCCTATGGGAAGAGGATTTTGATGTTTGACTGGCATGTATCTTACAGTACTGAAAACCGAGGACAGTGGACATGACTGTGATATCTGGAAGGGCCTGTGGCTTGGGAATTATGCCAAATTCCCAAGGAGGCAAAGTTGTCAGTTTCCAAAAAACTGTCCAAATGTAAATAAACAGTTAAGCACTGTGTTCTTTCCCATGATGCTTTTTCAAAGCTGTTCAGGGAGTTGGATGCTCTTATATTCATGGTTTCCCTATGTCAATCTAAACAAAACTTATTCTATTTCATCACTGGTAGATTCCATATTGCATTTTTGCATCTTTTCTCCACCCTTGGACATCTTAACTTCAATCTGTCTCTAATAGAAAACTGTTTAGCTAGCCCACAGATTTTTGGTCAAATAGACTTTGCACTCTGTACTGAAAGTGCTCTGAGGCACTCTGTGTCATAAAGATTGCACATCTTCTGAGGATGATTTTAGTGCAGTGTCTCTCAATGAGTTGAAACCTCATGCTCTCCAGAGGATGCACCCTTGCATTTCTTCCTTCTCCTCCTCAGCAGTTTGTTGGAGCCCTCCAGGTAAAGTGTTAACACCCACCCTTAGAGAAGATTTGATGAACTGCAAGCCTTTAGCATTCATACACCTACAGTGATTGTTGACATACATGATTGTCCAAAGAAACTCCATTATCTATTTTCCAAAAGTTCTAAATTCTAAACTTATTTCTGTTCTATTTAATGCTTATGGTCTGGAGCCCTATAACAAGGAAGACCTGGCTACAGTCAAATAGTTTACATAGTGGGGATGTGTGTACAATAGATAACATGATTAATTAACTAGGACATTTTAAAACACTGTGGTGGGTTGGCCTTGGGTGGCTGGTTACCAGGTGCCAACCAAGCCTCTCTGTCACTTCCCCCTTCTCGACAGGACAGGGAGAGAAAAATAAGATGAAAAGCTTGTGAGTTGAGATAAGGACAAAGAGATCACTTACCAATTGCCATTATGGGCAAGACAAACTTGGCTGAAGAAAATTAATTTAATTTATTGCCAATTAATCAGAGTGGGATAACACAGATAAGGAAAAAAATATAAAAAACACTTTCTGCCCATTCCTTTCTTCTTCCCAGGCACAAATTCACTCCCAAGTCTTCTATCTCCTTCCCCTGAGCAGTACAGGGAGATGGGGAATGGGGGTTGTGGTCAGTTCATAACGCTTGTTCTCTGCCATTCCTCTCCCCCCACACTCTTCCCCTGCTCCAACATAAAGTCCCTCTCATGAGAGACAGCCCCTCACAAACTTGTCCAGTGTGTGTCCTTCCCACAGGCAGCAGTTCTTCAGGAGCTGCCCCAGTGCAGATCATGTCTACAGGGCACAGTCCTTCAGGAGCAGACTGCTCCAGCATGCATCCCTTGGGGAGCCACATATCCTGGCCAGAAGACCTGCTCCTTCCTAAGTCCCCCCAGTGACCTGCAGGTGGATATCTGCTCCACCATGGGCTTCCACGAACCGGAGGGGATAACTGCAACTGTTCCCACCATGGTCATCACCGTGGGGTGCAGGAAAATATCTGCTCCTCCCCCTCCTTCTTCTCTGACCATGGTGTCTGCAGAGTTGTTTCTTTCACATATTCGCACTTCCCTCTTTCAGCTGCTGTAGTGCAGGGTTTTTTACTCTTCCCTAAATGTGTTACCACAGAGATGCTGCTGTCATTGCTGATGGTCTCAGCTCTCACCTGGGCTGGCTCTGTCTTGGAGCAAACCACAGTCTGTCCTACACAGGGACAGGTTCTGATGCCTTCTCACAGAATCCACCTCTGCAGCCTGTCTGCTATCAAACCCCTTGCCACATAAATCCAAAACAGACAACAAAACTCTTCTGTTGCTGTTGCTCACTACATGGTATGTTGTCATGCAAATTTTAGCTGAGACTTAGATAATGCTCTGTGGGTAAGTAGCAAAATGCTTCTCTAGAATGCTCTTAAATGACTAATCCTTTCTAAACTTATTTAATGAATTCATCACATGTTTGAGATGCCTTCTTTTACTATGAATAATGAGTAATTTTCATACATTTAGGTGCTGTAGTATAATGTCTGTACAGTTGTTTAAGGTAACTTAGTATGCCATGCAAAGCAAGCTGTATATTTCTTCATAGAAATATTAAGGTGTTGAAGTTCTGATAGGCCATTCCCTAGCAAATCCCATTAAAAGTAATACAGCCATCAATAGGTATTAATAATCACCAATAAAATTGATGGAAGAGCTGGTATGGGTGAAATTCAAATTCCAATTCACCTTAAAATGGAAGAATATGATTCTTTTATGGAGCTGATACTAAAACCATAACTGTCTTGAAGTATCTTCAGTAAGGGAATATTTCCTGTTCTGTGCTATTGTAGGTTTTCCCATGCTGGTCACTAAATCCTTAATTGTCATTTGCATTTTGATCACTGAATTAGGAATTAAATTTGTGCAGACTAATAAACCCAGACTAGTAAACCCAGAATTTGGGCTATTTCACAATGTGTTTTCTATGTATGGAAAACTATGTCAATGTTATGTCAATAAAGACATTCCAATTCTCTGTCAGTACTTGGAAGAAAAATTCAGTAAAGGGAGTGAGTTCTGGTCAAACAGAAATTGGGGTTAAGCACTTAATTCATCAGTCTAGAAACTGAATTGATGCTTTGTTTGTTTTTATCACGTTTTGAGGAGACCTGCTTGAATTGTTTTTGAAAAGTTTTGGCTTTTTCCTAAGTGATCCATAACATACTCACCCTTAAAAATAAAAGAATAAATTCTGACTGTTTTGAAATCTGTAGAGTGTTCATAAAATCTTTCCATATATGGGAAAGCTGTTTGGAGTAGATAAAAAATGCCCTTAACAAGGTTGATGGTGAATTAAAATAAAATTTGTTTTCATACTCTTTTAATCCTTAAAAAAAGACACATTTGGCTTTTTTGAAACTATTTTCAGATGAGTAATAGAAAGTTGACATTAAAAAAATGTTTTGTCTCATTTTAACATGAGACATACACCCACACCAACTTGTTTATCCCAACAGAAGAAAATGCATTACTTTGATTTTTACCCTCCTCCACCCACGTAGACTAAAGTGTAGAAATAATTTTAATACAGAGAGGTTATTCAGAGTGAATGAGGATTCCCCAGAATAGCTCCCCCAAGCCTTTTTAAAATAGAAAATGCATTTCCTAGGAACTGAGGAAGTTCTAAATATTGGCCCACCACCAGGGACAGAAGACAACAGTCCAAAAGACAGTGTAGCTGCTCCTACAGAATCTGGGAATCTAGCCTTCCTTGTGAAAACAGTGAAATTCTTGCTAATATTTTTACAGTAGGAAGGATTAATCCCAAATTTAAACTCGTGCTTTTTCTTACTAATGTGTTAATTTAGAGAAAGAAAAGTGTAATATGTGGAGTCTGTCTGCCTGGTGTGTTCACTATGTGCGTGGCACTCCACCACCTGCTCACCGTCAAGTGTAATGAGGTGCCTTAAGTCCAATCCCCCACCAAGCTTGCAAAGAGGGGACATTTCAGGGGAATTCAAAGAATTCCTACCCTTCCTCCAAAGCAGTCTTCTGCTTACCATGAGTGGCCAGAGTTTGAAAATTTTTTGGAATTTCTAATTTAAAAAAATAAGGTGCAGGGTTTCTTTGGTGCCTGCTATCTCTGTCTGTGTATGTGTATATAAATATATATATATATATATGTACAGTGACAGACTTACTGCTGAAGCTCCCAAGTAATTTCAGTGTCACACACTCTTTCTAATATATTCATGCTGCTACCAAGGCTTTCTTTCATGTGTGTGCCACTTTTTGTCATGTATATATAATTGCACTATCAATGCTGTGGTAACCTCTGTGACCTGGTGGTTTTATGTTTTGGTGCAACCTGGTGCTTCACTGTGAAGCACTACTGACCAAGCAAAAGACAGAACAGTGACTTAAAACCCTCCTGTACTATTTTTTTTCTGCAAAATGATCTTTCTGGTCTGGGAAGAAGCTGGGTCCAGGACAAACTTATTAAAAGGAAATGATTTCCTGGCATAACAGCTTTGACCTTCTGGTCTTCTCTAATGTCACTAAGGGCCGAATTCATACAGCTGCAGATCCAAACACAACTTGCTCAAGGTACTCCATGAAGGAGAGAAAATGCAGATAACTGTGCAATATGAAAGCTGGGTTATGTTGGCCAACCTACATCCCTGATGAAAGCAATCAAACTTTATAATCTAAGCAATCCAACTGATCCTTTTTTGGCGCTACAATGAAGGCAGAAATAACTGCCCCCTATGGGAAAACAAACAAACAAACAAAAAGAACGTAGAAGAAATAAGTTCTGGAGGTTGCAGCTAGTGTTGTGTAGAGACTTCACGATCCTGGCTCCAGACCAAACCCTTCCTCCAGGTCCTCTGTTTTCTTGCTGAAATGTTAAGACTTTTATCATAACTATGAGCTCTTGGACAGTGAGACAAAAGAGGACCTTTCCCTCTCTGTGTGCCTAAGCCAGGTCTCCACAGTTCCTCTTAGAGCTCTATTTGCTATGCCACATGATGGGCATAAAAGAAGTTTATTTAACATTGAAATGCGACAAGTCCTGTTAAGATTTTGTGTGAACCAAAGCAGTTTCCCACCTTCATCTGGGAAAAGATAAACAGTGAACACTGGGAGGTCAAACGAACTTGTGTGTGTAGACAGATGATGTTTTTCCTGTATCCATCCTTGAGAATCAACCTTTCAGCTGCCTCTGAATGAGCATCTTGCTGGGCGAGAATAGCCAGGATCGTGCCACATTCCTTAGTCTCCGGCATGCTGCTCGAAGTCCCGCAGGTAACACGGTGTCTGGTGTCAGCCTGCCCTGCAGGCTACTGCCCATTCCAGCCTGTGGAATTTGACATTGGAGTGTTTGTCTGCTTCGTCTGAAGTGGAGCAACGACGAGGTGTGGCCTTGGGAGAACTGTCAGAATTTGAAATCCAGTACGCTTTGCCATCATGGGAACGAACCAGCTGCAAACAAAACTTGATAGGGCACCTTGCCAGTCAGCTGCTGGAACTGCAGCTACCACCTATTCCTTCAGCTAAAGTCTGGTGTTAAGGAGTGTGTTGGGCTGTGGCTCAGTGTAAGAACTTACTTCGAGAAATACGTTGAGAGTAGGATTGCAAATCTTCCCCTTTTGTTTGGTATTAATTTAGCAGTCAGCAACTGGCATTTTGTTCAAACTGTGTATGATCCTTCCTCAAAAGGAAGTGCGCTTTGCCATGTGCTATGTCAAGCACCTGTTTGAATTCAGATTTTCAAACAGAACTGTGATACCTGACACTGATGTAGAATGTAAAATCCGTATACAAGTACAAACCTAGTACAAAACGTACTAGGTTTTTTGGGGGAGTAATTTTTTCTAAATTAACAGACTGCAGAGAGGTCTTAGCTCTGCTTGAGAATATTAATATTTTCCCTCTTTTAATGGCTTTTTTTTGTTATTCCCATTAATTTTCTCTTTTGGTTTTTACATTACAAAATGGGGCTTCAACATCTTGTGTGTTTATATATCTCTATATATAAAAATATAAAGACACACATACACACACACACACACACAGAGTGTGTTCAGTAATACCTGCCTTAGCTGAAGCAGGAACATACAGTAGCAGGCTACTCTGAATATACTCAGTGTCCCAAAATGCTGTCCTTATAGGACTTGGAATGGGAATTTCACTATCCACAAACAGCCATGCAGCTGGGCATGAAGGGATCATAATTAACCACAGGTCCAAACACACTATCTCTCTATGCAACTGTGAGACTGCATTATATTTTCACCAGATTTTTATCAGGAACTAAGTCTGCTAAATCCGTTTTTAGTTAGTGCAGCATTATGAATGTGAAAGCCCAATGCCCAGTTAAAGAAGTGTTTGGACTTTAATACTTTGTGCTTTTACTACCACGTACCTTTGTAGTTCTTCTTTTTGTCACCATCTCCTGGGGTCTTTTCCAAACACAGAAAGCAAACACTCCACATGTGCACTGCTCCAAGTCTTTGTGACTTGTCAAACCTCATCTACAGCATTTTCCCAGCATTCCCCAACCTGGCTTTACCTTACAATTCATCTAAACATATTGTTACTCGGTCTTAAAATTTCAGAGGATGTGCTTCCACCATTCTGACATACTTCATGGTTGGTCATTTCTCCCATATGCTCTTTATTAAATATACTACACAACAAATTTTTTTTTCATTATTCATTTACACAGCTGACATCAGAGAATCCAAGAAAAATTCTGCTGCAATAATTTTGTAATACGATTAGATGATTTACTTTCATAAGCATTGTCTTTGTGTGAAAATACAGAATTATGTTCCCCTTTTGGAACCTTCTTTTTTACTTTGATTCTTAAAAATACCCACCAAAAACCAAACCCAAAGCCAAACAAATTACTTTGAAAGGAACTAATGTTATACCCAGGTTGACTGGAATAGATACCTCTGTGTCTCCCATCTTCAAGGTTGATGCCTAGATTTAGTATAAAATTTAAATGTCATGTAAATTCCAGCATTCTTTGTAGTGCTGCAGAAGTAAGGCACTTCTCTAAGTAGGGAGACATGCAATTTGTTGTTTTTCAAGGTTTCGCTGTTACTTCACAGTAACTGCAAAGATGTTATTTATGGCCAGTTATTATCTTGATTAATGAAAACAAAATTGCTGTTGATTTCCATCACATACTTGATCAGATGATTGGCTGGAGTGGAAATATGAGGATGCTGTAACCTTTGGTCATGCTAAGATGCAAAGCAATAACAGAGGAAGAAAACAGTGTTAGCTCTAACAAATGGATATTGGCTTTGCCATTAGAAATTTGGTGTAGTCTAGAAATATTAACCTTTGGTTTTCCTTGCTTCCATTTTTCAAATTTCTCAAGCAGCAAGTCTTGTAGGAAGTTTCAGTGGCTTACATGTTCTCAGTAATTATCCTGTACCCTTTCTGAAAGAGGAGATTCACATTTAGTCCAATGACAAATTCAGGGGAGTGAATGGAATAAGAAATAATGAAAAGCTTTTATTTGGAATGTCATTTGGGATCAGTTATATCCTGTAACATAAAAGCATTACAGTGGTCTTTTTCAGCAACCTTGAAAATGGTCATTTGTGTTTGACAATCAAAATAATTCATAAATGACCTTCAGCATTCATACCCAAATCATTCTGTAACACAGATGCAGCCATGAATGGAGTCTGGAAAACTTGTGGCTTCCAGTTTGTAATATATTCCCCAAATTTATAAAAGTTCATCTAAATTTGCAATTGCTCTGTTATTTTTCTATGTAGCATATTTGTTAGTGGTGTAAAGGCATAACTTCAAAAATACTGAGGGGGTGTTTCTTAGTATGCTGTCTGGGAATCTCTCATTATATATTGCACACTGCTTGTTTCACCACATTTTCCAATCAGTAGGATTTTCCAAACCCCATCAAGCTCTTCAGAGAGCTGTTCAGAAAAACACGCCTTTGTAGAATTATAAGACCCTGACCAAATAAGCTTTAATAATATTTATTAGTAGTAATTTTATTACATGTAGGGATTTCTTTACGGGACATTTTAAAGTATACAGATGGAGTACTACATCCAAAGGGCTCATATGAGGCTATATTTCTTTATTTCTTTTTTTATAAGATATTGAATGATTATTGTCCTTATGTGAAGGGAAACTGAAGTGTAGAGGATTAAGTGACTTGCTGTCTTGTACAGTGATCCTCAGTGACAATGAGGAATGGAACCAGGATATTTTAATCAGATGTTCTACTCTATGTAGAAGACCCTTGATGGTCTGCAGCAGGTGGCATAGGATGTTGAATTATGCTTTGTGTAGGGGAAGAGCAGAGTTTTGTGCTGCAATCTTGCAAAGGGCCCTGTGTCTGCTTTGAAACAAAACATAGCCTGTGAGTATTTAATAGCATACAAGTATGCTAAAGAAAGCATCTGAGTGAGCAAAAACAAGGACAGGGTTGTCAGGAGAAGCCAGAAAAATGGTACTTGAAACACAGGCTTGTCCTTCTTCCCTGTGTTGAATGCTGCATGTACCAAGAGAGCCTCTCAGTTGAGAAGCTAGTTAAACAGAGAAAGAGGCAGGAGACAAGTGGAGCATCTGGTATCTCTCCACGGAGGTGGGTGAAAAAAATCTGGATGAATGGAGCAGCTGATACTCTATGATCCACAAAGCTATAGGACAGCAGTTGGTGACTGGGGATAGAGACAGCTCAGTGTTTCAGAGTCTTACTGCACCAGGTGGACACAATAAAAACAATAAAGAGCAGCCTCAAATTATCTCTCCAACTTTTCCCCTATCTGGTCCCCAAAGAAACTCTTCAGACTGCACCATTTGATAGCCTGTCTGCCACTCCTTCCTGACAACAGAAGTTGCAATACAGCAACATCTACAATGTCATGATCCCCAAGGAATATTATTAAAGCAGCCAGCAGAACATGAAGTCTGGTGACATTAGTGCACTTGAGGTCCTTTTTCAGCTGTACCCAAGACTTAACCTCTCAACACAGTGCCTTCTAGAAAAGTCTGACATGAGACCGCAGTGGTACCCACTGTGTCAGGTTGTATGGCTACCATAACACATCCTTAAGCCAGGGCCCCAACAGAGAATCACAGAATAGTGAGAGGGACCCTTAAAGATTATCTAGTCGGGCTGCACTGCAGCGAGCAGAGTCCTCTTCAACTAAGGTTGTCCAGAGTCCCATTCAATTAACCTTGAATGTTTTCAGCAATGGGGCATCTACCACCTCACTGGGCAGCCTAATCCTGTGATTTACCACACTTGTAAAAAATGCTGCTTCAAAAGCTGTTTAGCATGGGTATGAGGCCCACGTCTCCCACTGGACAGGCTGTGCTGCTGGCCCTCTGCCATAGTGGTCATCAAAAGCAATCTTAATTGGTATTTCCACGTGGAACCCAAATGGTGCATGATTGATCCTGATGTTCCTGCTCCTCCTGTATGAACATGAGTAACAAAGCTGCTTTAAGGATCAGAATAGATGTAGCACTTGCATCCTGTAGCCCTCCCACCTTAGAGAAACAGCATGTGATCAAGCTGCTGCTCCATGGTTGCTGAGTGAGTGCCAACTGTGGGTTGTTCAAACTCCCCAGACTCACTTAGCAGCTTTGTGTGCTTGGGATATGAGACTGGCTTGTCACACACAGTGCCTACCCTGCCTGAGCACAATGCCAGGTCATGTTGTCCTTTGAGATTTACTCTGCATGTGTGGTTTGTTGTGTCCTGCCCAGCAGCAGCTGAGCCCCCCACCTTCTGAGCAGCTTTGGCAGTGACCTGGGCCAGCTGTGTCCCTTCAGACAGGCAGGATATCTCACGCTCCATGAGCCAGGTCATGTTCTGAGTTGTGGGGCCACCTTCTCAGGGGATAGTGCTGGAAACAAGAGCCTGAGGAAGCAGGGAGAAGGGTGGTTCTGTTCCACATGAGCAAACAGGTCTGCTGGAACAAGCAGCTAGAGATCAGTGGTGATTGGCTTTTCCTTGATGAGCCTAGTGAGTCAGGTAAGGAAGGTTGAGCCTCAGAGATCTGGGTCTCTCCTGCTTCTTATTTCTTTCTCCATTTCCCTCACCTTGCCTGAAGAGACACCAGCAGGTAGCAGAGCTAGGCAGGATCCCTTCCATAGGACTGCTTTGTATTGTGGGAGCGTTGTGGACAACCAGCCTGTTAACAGAGAGTAGATTGGAGTAGCTGCCAAGGGATGGTGGGGTCTGTGGCAGTAGGTCCCCTCTCAGGCATGCTGTGAAGACCAGGCAGAGCCTGGTGGAGCAGCAGAGAAGACAATATTTCTGCTCCAGCCTGAGGCCATCTGGCATATGCAGGGCTCAGGAACGTTCTGAAAGGGCAGCTTGACAGTGAATATTTACTAGCATCAAAGCTAGTTGATCTGGAAGAAAATAAGATTTTTAGAAACGATTACTGTTCTTCTGAGCTATTTGGAGGTTTCTAGCACAAACTGTTCAAAGCAAAAACTCTTCCTTTGAAATCTAGCACAGTTCAGTGCTAGGGTATTTCATGGTTTATGGAGCTGTGCAGTAAAAAACCAAATAGGAATAGTTCTTATGTCTGGGAGCCTCCTAAAATGGATCTGACACTTCTACTGAAGAAATTCCTGATCTTTCTTTAACCAGAGGTTTCTAGTCTCTTTATTTTGTAAATGCTGAATATGAATTCTCCATGGTCAGTAAGGCAAGACTGGGCAGATAGGAGTAGGATGTGAAGATATAACAGTAATAATGATAAAAATAATGATAAGCTAAACAAATTACCTTTGTTATGTATAGAAAACTAATGTTAGTAATTATTTGGCTATTGCTGCATCCATGACTCTTCAGTTCCCACATGCTTATCTTAAGAAATACTAATCATGATTGCATTAGGAAGCTTCCCATTTTATCTTTGTTTAGGGTATTGATATGGCAACTTGCATTAAGTGCATAAAAAGAGTAACATTTTAATAGCATAATATTAATTGTTTAAGATTGTTTTGTGATACAAATATTCTTTGTTTCCTATTAAAAACCTTCAATTGCCTTTAGACATCCTAAGTGATTTAGAGAAACAGACAAATGATTTAATTTTGATTTTGTTTTATACTCCAGTGAAGCAAACAACAGATTTGGAACAAGCTGCTTGCTAGACATTGGAAATTAAACTGCTCTTTTTATTGGGCACTGGTAAAACGTCTCTGCTTTTCCTGATGGCAGACAAGCATGAAATACATTGACTCATGCTTGTTAGGGTGCCATCAAGCTCCTTTTATTTCCTTGATTATGATTCTAGTGCTGCCACCCAGGCATGAGCTCCCACTGATTTCCCTTGAAACCTGTGCTTTCCAGAGAACATCTCCCCTCTACAACCTGGCCTGAGTTACATTGTGAGGGACTGAGTTACAAACCTTTTAATTTAAAGCTTGTAACTGAATGCAGAACGCCAAAGCTGCTTCTTACCCCTCTAGGTGGGAATCTGCATGCCTGCAGCATTAGGTGAGACTGGAGCAGGGGCTTTGGAAACAACAACAGCCTAATTTTAACTGATAAGCCTGTTTTGATAAGGCCATTGTTGAAACCAAGGTTTTGATGACTGAGTGTGATACTGTGAAGCACTCTTGTTCCGTTCATTCTTGGGCCTTAGTAGGTCTTCTCAGAGCTGTAAACCAGCAGTCAGCAGCTTTTTGCAGAAGGGTGGGAGCTTCGGGTGAGCCAACCACTCACCCAAGTGCCTTGTGCAATTATGAGTGCTTCTTATCTGGCTTGCTTAATGCAATCCAAGATTAAACCTTTTAAAGGCAGGTTTCTTGCTTGCATGACACTTTTTCAGGCTCTAAAAATGCTATAAATAACCTGCTTCCACCTGATTAGTTTCAATTCTTGCACCACTAAAATATTTGCTTTTTTTACCCTTTTTCTAGTTCTGTCCAGGTTTATGAAGGCTCTCACTGTCTTTATCACTGTGTTATCCCCGTGTCTTTTGATGAAGCACAAAGCAAACTCACTAACCTCTGAACATCTGTCTTATGTAGTTTATTCTTTCTCATCTCTTTTCCTTGGAGAAGTAAATGTATTTCGTATCCTGGTTTACTTTGGGCAGGATTTTTAGTATATGTATGTTAAAGAAGGTGGAGCCTATGCACCAAGACCAGCAAATGGTAATAGCTTCTTAAAAGCAAGGTGAAGTAATTCTACCTAATTACATTTTCTTGATGAGATGCATCTTGTGGGCAGTATGGTTATTTTCCCTAGGAGTAAAGGGCTAAAGAATTGTTCAGTGTGAACAGAATTACTTCTGTCTTTTAAAAGACTACATTTCCTCTCTTAAGTATTTCAGGAGTGTTACAAATATGACTGTGTAAAGATCAGCAGACACTGTGGCAATCCAGTGGATTTCCTTTTGTTTTAAGAAAAACATACAATAATAAATATTCAATCTTGGTGTTTCATAGAACATTTTATTTGGTATTTCTCTTGATTTTACAAAATTTGAGTGGCTCCATTTAATCTAACTTAGGTTCTTCATACCAGTGCTACTGAAGAAAAATTGTGTTTCCTCACATGAGAATATTAATTATTGGATGGTCTCTTCAACTACTGGTGAGAAAAGAAAACTGTTACTTGTTTCAAAGTTGCACAGGGTTTGAAGATCCAGTTGCCACAGTTGATGTATTTTGGTAATGAACTGAGAGCACTGCCTAAATCTCTGGGGCTTTTAAAACTGATGTTCTTACAGCTTCTCTCTTTTTTGCTCTGACTCACATCTTGGATGCTGTATTGTGTAACCTGCCAGCCAATTGCCTGCTATAAAAAATTTAGCTGCAGGGATTATTATTAAGTATGTCTAATAATTTTCATATTTTAGTGATCTATTTTTGGATCATTATGTAACCCACCACTCAGTGGGACTAGGCAGAAAGGATAGGGCAGGATTGGATGCTGATAAGCAGAAACCACTTGGTGTGCTCGGCCAGGCAGTGGGGTCCTCTGGGCACAGGTGGTCTGGTTAAAGCTCTCTTGCTTTGTAGTAAGTTGTCATAGTCTTCCCCCCAAGAACAAAGCCATTTCCTCCCACTGAAATCCCTGGTCACTGGGGACAGGAGCTGCCCTTAGAGCTGTTGGTAGGACCCTTCTGTTCTCAGATGACCCTAAACATAAACCACATGTATTTATGTTTTTGTGTGCAGTAGGGAAGGATTCAAGTGCGATTGAAAACAGTGTCAGTACATGCTGGAAACTGCATAGTAAATCACCATATGTTCCAGAGGAAATGCCAAACAAAGTCATGATTGCTTTATATGTGCACAGCTGACTGGCAAGCATTAAGGCAGAGTCATGATGGGGAATGCCATCATATGCTTTTCTTCTCTGTGCTATATCAGAGCATGATTAGAGCCCATCTGCTTCCCTTGGTGCTGGAAAAGGGTAGGAAAACACTCAGCCTGAAGTTTTGCTGCTGGAGCATTTGCACCAGGAAAAAAAGAAGATAGACCCAAGGAACTCTCCTAGATATGTCTGTTCTCAATTTCCTTTGAAGTAGAAAATTTTTAAAAAATTATTTAAAATTCTCTTGCTTCTGCAACTCGTACTGCTCTGGCTTTACGTTCGTGCTGTGACAGCCTCATGTTTTCTAGCTGTAGATCTCAAACCAGGCATGTCTGGGAACAAACCTCAGCCGTGTGTGCTGCTTAGGCTGGCTAATACAACTGGGGAGGGGGCAGCAGGCATCTCTGTTCTTTTAACCTGTGCCAGCACAGAGTGTTTAATGCCTCACTAAAGCCTTAAGTGCAGGTGTAAGAGCTGTGGTATTTGCTGACATGTTTGGCAATCTGTTTGCGTTCTTTCCAAACTTTTTAAGGATACTTGAAATATCTGATAGAAAGTCATAGAAATGACTAATGACTTTTTTTTTTTTTTTCTCTCTTTAATTTTAATTAAAGCCGATTTATTTTAAGTACCGTAATTTAGCGTTCTCCAAACTAGACACCTCAGTGGCCTGGAGTTGCTGTGTGCCGATAGCATTGACTGCTGTGACACCTACTGGCCGAGCCGAGCAGGGAAAAGCCTCGGGGCTCTTCCTCCATCCTCTTCCTAATGCTAATTCCATCTCCTAATGAGTTGGGTTCTTGCGCAAGCACAGCGGTGGTGGCGTCTCTTGGAACGACTTCTTTTAAGCGTCATCTCTCTCCTTTAATGCATGTCCTGGTACTTTGTGCATTAAGAAAGCTAGAAAATCACTTTTCTTTTTGCTTATAGCTCCTGTCCTTTCCATTCCTAGTAGCTCTTTAATCCTCACCCTCTTTGTTTCATCTGTCTTATCTTTACTCAAGTTTCTTTTTTATCATCCCTTAATAGTATTGGGAGCTGCAGGAAGTCACTTTGAAGCCTATTCTGAATTGCCTTCCTCTCCTAGAACAGTTCTTCTTCATTAGCTGTGATCATTTTGTCAGTGCTTGAGACTTATTATCATCCTTATTGACCTGTTAGGCATTCCACTTTTCTGGGAAAGGTTAGGAGCCATTCATGCAATTCCTTCTATGAAATCTCATACCTGAGGAGCTTTTGCGAGTATTGAGAAAAATGGAGTTTTTCTGTATATATAAAAATAAATATCTTAGTAATTCACAATAAAAACAGCTTTGCATCTCCACTGAGCAATGACAAATGAATTACATTGCAGGAGTGTAGGAAGATTTTCTGTATTCTTTTTCAGAGGGATAGTTTTTCTGCACTCCAGCAGTGCTGTAATCTTCTGAAAATGCATTCTCTTCTGTGTGATTCTGGAACATACCATCAATGCAAAAAGTTACACAGAGGCCTTCTCAGGTTGTTCTGTCTTTGAAAGACAATTTATATTCTAAAAGCTTGAGTAGGTCCAAATAATTTAAAATCGCATGAGGTGACTTGATTGAACCTGGTAGGTCTCAGTGGCTGATAGCAAGGAAGCCCTGCTGTCTCCTGCCCCCTGTTTCTGGTGCACACTTCTGTCACTTTGTTTGTGTCTGGTAGCCCCAACACTCTTCAGACCCTGTCTGCAGCCACATCCAGTTCACTGACATGGCAGAAACAGAGGATGGGTCATGGGAATTCCAGTCTGATGAGCACCATTGGGTGTCAGCAAGGGACAAGAGGTGGCTGGGAAGCAGGGCTGAGGAAGCTGCTTGACTGGAAAGATTAGTGAGGGTCCCTCTTTCTGGCAGCAACAAACCTGATAGATTCAGCTGTTGCAGTAATTTTCCCTATGGAAGAAAAATATTTGTTGTCTCTTGCTGCCTTTCCCCCCTCTCTCTGCCAGTTCTGTGGAGTCTTGCGGTGGGCTGTGGGTCATGCTGCCATTCCTTTGTCTCTTCTTTTCTCAGGTCTGGGCAGATTCTTACATTGTGTTTTTAATGCAGGGTCTTGGCAATGTGCCCAACATGCCTCCTCTCTCTTCTGCATTGGGGGAGAGTTGAGTTTTTCTTTACATCACAAAGTAATTCCATACCAATGAACACAACACTTTATAAGTGTTTTCCTCTAGAACTGAAATGCTTTTAACGTACCCCTGGAAGTTATGGAGCTGGGGAGAAAATGGGAAACTGAGCAAGGTTTTAGATTCCTTAAGAATACAGTGAGAAGTTGAGATTATATGTGTTTTTATTACAAAAGATCATGATATTGAGGATTTGCATTGGTGGTCTACAATAATTAGAAATTATATCAGTCTATAGTCTAATTAGGAATGAAGTGAGATGAGTTAACAAGCTCAGCATCAAAGAGAGAAGGATAGAATCTCTGTCAGACAGCTGAGATGGCCAAAGTAGCGCTGCTCAGACTTCTCCTGAGCAGATGAATTGACTTTGTTACGCCAACCACCACAGACTTACTTTGTTCTTCAGCTTGAAGAGGTCTGTCCTAGAATACCAAATATGCCAGTGATGGCTGTTTTATTTGTCTGACACTATTTGACTCCAGATGTCATTTCTAAAAGTTGGGTTTGGGCAGTGATGCATGTTACTGCAAGGTGCTGAGAAGTTCCTGCTGATCTATGCCCCACTGAGGGCTGAGGACAGTGGTTGTGATGCAGGTATTGCATGATTTCAGGTCAGTAACAGAAAAATGTCCTTAGCAAATTGAAACCCTCAGACTTGCCTATTGCAGTCAGCATGTCAAGGATACTGCTCTGAAGCAAGAGAGGTTAAGGCAGAGGATGCATGATTCCTGTTGCAGCGATGGGGAATTAATCTCTCTCTCTGAAGAGTTAGAAGTTCCAGGAGTTCAGTACCTTGTGGGATTTGCTAAGACTGTCAGGGTCCAGTTGCTCATAAAAGTCACTTACTAGTAGTTTTGTTCTACATGTTTCTTACTGTTCGTCCCTTGTCATTAAATGACCTGACAAGGTTCACAAGGGAAATCTCTGACAGACCCAGGTACTAAACCCAGATGGCCAGATTCCCATTCCAGGTCCTTAGGCACTTTTTGGGGTGGCTCTTCTGTAAGCTAGATCCTGAAAAAGAGATTGTAGGTCAAGTGTCAGTTCTGGAAAGTTATAATGCCTCTTAGACTAGAAACCTAGAAGGTAGACATGCATTTGTTGCTGTTTTTGCACAGTGTGTCTTTCAATGACACATCACTAAAAACTACAATTTGAAATATTGAATTATAGAAATCTCTGAGTCTTACTTTAATCACAATCCTGTGCTTAGCTAGACAACCCAATGCAGAGATGATTGACCTTGACTTAATTATATACATTCACAGTGACTAATTTGTGGTGATGTCATTTATCTGATGGTAAAGTTTCAGAAAGTGAGGGACTGCAATTTAATTTCACTTGTGCCTTGTGCTGTTGTTGCAGTTTGACTTTGGCCTCAAGATGTAGGGGGGCACCGTGTCCTTTAGAGGTTTCTCTGTGAGCTGGCTGGAACTAGAGTCTCCTGCCAGCTTTGGGTACAGCTCAGACAGTGAGGCAGAGCTCTGTCACCCTAAGAGAGCTCCAAGCAACAGAGTTAATGCTGTCTCCTGTGCAGCCACTAAATTAAAATCTTTTTTTTTTTTTTTTTTTTTGTTAATCTCTTGCTGTGAGATTGAAAATTGATTGCCCAGAGGAGGAATGTCCAACCTGTGAACCTCCGAGGACAGTCTGGTTGGTGCTTACCAATACCCAGCTGTTTCCCATAGGGCCCCTCAGGAGCAGAATAAGGGCTGGATGGCAGCCCTTATTCCCCATGCTGAGCTTCCATGCACCACCCTTCTCTGGGTTGTGAAGGTGCCTTCAGCTGCATCTATGATAGGAGGCTCAGATACAGCATATGGGAATGTGCTAATATCCTTTGTACCTTGGTGATTCTTCTCTCAGTTCCAGCTTTTCTTTCTCAGGCTAAATCTCTTTCATGGCATTGTCTCTGCAGAGCTACAGTGAAGAGTTTGTCAGCATGCCTGCTAAATGTTTTCAATCAGTAAATGGTAGTTGTTAAGCTTACATGCACCTCATGTACTCAACGTCACAGATGCCAAAAATAGAAATGTTGATTTTCTTTCTAGCCTTGTGCATCTGCCTGAATAGTGGAGGATTCTGTGCCTTTGTTACATTCTTCTATTGCATTACAGTAAAGATGTCTGATTGAATACTAAGTATTCTTATTCTATCAAAAGTCACAATGGGATGCTCCTGTAATCTGTCATTGTTTTGTGAAGCCTCCTTTATTTTGTAGTGCAAATAACAATCACTCGTATAAATCTTGTGCCTCTTGCAAGCATCTCTCTGCTTTTCTCTCAGATCTTTGTAGGATGGCAGTGCCTTGACTACAAGCATGGAAGTAAGGAAGGATTTTGATAAAGGTTAGCAGGCTCCATGTAGCTTTTCAGTAACATGTTTGCTTAGTAAGAATTAATAGATATGTAAACTCTTAGAAATAAATTACTTCTCTTTCTGGCTTCTGGCTTCTGCACAGAAGGAATAGGTTTGGAGCAAAGTCCAAAGAGCTTGCAGGGACATATGCTGCCCACTTCCAGCTCTTGTCTAGGATTTGTGTTGTATTAGAATTTCAAGATTACAAAGAAGCATAATAGAAGCCATTTTGCATATCAAGATAAAGTCTGTTAAGTATAAATCCCTGAATTACAATTCTTTTCTGCCTTTCTATGGGGTTTTGGAATTTTTAATTTACATTGTTGCTGAAACTGATGTCTATGGGCTTTATGTTAGCTACCTTACTAAAAGCTTGCATCATGTTCTGAGGAAGTATGCACTCTTTGTTACTAAGTCCAAAGAATATTGTCAGTTGTCAGTTATGCAGAGTAATGGTGCTTGAACATAGTAAGTGCAAATAACTATTTGCCCTAAAACATCTAAAGATATACAAATTTGGCCTGGCGGAAAGCTGATGTACAATGTTGTAATCCACACTTGGTGGTGGAGATAGATAGCTCCAGGGTTACTCCACAGTCCTTTCTGTCTTCAAGCACTACCATGCATGGCTTTGGTGCATTCCTGCTCCAGAACTGTGCATGAGTCGTTCAGTTTGTCCTGATAAATGAGAGTGCTTGTGCTTGCATTTTTATCAGCACATCTTTTGAGAATGTATTTGCATGCTGTGGTTTCTAAACCTTCATCTGGGGGGAATGCAGTTTTGCAAAGCCAGTGGAATTCCTGCTTTTCTCTCAGTTTTGTAAAATGGGAAAACAAGCATGGTCCAGGATACTAACACACAGTTATGTGGCTCAGGCTGCTTTGGGAGTCTTACAACCAATATTTACTCAACTGGTGCAAGCATAGAGAGATTGCTCCTCTCAGAGGCCCATCTAACTGGGTGACTGCTGTGAGACAGTGTCCAGCAGAACTGCCTAGGGGACAGCACAAGTACAGGAGGAAAATGTGACTGTGCAGTTTGGAGTAATCTCTTGGCACCCAACCAATTAGGGGAGAGGATCAGAAGTAGTCTGTATTTAGTAATCCTTTGTGTATATTTCTTCTGTGACTTTGTCCTGGTACCTTTTGAGTCCTCTTAAAACTAAGACTTAAAAATTTACAAGGTCCATGGCAGAGAGATCTAAAGGTTAGTCAGCTGTGTGAGAAAAGCTGCCTTTCTTGTTTTGAACCTGCTAATACCATTCAATACTTAATTCTTCATCAGAAGAGAGGGTCAGCAGCATTTCTCCATCCTCTAATGTGACACTAATGATTTTATAGCTCTCTGTAGACACCTTCATGTTTTCTTTCTTTTTCTTCTTCCCTCTCTTCTCTTCCTCTCCCCCGCCCCCAAGGTAGGTGTGAGACTACTTGTCATTCACAGCTTCATGTTGAATTTGACTAATAAAGCGTGATGAGAAAAAATTGTGATGTAAAATTGTTTTCGCATTTTCAAAGTCAGCTGTTCATTTCATAATGGTTAAATTAAGCCACAAAACACATTAAAACACAAAACAATATAATTAAGGGGAAAAAAGCCTTGAGGAGAAAATGAAGCACTTTTACCTCAAAGTACATCTTTTGAGGATGTTTTCAGGAGCTTACTTCCATGATAGAACAGCATTTTTTGAGTGTACATAGCAGATAACAGGGATTTTCTATTCTCTTTTGAAGACCTGAATTGTCTCTCTCAGTCCTTGTGCTGCCTTGCAGCCTTTCAGCTCACACCTCCACCTGTTCCACAGTAGGAGCCAGGTTAAACTGGCAGCACTGGCTGGCTCCACCCCAGCTGTGGGACACCATCTTCTAGCCAAAATCCAGGATGCACAGGATCTGCACACAACCAGGTGTCAGTATGAAGGAGTTGGTCTCCTTGCAGCCTTTATGCAGATGTTGATACAAGAAGTTTTGCTTTTGCCGTTTCTGGTTTGTAGCCATATCTCTTCTGACTGCTTTGACATCTACCAGAGATCTAATCATCAGTTTAATTCTGAAAGTTTCAGTCTGAATGCTTACTAGAAAGTTAAAATAAAGCACAAAGAGCCCTCTGCTTAAATATTTTCTTTTATTCCGTTTTTATTGTTTTGTTAATAGTACAAAATTCCAGGCAAATATGGATACAAGGCAATTTTAGTGTTCTTAGAACCAAACTGTCAACTTCAGAAACTCCAAGTATGTTTGCTTAGTTTTAATCTGTGTTTATAGCTAACCTACAGAATCATAAAGCCTTGTCTGTTACTCTGCAGAATTAATTAACTGTGATAGCTGACTTTTCTCAATAAATCTGAAACTCTGTGCAGTTGAATACATTATTTTGCTCCTAGCTACTAATACAGTGGTGTTCCTAAAGATTGCTTGAAAACTCATGGCCTGATACTTCTGATTTTTGAGTGGCCAAATCTTTGACTGTGTGATTGGAATATTTTGGACCTTGTTTCCAATGAACTGGAACATATTGTTTCCAATCAGAAGTCTAAAGCGGTTGAAGCAGAGATCACTGTTGAAATGTTGTGTTATCAACCCTGTGTTAAGCACAAAACCAAAACAGCCCCACACTACCTGCTGGGAAGAAAATTTACTCTATCCCAGCCCAAAGCATCACAGGCATATAAAAGAGCTTAAAGTGGCAAGTCGGAGACCGCTGTTTAAATGAAGAAAAACATATGGTCAGCAGCTTCTAGAGAAGTCAGTGTAATAAAACTGTGAAGAAAATCTGAAAATAGCACTAAATGGGGGATACAGATGTGAAAATTATGGGGTTTTCAAACTTACTCTTAATTATGTGCTTTTTTTTAAAATGTAACTTGTGTATAGCATGAACCTAAATATTATTTTTCGTTACTGGCATGTTGTTGTTACTGGAACATTGTAGGAAGACAAAATGAAGGAAGTTCAGAATGTGGCAAATGATTAAATACCTTCATTAAAAACAGTTTCTTTAAAAAATACGGTCTTTCAATACAGTATGCATTAAAATACAAATAGTTAAGAAAGAAAATTAAAATAAACCAGCAGAAAATAAGAGCAATAGAAGCTGCAACTTTGAACTTTTTTACTGTGGAGGAATGTCACAGAGTAGCATAATGCTTGGTGTTTTATTCTAAGTACCACAGAGTAAAACTGGAGAGAGTAGATGAGTCTTTGAAGCAAGGGGAATATTTTACAAACTGACAAAATGCAGTAAGGTGAATTGGTTAGGTTGGTGGGTGGCTATAAGCCTGGATGACTCCACATTGCCTTTTGTCCCCTTCTCAAAAAGCAGGAGTTAGATTTCTTGTAACCTAAGGGAGAAAAAAGGTACAAGTGAATAAATGTGCATATTCACACCACGCTGTTCTGTGCCTGAGTGTTAAGTGAGTCCAGCTTGGATGCCAGCTGAATTTGGGGGTCTCTGGCCCAGGCTGCTGTCCCCTGGCCCTGTTGACATGCCCTCCTCTAAGGGAGAGGCACAGAAGGGTTCTGCATGGTGGTGAGGCGGGAGGGGTTGATGTGCTTGGGTGTCATGGTGCTCTGAGCTGGGTGTGGTGTCCTGCAGGGCTGTCTTTCCCTGCTGCTCTCCCTGCAGGCAGCAGGTTGCTGTGTTTGCACCAGTGGGCCAAGCTGAGCTGGGGGGAAGAGGAGTAAATGGTGCTGCTGGGCTGAGCCAGGCTCTGCCTCCTGTACTTCTGCAGAGGAATACCTTGCTCTGGTAAAGAGAATGGAAATATTTGCAGAGTAAGGTACCACTTACTCGTAATAAAACAGTGTGAGCCTAGTCTTACATTAATATTTATTTAACACCACAATGTTAAGTGAATAGTGCTGTGGAGGAGGGAAGCTATTTATTTTTCACACAGCAGAAGCATTTTGAAAAACAAGGGATGGCGATGCACAGTAACTCAGAGGAGTGAGCTGCTGAATGCTGGATGTGCATGTAAGAAATTCTGGAAGAGCATAGCGCTTTCAGCTCACTGGGTGGAAATTAAAAACAAATAATCTGTGTGCCAGCAGGATAACAGTGAATGATTTTGGAATTCACTGTTGTTTTCAGATTTATGTTTTTATTAATTTACTTCTTGTTTTTAAACCCAAAACATGGGCAGTACAACTGTACTAATAATACTCTAGAGCAGTGCCTGGTGTCTTCAAAAGGGTGGGTACACAGAGGGATATGATCATCTGGTTTTGGATTATGCCTGTCTGACCTTCAGTCACTGCTTTCCTATATCTCAGTGCGAGATTGAAGTGTCTGGGTGAGATGTGTGTGTAAGAATGTCAAAGAGGAGACCTTGCTTTATATTTCATAAGAACTTCTTACAGTTCTATCTTTCTGGAACAGTGGGATTTTGTTTCTTTTAAGATACTGGGATTGATTTTCCAATTAAAAAGGATTTTCACTTTTGAAATTCATTCGAAAACATTCATAACCAGTATCTTCTTCATCGCATGGTAGAGACCAAGTGGCTCATTTTACCTGTGGAAAGAATGTAGAGAATCAGGTCTGTTTTGTTATAGCTGAGGAAGGCTGACAGACTTCCCAAAAAGTATCTTTTTACCAAAACCTTTCTACTTTTTTTCATTATGAGGTAGTTTGCAGAGAGTCCACTGACTATAGGAACAGCAGAGGATGGGGTGTTTTTCACAATAATTCAGGGAGCGTTCAGTAAAAGCAATGTGATCAAAATAAGCAAGCCATATTTGATGCACACACTAAATTTTGAAATGCTGCTGTCTTGGAAAAGTCATCTTTCATGTGGTTATGATTCAGCTCAGAGATTAGTTCCAAGAAGAAATGAGAAATAGAAATGCACATATTGGCTGGTAATTGTGTGAATAGAATGAGTGGGTAGTTCAAAGCCAGCAGATTGCAACTATTGGGTCTCTCCCAGTTTGCTTTTTCACAAATAGCAATAGTGGCAAGGGACAAGCACTTCAGCTTGTTACTTTGTGGGGTCTGAATTATTTCCTAGATGAATAGATGTTCCTCTGCAACATACTAGATGATAAGATTTTCTGTGGGCCATATTTCAGTGCAGGTCCAACAAGAAAAAAAAAATTCTCTTGTTTTATTATTTTATGCAAATTATTTCCTGTAGCAAGAAGAATTTCAAGCACTATCTAGGTCATTACTGCTATAATTAATTAGTTCATTAAAAAGTATGACAAAAGAAATGTAAATCACATTGCCATCTATTCTTGGCAGATAATTGAAGTATATACTGTAAAAAAAAAAATCCCCAAATGAAGCAAACAAAAATGTTTCCTTGGCTCAGAAGTGGAATAGGTGGTTGGGCAGTTCTCTCCCTTTTCCATTTTTACCATCATGATGGCAGCCAGTGTAACTCATTTTGTATATGTGAAGGCTGAAGTGGGAATTCACAGCTCTATACCAGAGTTATATTTGCAGAGAATTGAAATTATACTGAAGATGTGAACTTCATTTTCTACAGCATGGTGATGAAACAGGTGAGATGGTCAATGTACATAAAATATTTATTTCCTTGCTGCTGTTAATCTTATTCTTGGTGAATACAGTTATTTGTATTTAAGGTTTGACTGTGTCATGTGCCTTTGGCACAAATACATGGCTGGTAGTGGTCATGTTTACCAGCCATTTGACTCTGCTTACTGCATATAAGGGAGCTGTGTGTCCTTGGGACACCTCATCCATGGTGGTAGCAATGGAAAACACTTCACCCAGATCATTCTGGGTGCTTCCTATGGCAGAACTCGAGTCAACCACCTCTCCTCCTTGCAGTGGATCTGCACTGCTCCTGGATGGAGAGGCAAGGGGGCTCAGCTGCCATTGCAGGGAGCTTCATTTGTGATTCCACATCATTTTGGTTTGGGCACCAATATCCTTTTTGAAAAACTTATGTTGAAGAGCTTACACTGAAGAACTTACATGTATGGATGCTCTGCCTCCATTCATTTATTACTTTAATGTAACCATTAATTAAATTGAAAGCTCAGTCAGCACTTTGACTGAGCACTGTGAGATGATCATCAGTTTAGTGCTAAGCAGTGGTCTCTTCTGGGAAGTCAGTGCTTTATCAGCAGATATCAGAAATCAGGCATGGTCTGAGTTGTGAGAGAGCGTTGTAGCTGTAACCTCGCATTTCCTTTAGTGATTCAGTACTGCAAATGACCAAAAGGGTTGCTATCTCCTTAGAAATTTCCTTTGGAGAATTACCTTGTTATAGAAAACAAACAAAAGAAACACTGAAATAAACTTGGAAGGAGGAAAAAGAAGTCTCCTTCCCCTGCTTTCCATAGTTTTTTCAGTCATTAAAATTAGTGAACGAGCTAATTTGGAAAAGTAACTTAAAAATAAATCTTGCTACTAAAGTTATCATTTAGAAGTGCAAGACAGTGCTATGTACATTTATCTTCCTTTTATCCTAAAACCCCACCAGTCCAGACTCCCTTTGTAAATCTTGTGAGAAGCATGGCAGAAATTTTGAAGGAAGTTACTGACAAGGAACAACTTCCAAAACGACAAAAACATTTGAAGTTACAGGATATTTTTCCCAAACATACTCATTATTATGACTTCTAAATGAAAAAAAAATTAATTCCTTACTTCCTGAAATTAATTCTGGGCTAATTAAATTTTTAACAATATTTTTGAACATATCTGACATATTTAATTTGTTCAGTTATGAAAAGTACACAGCCTGTAAAGTGGCACAAAACTCAGATGATCATAAAATATTTGTGATGGACAAATTAATTTCCCATGTTTCTCTTGGCCGCATTTGAGTTATGCCATTGAGTGTTCCAGAAACAAAAGCATCAGATCAGATTTCTGCCTATATTGCTTTGTGCTGGGAGGGTAAACATGCTGCAGATGAGTAAAATTTTTTGAGGTGACTTTTAGAAGTCTTTAATAAAGAAAGATCTTCTTCGGTATAGAGGAGTAAGTTTAAAAGCCAAGTTTAACCTAGGCTCTTTTAGAATAAGAAAATACTTTCTGAAACATATCTGGAAACAGATGCATGGAACAAGGGGCTCAAATGTGAGTATTTCAGTACAATACGATGGTGCCATTTTGCACTTTCCTCCCAGCATGGCCTTTTCCAAGTCTTCTGGGCTTACATTTAAAAAGGCAAAGTCTGCTTATTTTCCCTCCAGTTTCTAGTGCTTAGGTTGCAGTTTTTCTGCCTCTAATACCAATGAAAAAATATTTTATGTTGCTACAATGTGAATATCCGTTTTGCTATGAGTCACAAATGTCCTTCTAGAACCATATTACTTGCCCCAGTGTTTGCAAATCAACACTTCCAGCCAGAATAGTTGTTTCATAGTTATGCAAGCATTCTAATTAAATTGCCTATTTGTTGCTGTTCTTACCAATGTTTTCTAGTTTGCTTACAATTTTGTGACCAATTTATGTTTTATGATTTCCAATCAGAACATTCCCAAGAGAAACAAAGTTTTGTTCAGGAGAAGTAGAATTATTCAAACATAGATAATGAAATTTAAACAATCTGATAACAAGTTGCTTTTTTCCCTTCTCATTTCTTTCAGGATAACTAGTCACAGCAGGCATAATTTTCAACATCTTTTTTTTTTTGGTTTTTTTTTTTCTTCCAAATGTAAATGCAGTGTAGTAGTACAGAAATTAAATTAGAATTAAGGGTGATTGTTTGGTATTTATTATGCAGACTATGCCTACTAGTTTAATGACAGACTTTGACATTTACAATTAACAAAATTTGTACCTTGTCAGCACTGAAAAAGACACTTGCTATGTTTATTAATTGATTTGTTACTTCTGAAAGCGTCTAAGAATGCAAGAGCAAAATAGTTATTTATGAAATTAAGTCTGTAATGAATTCATTGCATTTGGTTGCAATCAGCAATATTATCATCAGAGTTATTTTGCCAACAATACTGAGAGAAATGGTACAAAATGAGCAGTGACCTGGACAGTTTGTTGCTGTGGTTAAACCAGGAGCTCTGGGGAGCTGCTGAACGCAGAGAAGGGCTGAGATGAAGGGAACGACCTGCTTCAAGCCTTTTCAGAGAATAGTCTGAGTAAATTAGTTTTTGTGATGGAAAATGGTCAGGTCCTAGGCCACAGGGAACTATGTGGAGTGCAGGCTTGTTAACACTTTGCTGTATAACCAGAAGTGACAGAGGAGCTGGTTGTAGGACTTGGGCTGAGAAGTGCTTTACTGTTTCCCCCACAGCATCATTGGAATACACTCTTTATTCAGACTGATACCTTTTCAGATTGATGCTCCTGGTTTCAGATCCAGGGTCAGTGACCCTTTTCTCACTGTGGCCTGACCCTTCTCTGCCTCCTTCTCTCACAATGACAGCAATTCCAGTACTGGCTCCTCCATTCCCAGCCCCTCTTTCCTCCTTGCACATTCTAAATAAGAATCTTCATGGTGCCCTCTAGATAGTTAGATACTGATTAGTTTGGGGACAAGCAACTGGTCTGAGTTAATTCCTCTGAAAGGAAGTCATTGATGTTAATAGAAATGGCTTTAATTTGTTGATTTTCCAAATGTACCTCATCATGGTATTCAAAAGCAACCTGCTTTTTAACTCTGGTTCCATTCATTTTGCAGTTCAATATCTCAGCATTCAGATAATTTTTCAGGTGCTTAATTGGCTTCATTTTTCCACAGTGAAACCCATGGTTTTCCTTATATCATTGTAATGTCTCTGATATTGCTTTAAAAGCCTCGGTACTGAGAACCTCCCAAAGTAGAGAGAATAAAATTAAAATATTACTATATAAATGGTTTGCTTTTTCGCATGGGCTTTAAAATTTTAATTTGAAGGAAAGTAAAACATACTTGGAATTCTAGAAGAGTTTATTCCTCGTTGACATCTGCCAAATAAATGGTGAGGCAGAGACTGACAGCAGCACTCCAGCAATATGGCATAAAGCTCTTCCTCATTTATTGCTCTTTTTCTCTATTTGCTTCTGTTGCCTGCCACTGTTTTGCCTCCAGGTTCTGCTGAGATGGGAATGCTGCGTGGAATCTAATCCTAACTCAGAACTGCATTTTGCTCTGAACACCCTTTAACTCCAAGGTGCACTTCCTTTTCCTAAACCCATCTGAGGCTGCATTAGTAGCTTAAATGAGGTATAATGAATCTATGTACTCTCCAAACTATTTCCTTCTTGCCATTTGGTCACTTTGAATTTTTCAGATTCTGAAGCTGTGAAAATTCTCAATGGTTTTCCTGTTTTCTGATGGACATTTTTTTTTTTTTGACTCTGTTAGAAAAACCCCATGTATTCTTTGTTTCCCCCTTAATTTTCCATCACTCTTTCGGTCCAGATGATGTACGGCTTGTATTTGACTGGTTTCCTTCCTTTACTATAATGTTAGGAAAACGAGTCTTGTTGGTGATGGAAGAGTTGGAGAAGAAAAAAGTGCACTGGCACAATGTTCAGCAGGACAAACCTCTTCTGCCTCATGGGGTTGAAGGTGGGGATAGAACTGCCTTCCTTCAGAAGAGAGGGGAGGTAGAGCAGATGGTATAAGCTGAAGGGGTCAGTATGAGCCAGAAATCTCATTTCACACAATGGTGAAGAATTTTTTTACCACGCATTTAAAGTAACACTTCGGAGTGCCAGCCAACCTCCTGTTAAAGACCTACAGCAAGTTCATTCTTTTTGCTTATTGAAAGTATTTTCATTTGCAGACACCGTTTGGTTCTGAGAACTAGGCTATTACAAAATCCCCCCACTTTATATTTTAAGATTCACAATAAAATAGCAAGAGTTGCAGCACTTGCCAGCTCCTGTAATTTCATGAAAAGGCTCCATTTGGTGTTTTTTCCCCTGATGGCACAATTCCTGGATACAAGCTTGCATCTATGCAAGGAACACAACTCATACATTTAGGAATCCCACAGTTATAAATACTTGGAAATGTGTAATACAAAACCTAAAAAGCAGGGTATTTTTGGTTCCTAGTCTTGTGAATTCCAAACTCGTTTGCATGGTAAGCAATACTAGTGTTGATAAGGTACTCTCCTCCCTGTTTCAAAGAGGAAAACAGCAGCAAGGTTATTTTATATAATAATATAATATAATTTATATAATAATATAATGCCATCTTGGCATTACTTCTCAAGGTCTTATATTGATCCTCTGTTTTGTATATAACTAATATATTTTAAATCATCAATTTTATATTTATTTAAATTAGGTTTTAATTCAAAAGCACTAAAATAATGGTGAAAAAATATATTTGCTATGATATTTATAAAATAGCTACTTCATTATAAAATAAAGGACAGGAAAAAGAATGTAGCCACAAGACATAGGACTTTCATGAAAGATTTTGAATATGAGAAGGTTTTCACAGAAAAGTATTTTGTTGTTGTGTTCCAAAGAGGTAGGCATACAGTCATATAGAAAAAGTATGTTTTATATATTTTATGTATGTAAATATTTATATATTTATGCATGTACAGTTAACTTTTGTAGGCGTCTGATTACAGCACTAAGTAGAAATTCCACTTACTGACATATTAATATTCAGTAAAAGGCCCTAAACCTTTCTTTTTAAATTCCACCTACTGTATTTACTTGAATAACAAACAAACACATTGTGACAAGCTTGTTTTAGGAATATGATCCTTCTTTTAAAATTAATAAGTAAGAACAGTACAAAAGCAAAAAAACACCACCAAAAACTACCTGGAGAAACTGTGGAGAATTCCCAACAATTTTCAAATAATAGGAAACAGGGTACTTTTTCTTAACAGGTACAGAACAGCCTCCCAGCCAGCTGGAAAGCTGCCCTTGCTGCCAAATTTGGCATTTTGAAAACATTTTCCTGGCCACAATGAATGCTCCATGGGCCGCAACAAGGTCAATGTGGCACCTGTCATTAATCATTGTTTTTCATGTCCTGGACTTTAAAGACACAGTGTTCTTCCAACTCCTTTAGAGTTGGTGGTCAAATAGTTTTCTGACAATATGTTTTCTTTAATTTGAAAGCCGAGAATGGCATAGTCTTACTTTTGGTATAAAATATTATAGTGGTGAATTCCAAGAGGAAATAAAATGGGACTTAATGACCACTACTTACTAAAAAAAGAGTGAGGCTTACGCCAAATAGACCTACATTGATCATGGATAAATTTAGATGGAATTCAAAATCATGTTTCTTATTATGGAAAAGATGAGATGTTGAAACTGGCTTTTAAATATTAGTAAAAGTCAGATTAGGTCAAAGGCAGAACTTGTGAAGCCAATGAAGAGGTTGCAGTTGTCTGTGACAGTGCAGGGTAGGACTTGCAGGAGGTGTCATTGCCTTCCAAGACTATGTTCCCTGTGCTGCTGGCAAGAATTGTTTTATAGCTCTGTTTGTTCCATGTTACTGGAGGAATCACATGGGCACTTAGATCGTGCCTGCGTGAGGGTATTTACGCTTGAGGTGCAAAGTCTGAAACCTGCTGAGTCAGTTCTGTGTTTCACAGTATTTCCCAGCCAGAGGCACTGGCAGAGCCAGAAGGGACCAAAAACTATGTCTGGCATTTCCCTTTTTCACTCCCCTTTCCTTTGCCTTCTCCAATCTTTCTGGTATCACACGGACAGGTCTGAGTGTACAAGTGTATACACACACATTTGTGCAGCAGTCTTTGGCTTGAGATGTCTCTAGTCCCTCCACTTTTAGTGTTTATTCCAGAATTGCTTGCTTCTGTTTATGTCTCATTCCTTGTTTTTGTCAGTCTTGAGACACCAAGTGACTTATGCAGCAAATGTCCTGCCTGTGTTTTTGCATCCATCACCCCGGAATAATTGCATAAATGTATCTACCATTTTTTTTATTTTGCTCTTAGTTGAAATTGCTTCCACAAATAAGCAATTTGTGCCAAAGCTTCTGCATAATTATACAATAGTGAGGTGTCTATGAGTCACCGGAATCACCCCCTGTGCTAAATCTGCCTCTTGCCAATGAACTGTCTGGCCTGGACATTGAAAACAGAGTGAGAGGGGAACACTGTATCTACCTCTAATGTGATTCCTTACCACAAGAAAATAAGCTAAGGGATTTTTTTGGTGTTGAAATCTTTTTTTTAGAGAATGGAAAGTTAAGTTACTATGTTTTGAGTCTGTGCCATTTTGCTATTCAAGTCTATTCTGTAGCCTGGGCTAGATTTTTGTTGGATAATAACCTAATACATTCTTTAAAGCAGTATATTGAAATGCAAAAAATAGGGCATCTTGTTTTAAAATGGTGGTATTAATGGATATCAAACAGTAAAAATAACAGCTTAGTAAAAATTAGCTTTGTTGCTGAGGCTGTAGTATAGCAAAGTGGAAATTTGTTCCATCTCCTCTTGAGAAAGAAGAGTTAATAGGTTTTGATTAGATATTCAGGAAAAAATCTTCGCTGTGAGGGTGGTGAGGCACTGGAACAGTCTGCCCAGAGAAGCTGTGGATGCCCCATCCCTGGCAGTGTTCAAGGCCAGGTTGGATGGGGCTTGGAGCAGGCTGGCCTAGTGGGAGATGTCCCTGCCCATGGCAGGGGGTTTGGAATGGGATGATCTTAAAGATCCCTTCCAAACCAAGCCATCCCATGGTTTTATGATTCTATGGAAAAGTTGTTTGGCTAGCTAACTTTAAACATGGTTTTATTGTATTGGGATTCAAATGTGTTCCAGAGAACAAAATTACTGCAGTTCAGATTTTAAGAAAGCCTACATTTAAAAGTCTAAGTGATTCTTTGTCACTTATCCATGACTGGAAAAGTCAGTGTTAAAGGAATTTCAGCTTTATACTGTGGCTTCCAGTGTCTTTATCTTGGTGATTATGCCCTGCTAAAAATCGATTTTAGTACAGCATTCATTAGAAGTGGCAGGTTTTGTTTGCAAACTCTGAGTGTATTTGAGCTTTAAGGTTTTGTCAGTGCAGAAGTATTCCTGATGAAGGGATGATAAAAAGATGTTTTGTGATTTAACTCTCCATTGATTACAAAATGAATTGAGTTTTATTTAGCATATTTAAAGCACTACCCAGCAAAGAAGAGTGATGTTGTTCCTAATCCATTTTTAGCAGTGATCTTGTTAGAGTGCCCCAAAGCATGGCTGTCATGTTATAGATAGAAAAGCACAGAACTCTTTGCTAGGGAACACCTCTCCCTCTTCCCTCCTCCATCCCTGCACACCAAATCTGTTCTTTGTTTCCATTCAGTTTACAGAGCCTGTATTTTCAGTGCAGGAGCTTGCTAGTGCTGGGAACGCAGAGGCATTTAATGCAGCTAGGAGCTGATATTTAGAACAGCATTCAGGATTGAGTAAAGGTGACTGTGGATAATTAAATGTCAAGGGAAACTGAAATATGCCCTAATCATACATGCCATCCATGCCATCATAATGCCATACATGCCATTGTTCCCTAAAGTGGGCCACTGTCAAAGAACCTCAGTTGAGGATCATGCACCAGCAGTCCACCAAACTTGTGATCTCTCTTCTTTGTACTAATTGATGGTACTTGCCAGGGAGAGTATAAAAGATGAACATTTTTTAGATTTTTATTGATTCTCTGTGTAGTCTTTAGGAAAAAGGTGGTGCAGGTCTGGAAAATAAGTCCTATGAGGAGCACCTGAGGGAGCTGGGGATGTTTAGCCTGGAGAAAAGAAGGGAAGGATCTTTGGTTTGTGTCACGTCACCAGAGAGGATCAACACAGGTGATGGTGTGGGCAGTAACTATAAGTTTTGAGTGGCTCAAATGGATAGGAGGATGAGTAGGAAATGTTATACAGAAGAAGAGCAGAAGCCAAGATCTTGGTTTAAAATAGTAAAAAATTAAACTCTAGCGTGTAAGATCTTTCTGTCTCCAATACTGCACACAGAAGCAGACATTGTAAACCTTTGAATCTACAACTGAAATTTTTCTGTTACCTCATTCTAGATGTTCCATTCAGGATCAAAGTAATTTATAAACTGTAGTACAAATAGGTAAAAAAGAATAACATTTCAGCCCAAATGATCAACCAGTCTAAACAACTTTAAATATTGAGAACTTCAACAAATTCAGTCAATGATAGAAAATGACACCCTCATCAAGACTTCATTTGCTAGAAGGGTGCTTTATTTCAGCTAATCAAAAGTGTTTTCTATTACTGTGTAGGATTGTCAGCAGTCAAGCAAAATAAATGGTTTAAATGTAGATGCATTGGAAATAAATGTGTTTGGGTCTTCATGCAGTTGTATCAGCTATACGAGGGTTACAAATGATGAAAGGATAAATTTGATGGTGCTGACTTCAATAAAGAATAACATTAAGGTAGCTGCAGACACACAACTTTTAAGATATGGCAGTATAAAAATCCACTTTCATGGCTTGATAGTACATGCCTGCAGGAAAACTAGTTAAAAGGCAAATAAGCATTATAAAAGAACTAAGAGAAAAGCTTTTCCTCATAGAAATTGAGAGAAATCTGTTATGAACTGTTGAACCTGCAGTGTAATTTAAATATGTTATTTCCTTCTCAAATTAGAGTCTAGGATTTGCTGGCAAATTATCCATGTTGAAGATGGTGACACTGTTACTGGTCTATGCTTTTACATTTATAGCTCAGAAGTTTTATTTCCAGGAAAGAGAGAGTCACAGGGAGATCTGCAATTTCTTTAAAACTTGCTTTGGGAAAAACATATACTGTCTGCTGATTTTGTGTAGGCGGGGTCAAGTGTTGGCCTGATAGCTGTTCTTCCTCCCTCGAGTGCTTCAGAACAGACTGCTCTGAGGAATAGGCAGTAGGCACAAGACCAGCAACAAGATCAAAATTAGCAACAGATTCTGCCTTTTTGTGTGGGTACCCAGCACCCCTGACCAGCCACACTCCTCTCTGGATGTCTTCAGCCTGACTCTTGGCAGAACCATGCCATTTGTTCCAAGCTCTTGATGAAATCTGAGCAGGACTCCTAAGTGACACGAAGTGTTCCCTTCAGCAAAGCACCTCAGCAATCAGAGTCTCCTCTTTTAAACAGAACAGATTTTAAGCAGAACAATACCAACAGCCCCTTTTTTAGGGGAAGTGTACGTCCCAGAGCAAGAGCCATTAGTTGGTTGTCAGTTTAAGATAGAGACACGTGATGTAGTTTGTTGACACAAAGCTTGAGCAGACAGAAATGCCACATAGAGTTCTTCTAAGTCTGTGTTGAGTCCCACTGGGAGGACAGTAAAGGAGAAAGTGCCATCACATGAATAACACCATAGATCACAAAAGGAAAGGGTTCTCCTTTACTGCATCTTCACTCACAGCAAAGGTAGAGAACATGCTGTTGTGCAGGGGGTTTGCAATGCCGCATATTTTTCTGTGTGGTTAAAAGGGAATTGTCTAGTCAGACTGTGCTATTATCTTTTTCAAAGACTTCTCTGTAAGTGGGAATCGATATGGTTGTTAATGATAATGGTTTTCCAACAGTAGTGTGAATGTACCTGGTAATTTCTAGACAATTGAGTGATAAAACCAAGTTCCATTATACTCAGTTGCATACAATCTTTTGTCCTCTTCATAAAAGTGGCTCTAGGAAACTCTTGGATTATCGAGCCAGTCTGGTTTCAAGCCTCAGATTAATAATACCAAGGTAAAAAGCTGTTCATTGTGTACATAACCCACTTCTGCTTTTTTCTTTTTGAATATCGGAAAAATCTGTAATTCAGGCTCTGCAGATATGTCACTAATGTCTGGAACTTTGCACCAAGTTTATTTTGCCTCCAGGAGAAAAACAAAGCTTTTGTGGGAGATAATCAAAGCAAATGGTGGAAAATAACCATTTCTAATTAAATGCTCACAGTACTGTGAGGTTTCTACAAGACTGAATTTTACTTCAAAGAACAAAGGGATTGAACAAAATCAACCAAGACCTTTAATTGTAATTTCTGTGTATATACATTTCATATAATTTACTTATTTATGTATAAAATGCCATCAACAAATGTTGTAGCAAAATATTTACATGTTTCTCTTTGATACCCAGATCAGCCTCTACATTGTTTACAAAATACTGACAGTAAAGGTGTCACTCTAAAATGGATTTCAACACTGCTGTCTTCCATTCATCAGAGCATAGCACCAGTAAATTGGTATGAGTTTTTACAGACAATGGCATTTAAAGCAACACTTGACTCAGCCAACAGCTGTGATTTATTGTCACTCAGTTGGAGCTGCCAAAACACCAGAAGCAAAGAATTGCTTTGGAAAAGGTTTGTATGGGTGGTGTGCCTGCTTTCTGCCTCTTGGGTGGTTATCAACTCCAGTAAATTCCAGGAAAGAATTTATAGGAGAGTGTTGAGGCCCAGGTAGAAAATTAACCATCAGTGAGATGGGGTCTTTCATTTATATCACGGCACATTGGTAGATAGGTCACTGGTAATGCTATTGCTGCATTACTCTGGGCTGTCCATTCTCTTTTGTCCTGTATGTCAGCTCATATTTGTGGTCTTAGATCATGTGTGTAGTGGTAGGCAATGAACTTTCTTTAACTTGGTGTGTCTTGTAGCACTGAGATACTGTTTTATCGAGGTGAGGTAAAAATTGCAAAAGTCAGGCTATAGTTCTCCTATTCTTCCATGAAAGATGTCAGCATTTTCCACTATGACATTCCTAGAGCATTCATTGGTAGTCCTACAGGCAGCCTCACCAGAGAATCAGTTGCTTGTGATATTTAGAGCATTAAGGAAAAAGATTAGCAAATGGAGTTTTCACCATAACAGTCTTGCATGATTATTGCTGTAGACATCTTTCAGTGATTTAATCTGTTTACTAGAGACAGAAATGTGTAGCCATTGCAAACTGTCTATAATAATTAGTTCATGATAACAAAGTTATGCCTGGATGATTGCAAGGCAGACTCCTGAGTGCATTTTTATGAAAAGATATTAACAGTGCTGAGTTAGATGAAACTGAACTAATCCTCTTGTTATCTATCCTATTTATATTTTATAAGCAAGAGCTGTCAGCTTGACTAATGCAACAGAAGTGACGTATATACAGTTATTTATCAAATTATTTGAATGAAATCTCAGTGGCAGGTACTGTGACTCTGTGCTGAGGTATGTGTCAGTAGATGTTTCCTCTAGACCTTGCAGATAGAGGTACTCAATTTTCTGCAGCCAGGCTGCTTCTTGTCTTCCTTGAGATCTGCACTAAAGGGATAGCTACAATTTCTCATACAAATGGATATTGCCTATTGTTGAAGGTTATCTATTGTGTTTTTTTCCACTAACATCATCTTTCCTGTTGCTTTGCCCTTCTGTTGCAAGTTCACTGTGGGCAGCTGTGCCATACTAGTGCAATGGTTCTGAAAATGCCTCCTGTGAGAAGCAGAAACAAATTTTCATCAGAATTTTTCATTCCTTTTTGAAGCAAAATACATCAGTCCTTAGTTGTTGAGAACATCTCTGTAGCATATATTTGAGAAGCCAGCATGTGGAGAAGGACACTGATGGTCCTTTCTGTTGCACAAAAGCAGTGTCTAAAGCCTTTTCAGCTCTAAAATCCTGCCACTGAGCTGAAAAAAAAAAAAAAAAGCTTGCGCGTTCTGTAGGAAGGCTGGGAAGCATCTCACCAGAGCCTGCAGCATCTAGGTTTGCTAGAAAGCAGGGACATCTTTCAGGTTTTTTGAGGGGACACACTGAAGGAAGTGTGTTGCCTCATAGATAGATGTTGCATGCTTACACAGGTAGCTCGTGAGATTTGCCTCTGCTTTTCTACAGGAATGAGCATTGTTTGCTGTTGTTGAATTCAAACAATGATGCTGCTTTCCTCAGAAACAGAATGAGGCTTTCATGCTTTCTGAAGAGGTGGGAGGGAATTTTCAGCCAGTGGTTGATGTGACAAACCACACAAACATTTTAATGAAAGTTGTTTGGGACAGTGATGGAAGTCACAGTTTCTTAACTTGGAGCTCAGAGAGCATTTTCCCTGAAAAGGTTCCTTCTGGAGAAAATTACCTATATGTCATAGACTTATCCTTTCACACCACAGATCCCAGAAGAACACAGAAAATACAGCAATACTCAGCCCAGGGCTTTACAAAATTAGATTGAGCTGAGCTTCTCTTTTCTGCTTGCCCTTTTTCTGTTGACCCTTTGAGGTGTCCCAAAATGGTCCCCCAATCCAGTAGCAGTTTCTGTTGTAGCAGCGACAGCCAACTGCTCAGTGTTTTCTTACTGAGAAGAGTACCTGAAATATTTCAGTCTTTGTGGGAGATGGGTGCTCCTAATTCAGAAGAGCAGTACACCTTCCAGCAGAGGAGTCGACTCTGCTCCAAGAAAGCTGCTGCAGGACTGGAAGGAATAATAAAGGATGAGGGCCCATGTTTTACAGCAGTGGCTCACAGGAGAGGTGGGTGGTGCAGGGCAGAGGGGGTTGGAAGGAGCGAGGAGAGCTGTGGAGGCTGCAGAGCTCCCACTTAACGCAGCAGATGCTCAGCTTTGGTCTCTGCTCCTCTTTTTGCTGCAGCTCTGCTCCTCTTGGAGCTGATGCTGGGGGAGGGAATTTGCATGTCTGACATCTTTCAGCCAGTTTTAAAGCAAATCCAGAAATAGATTTTTTTTTTTGGGGGGGGAAGGGAAACCTTAAAATGTTTCATTTACCCCACTCTAAAACTGCCCCTTTCCAACTGTTTATTTTTCTTTAATAATTCCTTTAATATGCAAACTGTAACTGCAAGTGGATCATCAGGCATTTGCTGCTTATATCTGGTTTAGTTGCATGACAGTTTTAAGGTTTAATAGAGAAAACAGAGGTCAGGCACTGCCTATGGGAGAGCATGTGCCCCCAAGCCATCTGTGTGCCTGGGGTGTGTCATCTAAGAGCATTCCCTCTTTTCTTATAAATGGAGGGTTTAAGACCAAGGCAAATTAAGGCAAAATGTTAAGTAGTGCTTGCAATGACTACTTCCATCTGTTTATTCAGTTTTTATTTAGAAAATGCATTATTAATACTTTTCCTTATCATGAGGAAACAGTAAATTCCCAATACCCTAATGTTACAGCAAAGTTTAACTGTTTGAACATCTTAAGTTTCACAAGTCATTGCAGAATTATTATTAACTCAGTAGCTTAGCCAGACATTTAAGGCCAAGTGAAGTCTCTCTCCAATATCTTGCTGTATGCCTATGTGCCTGTTACCAGCTAAGTTTGAAAAAGGAGTATGATGCCCAAATGCTCAAGTGGACTGTCCACTCAGCTAAGCAGTTAACTACTTAAATAGATTTTATATTTATTGGTGTCATTGCTCATTCTGTAGTTGCATCTGCATCTGATTAGAGGTGACAGAGGATTTACTTTTGTCTTCTGAAGTACTTTAATATGTCAAAAAATTATATTTCCTTTGAAAACAAAGCAGTAGATGTGCCCATTACATCCTTCTGTTGCTGTGTGTGTTGCACAAAATAGGCTTTTCCATTTTATCTATTACTGTGATAATTCATTTTCATATAACCCTGCTTTTGTGGAGTAAGAGATACCTGCAGGTACAGCCAGTTACTTGTGATTGACACTGTAATTGCAGTTCTGCCCCAACTGGGGGTCACAGTTGTCTGTGCTGACGTGAAGCCACAGTTGTCTTTGGAGAGTGAAGACAGGAAACATGAATAGAAACCCTCAAGGCAAATTCTGTCCCATGCTGTGGGATCTCCAGAACCTACTGTTTGCTCTCACACCATTTCTACAGTATGTGGAAGGAGCCATGTCTTTGCAGCTGGACAAGTGAAATTCTTTGCTCTCTAAGGCAAAACTAATTAACACGTGTGCTGTGGTGAGCACAGGAAGCTTTCCCGTTCCCCAAATCATGGCATAAGGGTATATACACACAAGGGGTTTGATGCAGCATGTGTCCCTTTGTGCTCCTCTCCCATGAGCCTGGAAGGAGGCTTGGCCAGGGCTGCCAGAGCAGGCATTCAGCACAGGGTCTGTGAGGAGAAAGCCTCCTGGAAAGCCTCAGGCCTTCCTGTAGCCTTCCTAAACCTCAGTCTGTGCTGTTGTCACAGCTGTCACTCGCAGAACTCTTCACAGGGGTCAGTTCTTTTTAGCTGCTTGCTGGGCACTGCAGTCACCTTTGCTTTAGCCAGTCTCTGGTGTGTGGCAGCAGCTGAGGAGACAGGTCAGGCTGCTGGCAGGATGCCTTGTGCTCAGCATCCCTTGCTGTGCCTTCCCTGGGCAGACACACTGTCCCTGGCTCTGCCGTGGCGCCGCACTGGGACTCCTTTGTCCCACTCATTTGAACTCCATGTCCATCCCTGCTCCGTGACTCACACAACGCTGGACTCCTGTCCAGGGAATTATTGCCTAACAGTCTTTATAACAAATGGTGCAAAGCTGAGGTGCTACAGGGCTCTGGAAGCACTGAAGGTATTTTGCTTTCTGGCACATGTGTGTGTGTGTGTGTGTGTCTGTGTGTGTGTAACATATGTGAGGATTCAAGGCTTAGTTCTGATCCTGCTAAAGTAACATAAGTCCAAATCCTGTTCCTACCGTGGCAGATTTATCAGAGCATGACTGCTAACGCTCTGAAGCTAACTGAGAGACAGCTACGTGCTGTGGACAGGCAGCAGCCAAGAGTTCACTCCTACAGCTACCACGGGAGCAGGAAAACAGCGATGAGTAATAAGAGTGAGTGGGGAATGTGCAGCAATTTAACAGCTAGCAAAATGAATGTAAAATGATACTGTGTTCCCTGCATTAATATTAATTATTTCTCTCACCAAAATAAAATGAAAACAACATTGTAAGCACTCATTTTAAATTTTTAAGACTGTATTATTGAGGCACTTATATAATGCATTTGGGACCCACTTTCCTTGTTTTGTATGTTTCCTCTGTTTTGTATGAGAAATAAGAACTTTGGAACAAGATAAACAAATGAAAAGGAAGCATAATACTGAGAGAATGGAAGTCATGACAATTGCTACCTGTAGGCTTTCTTCCTTTTCCTCTTCCCTTCTGAGGTGTTGCTCTGCTGCTGCATGTTCTGGGGTTCTAATTCTGTGAGAATGTGATTGATTGCAGTTTGTCTCTGGTAGAATTCAGTCCTGTAGAAGCACTGATTTAACCTGGGGAGTATGGGCTTTGGTCACAGTTCATCATCTTTCTATAAATTGCAGTACGTAGCAGTATGCTGCTCCTCACAGCACACCTTAGAAAGGATTTGACATCCAAAAAACATTACCACTTCTCCACTTTGTTCTGAGAAAATTGTGATTTGCAGCCTCCAGGAGAAGCATTGTGTTTGTTACTTGACCTGACTAGTGGAGTTTTTCCCTGTTGAGTGGGGTGGGTGGTTCATCAGAGTAGGAGGCAGGGACTGACCCCCTCATGTTTTGCCCCTGGTCAGGTAGGCAGGTAGTTCATTTCTCTACACATGTGCTCAAAGATATCAGGAGGCAATTCAGTTCAGGCTGTCTCTGTGCGGTAGCTGTATAGCACAGGGCAGCACCCCTTCCTTTAAACCAAGGATTTTTCTTTTGGCATGCCTGTAGAGCACATAGCAGCTATTTAAACAGTCAGTCATGATAGTGGCATATTCAGATAAAAGTGTTGGAGATCCATCCCCAAGAGTTGTTAGAGATGGATTGTGCTCCCCCTCCATCCCCCCCCATATTCCCACTGATTTGTTCTTTGGTGCTGTGCTGCATCTCAGGTGCATCATAACCCCACTCCTGCCACTCAAGTGGATGTGTGGCTGTAGTTTGGGGTGTAGGAACAGACACAGTCACCTGTCAGTGCTGAGCAGTCATCCCCTGCAGCTGTTCCCAGTTTCTTCCAGGGTAAAGATAGTTGCACAGGTAGAAAAAGTCCTGAAGAATCAATGTGGCCTACAGAATTGCCAGCTGGGCCCTCCATGCCTAGGCTAAGGTCTAAGCATGCTGAAGTAATTTTCAATTTTTCATTGCAGAGAAGGAAAAAAACCCTGGAAAATCAATATAATTTCTGTTTTCCATAGGAGACAATGGACAGTTTCTATGCTTTAAGGTCAAACAGATGTTTCATCTTGATGCATTTTTTTAATCCATAGAAACAGTGGGAAAATATATAAAGAGGAAAAATGGTTCAAACAGATTAAGGGTATATTTTTGTATGACTACAAATATTTTAAAACATCATCTAGAAAGTAAAGCAATTAGCTTTGATTTAGCTAATTAAGTCCAGTCACTTTCAAAGTCATCTCCTTCTTTCCTTGTTTTATACAGAATCAGAATGAATTTTCTAAGTCACACATAAGGAAAAAAAAAGAAAGAGGATTTAATTTTTGTTAGCGATTTTCAGAAGATGACAAATACTCTAAAATGGCTAGCCTTTTGATGTTTCACATCAGGTCTACTTCAACAAAATGAAAAGTCATTTGCTAAAATATTTCGAATTGTTGTGAAAACAAAAAATCTGATGCTACTCTAAAATTTCTCTAGGAAGGGAAATTTTCACTTTCCTAGTGAAAGCAAGAGGCAACATTACATGATAATTGCAATATGGATAGTGGAATTAGAGCTGTCAGCAGAATGTATACATGTTTCAGGTGCAGCAGTGTATGTTTGGAGTACAGACATATGGAGTTAATATTAGCCTGATTTCTGATAAATATCTGTTTCTGTGATGGTAGATAGTGAATCTTCCTCTCCCAAGCATTTAGACCAAAACTCGTTGTGGAAAACATGGGCTCTTCTTTTGTGTTGGCACAAGGTCTGGTGTGAAATGCCCCTTGCACAAATCCAAGGTTTCTCTCTGTCTCTTGAGCCCAGCCTAGGCTGTGCACTCAGCCTGGGAGCTGGGCTGGCACAGCTGCCTTGAGTGGATCTTCACTGGCACCTTGTGCAAGTGATGCCAGGGACCATCGTGTTCTAGGCTAAGGGAGCAGTGCATCCTTTGTCAGGTTGGGGTGAAGGCGGCGCAGTTTGATCTTCTCTGATCTCCAGGGTTTATGGAGACTTTGTTCCAAAAGCACTCGTATGTGCCCTCTGCATTTTCAACATCAGATAAGGAGCTTTATAACCCTGAATTATTTATAGGTTGGTAATACAGTAGATCTGACCTTTTTATGGGGTAGCATCATGCAGAAGCAAATGAAGTATTTTTACACAAGGGTCATGCGTGCAAGGCATAATCTTGTTGTTTCAATTGTGATGTCCCCTCACTTTGCTGTGTCCTAGCTGTGGGTGGTTTTTTTTTGGTGTTTTTTTTTTTTTTTTTTGGTGTTTTTTTTTTTTTTTTTTTTTTTTTTTTTTTTGTGGGGGGGGGGTTGTTTTTTTTTTTTTTTTTTTTGCAATGGCATTTCTTGTATCTTATGTGTGAATTGAGGACAAATAATGCAAAAAACATCAGCTAGTTTAAGCATGGGAGGGTTTTTTTTCCACAGCAACTAAACAAATGCAGTTATAAAAAAAGTTGAAAAGCTGTACCCTTTCTGCTCATCTCATAAGGATGAGCAATAAGGCCTGTGTTTCCCACCTTATTGAGCCTGAGCAGTACCTTTTACCTGCTTAAATGCCAAAGCACTGAAATGAAGAAAATTGGCACTGTATTCTCATGAGTCACCAGAACAGCAGTGGAATAAGACTTTATCTACTCTGTAGGAAATCCAATGTGTATCTGAGAAGTATTTTAGTATATGGTCTTTTGGATTCTGAAACCATAAGCCCTAATAAACCCATATGCCTCTCTAGTGCTGTATTTTGGTTTTGGACTTGATTTCCAGAGATAATAAACCCCAACAAAAAGATAGCCCAAAACCAAACAAAACCCCTCCATGTCTGCCCTTTTAAAAACTCCAGGGAAACCCATCCACTTTTGAACATCTGCATCTACCTTTGGACCAGCAAGCCTCAAAAGTGCTCCTTTCTAGAATGGGAATAGAGACCCAGAACAGCACTCAATGTGCACACACTTGCCTTCCTCACCAGATTTGATAGGATTTTAAAGGCAGGACAGAATGGTAATGGGTTAGGTGAGTTCCTAACTCACTCCTTAGAGTTGCATCTCTCAAAAATTGGGCTGCATACTTGCACTGAACCATAGTGCATTGAATTTGTAACAGGTTGGCACTGCATGTCTGAGCCTAGACTGATACTTTAAAGCATCCCTCAGATGGGGAAGATAAATTAAAGATTAATCCAGTAGGTAGCAGAATTACTCATTTGTGCACTGCTATTCAGTAGGACTTTTTTACTTATCTTGAATGGTAAAATAGGGACATTTAAAGATTCAGACTGAGCAAAAGGTGAATGTGAAAAGGCTGTGCTCTCATTGGCTTTAAAATCCAGCACAGTAAGGAAGTGATGTGGGTCACTGAATAAAGGCAGAATAATAACTGCATGGAGGCAACTTTTGAACGTCGCTGTAAGATGCTGTCAGATACTTGAAATTTTTAATCTTTTAATTTGTCACAAACCCTTTTTTTCTTTAAAAGCTATAACGGTATGTAGCACTTCAACAGACATGCTGGTGACTTGTAGGGAACTTAATCCTGTGAGTGCTGTGTCTCAGGTGTCCTAAGAACTCCAGCATGGCTCTAACTACAGCTGCTTGCAGCACTTGGCTTCTCAATTCCAGCTTGCTGTGGAAGTTACTTCAACTATAGCTTTAAAGCTTTATTTTTAACTAAAGCTTAAAAGCTATAAAGCTTTTATTTTTGTGATCACCAAAATATTGTGAAACTTCTTTTAGAAAAATTGGTAAGAGAAGTATGATGGTGCTAAGCTATGAAGTGAGGTAAGGGTTGAATATCTTCCAAAATCACTCTTTTTTTTTTTTTTTTTTTCCCATAATAAATTTTTGTATAGTTTTTTTTTTACTTCTGAAAGCAGGGATTTCAGTTATTGGCTAACTGTTTTCCTCTTTAGACAATTCCAGTAACTTCAGGGAAGCTATGCTGAACTTCCACCTCTGAAGGAAGTGACTGGGGGCTCGGCTCCTCCTAAATTGGCCATTCCAAGGGCAGGAAAGGCTCACGGTGACATTTAGCAAATCTATTGTCCTGTCTGTGTCGTGGCAGCCTCCCAGGCCTTGTACCACCTGTAGCAGTGCTGTGTCCTTCACAGTTATGTGTTCAGAGTAGTTTTCTTAATGCAAGTGGCCATGCAGGAAGGGAGTCTGTGTTGGAACCCTGGACACAGAGGATTTCAGGCTTTCTGGTGCTGACATCTAGAAAGGAGCTCTTTTGAGGGTTGCTGGTCCAAAGTGTAGATGCAGCCTTGCCATCATCAGGGTCTGATCCTCAAAGATACACTGCATTTGACTTGAGGCCATGGAAAAGGCTTCCAAAATTGAGTGATAGCACTGAGATTGTGAGTGTGTAGTTGAACAGAAGTGTGTTATATCACAGGGTGAAAGATTTAAAATTTAAAGTTTTGAGATACAGTAATATATATGTAACAAAATAGAAAGTTTAGAGTGTAAGTTAGTCTTTCTTCTTCTCCTTCTTCTTCAGAAGTTTGAGTGATTTTGTGTAATTAGTTAAAGAAGTCCACAGTGCGGAACACGAGTGGTTAGTTATTAAGTTAAAAGTAAAAGTAAATTAGTTAACATATCATGATTAAGTCGTTTAAACTTAAAAAAACATTAAAAACAAGTCTCTACACACCATTTATGCTCTATTAACCTAATGTGTAGAAGGACTCACAGTCAATAAAACTGTAACATAAATAAAAAATAATAAACATCTAAATCCAAACAAATATTCTCTCTCATACTTTTATGTATACACCCCAGCAAATAAAACCAAAAGTTACACCTCACAAGCCTTTAGCTTCTGTCACAGCACTGTCACTGGAGGAGAACCTGCTCTGCTGACAGCAGGTTTATAAACCCCTTTTCAGCATCTTCATCCTTCCCACAGAATAAAAGAAGTGAAGCCAGGCCAAAGTGATCGTCTCTAAAATTTTCATTGTAAAGGGTGATTGAACCAATGGAGAATAAGTTCTGTTTTGGACAAAATAATTAAAAATGTATGAGATAACTGATTTCAGTCTAGCAGGAAAACCAAACCAAAGCAATGACAACTGTAGGGATTAGATTGCCTTCTGAAAATGTAATTCTAATGCACGAAACAATCAAGTTGCCATCTTGAAGTGTTGAGGACTAGGTACCTCACTTCAGCCATTTTGTCATTTAATTTCACTCTGTCTTAAGAAGCTTGGCTACTGTTCCATGCCCACCTTACAATTTTCTTTTAGGAGCATCACAAATCATGTTGCGATGCTTCACAGAGATGTTCCCATTAAGTTTTCCTAAAAACAAGAATAGGACAGTATGAATAGGGGTTTATAAGATGGGGAGACATTTTTTAGTAGGGCCTGTAGCAACAGGAGATGTGTTAATAGTTTCAAACTAAAAGAAGGTAGATTCAGACTAGATATAAGGAAGAAATTTTTGACAATGAAGGTGTTGAGGCACTAACACAAGTTTCCCAGCGAGATAGCAGATGCGTCATCCCTGGAAAAATTCACGGTCAGATTGGATAGGTCTCTAAGTCCCCTGATCCAGTTGAAGATTTCCCTGCTCATTGCAGGAGAGTCAGACTAGATGACCTTTAAAGAACACTTCCAATCCAAACTATTCTCTGATTGTAGGATTTTATGAATGCCACTGGTGGCAGAACAAATCTGGAGACTGAGGAAACCTGTGGTTCTGTGTGCCAGTCTCAGAAAGAAATCTGGCCTTTTTGTACCATCTGAAATGAGCTGAGTACAGTTTTTCCACATTATGTGATTAAAAAAAATAAAAATTACTGCAAGTTTTTCCTCAAAAAATTACCTGTCCAGGATATTATTCCATTATCCTGTCATCAGCAGTAAAATTAGTTCCTTACTGGAGCTCAGTGGTGTCTCACTGTCTACTTTGAATGAAATCCCCATTAGCCATCTCATTGAATGAAATCCCCATTAGATGGCCCATCTCCATAGTGCAGAGTTACAGCAGGTACCTGTTGGAAAGCTGACAATTCTTTCTTTTCAGGGTGAGGGTGGCTTTACACAGTATGGGCATGTCAGGCTGTTCTTTGCTTGGTATCAATTGTATTAAAATAAATCACAAATGATGTTTCTTCAGCGTGGGAAAGCTTTTGTGCTCTGATCCCATGAAGTCTTGTATACAATGTGAATATATTGTAGCATTTAAATATGATATACATATTTCCATACACATATGCTGTATAAGAATAATGTAGCATGAATCATCTTACTATGACTGCAGGGCTTTTGCAAAACAGCCATTAATTCTGTCCAGTCAGACCCCACTGTATAGATTGAAAAAACTATAATCTTCCTCAAATTGCTTACATCTGAATGCTTCTATGTTTCAGAGTTTCTTCAAGCTCTTTTAAATCAAAAGAAAGATGATCCTGTCCTATTGCTGACTCATGCCTCTTATGTTTCTGTTCCGTTGCACAGGGCTTTTAACATTCTTCAATGTAAATGTATCAAACTGGAAAACCAGACATTTCAGAAGCCACATTTTCTTGAGTAATAGCTGTGTTCTGTCTCAGTTTTCCTTAGACTTAAGGAAAATTTCTACTGGCCTAGCATGCAAAGGCTTTTGGAAAATGTTTTTTTAAATTATTTTATTTTCAAGGGCTGGTTTTCATTTAAAAAAAAAAAAAAAAAAGTCAATGCACTTACAGTTTTATTTCTTTTGGATTTTTTAAGATTCCTTGAAAATAGAATTCTTATTCTCAGGAAATCCCTTGCTTCCAACTGCTATTTTTTTCTCATATCTGTCTCTTCCTAAAGAACTGCCTAGAAAAAAGACAAACACCTATCTTAGAAGAAGATCATGGTATAGTTCAATGATTTCTCCCTGAATTCTTACATATATGTGCATATATATTTATAGGAATATGGGTTGGGGTATCTGTGTGAGGGCTGCATTGCAGTATGCTTTAATCCTTTCCCCAGTCCTACTCAGTTTCTGAGACGTGCACTTACACTGACACTAGCTGATGACATTTCCATCCTTTTCCGACTACTTGAAAATGTGCAACTTTCTGTGCTTTCAACAAAGCCATCCTTCAGGCTCAACAAAATCCATACAGATGTTCGCAGACTGTCTCAAACCTTTTCTTTTTTTAGCATAACAGTCAAAACCTGTTTTGATCCGTATTGATTTAAGTTAAAGGATGAACTGCATGTATTGATATTACAGAAACAATCTGGCTTAATTATAAAGCATGAGTACATACAAGGAGCAGACGTGCAATCCTTCTTCTGTGGGTAAATGGGTAGTAAAATGTCACAGGGCACTGCAAAAGGGAATTCATTAATCTTTGGAAAGGATAGAGCTACTGCAGCACCCAAAGGCTGTGAGGAAATGGCTCTGTTGGCTGTGCAGGGTTTGGATGCTGCTGGCTGAAAGACAGGTCATGGAAAGCCCTGTGAAAAACAGCACCTGGTGAACTCAGCACTGCTCATCAACACAGGAGCCCTGGGCTAGAGGGCAGGGCTTTCGTAAGAAACGTCAGGCAGACAGGAGGGTTGTCAGAGGCAACCAGAGCTTGAGGCTTCTTGATGCTGCAGGTCTGCCTGAGCCTTGCCCCAGTGCGAGTTTCTGAGCCTGCCTTCATGTGTGTGTGAGGGAGGGATGCCCAGGGGGGTTTCAGAGGCTGAGAAACTGCTTAAGGTCAGTGATGAGCACTCTGTGTAGCCACTGAGCAATAGGGAAGTTTGAGGGTGTTCAGCTCCATTGAGAATTGTGCTGTTTATGCTTTTAAATCAAACTGGGTTTGATTTTGAAATTGCTGGGGTACCCCAGCACTCAGAAGCTGAAGTATCATCCTCTGGCGATTGAAAGATAATGCTTGTGGCTCTGGGACCTCCAACATGGGAAGGACTTGGACCTGTTAGAATGAGTCCAGAGAGGCCACAAAGATAATCAGAGTGCTGGAGCACCTCTCTTGAGCAGATGGGCTGAGGGAAATGGGGTTGTTCAGCCTGGAGAAGAGAAGGCCCTGGAGAAACCTTTGAGCACCTTCCTGTAGCTGGAAAGAGACTTTTTAAAAGGGCAGGTGGTTATAGGACAATGGGCAATGGCTTCAAACTGAAAGGTGGTAGGTTTAGATTAGACATTAGGAAGAAATTCTTCACTGTGAAGGTGGTGAGGCACTGGGAGAGGTTGACCAGAGAAGTTGTAGGTGCCCCATTCCTAGAATTTTCAAGGTCAGGTTGGATGGGACTCTTGAGTAAACTGGTCTAGTGGAAGGTGTTCTTGCCCATGGTAAGGGCTTTGGAACTAGATAACCTGTAAAGGTGCCTTCCAAACCATTCTATGATCTCTGAAATTATATACTTTATATATGCAGTATTTTCTCCTTGAGAAATTTAACCTTGCAATAGGAGCTTCTTTACAGTAATGGAAATTCATGGGACCTGCTCACCATAGTGGCATTAAAATCCATTTGCATTTACCTGAAGTGAATTATTTTATCTGTAGATGGATCTAGTAGCACATTATCAAATAAATGCCCTTGGATAAACTAACTTTTCTATTATGGTAGTAGCAGTTCAATGCTTAACCACCATATCTTTCTTTTTTTGCCTGGAAGCAGCTCATCACGGTGAACTAAAAGTAGGGACCTCTTATTCCTGTTGTGTCACACAAGTCAAAGTAATTTATTTACTGCACTGGTAATTCAATGCACTATCTGTAATTGTTCTGCAAGCATATATGACTCCTTTGAACATTTATTCTTACAATGAACATCCTGTATTGCTGGGAAAACAAGGATTGCTCTTCTTTCTACTGCAGGCATCTAGTTTAAAGGCTAGGCTGATTATTCACTCTCTCTACTCTCCAGTCAGGCAGCAAAAGCAGTGTTTTCCTTGCCTCAGAAGCTGTTAAAAAATTGAATCTACTTAAGATTCCCAGGCATAAGGTGTTTGAGAGACTAAGGCTTATTCCACAGCCTAGATTGGTAGGAAAACACCCTAAAAATAAACAAAAAATCCCTGCAAAAAAGGTGAAATTCACTGCTGCTGCTTTTAAGTTTTAGATCAAATCCTAAAGTATGTATTTCACTGAGATTTTTTACTGATTCTTATGTGTGCAGAAAGATTGCTTTTTTGACAGTGCTTAGTTTTCCAGTTGGAATGAAGGGCTTCACAAATGCCTTCTTCCTCCTCAGTGTCATTACAACAGTGGAAACTTTTGAATGCTCTTGTCTTGGAGTACTCTGTGAGGAGGACAGTGACTGCTGGAGCTCCTGGAGCATACCCAAACATCTTTAGTGACCTAGACACAATAGCTGGACTTAAATCTAGATCTAATCTTAAAAAGAGATAATTTTAGATAGGGACAGAAGATGTAAAAAAGTTAAGAGACATGCTGTAATTGTCCTGCGGAGGGGTTTAAGTATGGTGATTCATCTCAGTATGAAAACTCCTATAAAAATTGGACACTTACTGTAGTTGAATTATTTGGGGGGGGTTGGGTTTTTTTCCTTCTGACAGTTGTTTTTTGTGTTGATTCTGGGACCATTTCCTTTATATGACAGAGTGCAGGAGACATTTTGGCTACCGGATGTTTACAGAATTGATAGAAAGTGGCCAAGAAGTGAAATGGTATGGATGGTTCCTCAGCTGAGGGCAGGCTTTGATTTTCTGAACCTTTTGTTTGTGAGATATATTTCCTGGGTGTTGTGAAGCAGAAATTGTTATCTGTTAAGCACTTTGAACTTTGTCTTCATTCTACTTGCTTTGTTTTGTAATACTAATACAAACTAGAGATGTTTTCAACAAAGTCATGATGATTTAAAGCTATGTCCACCAATGTGTTAGAAGGCACAGTGACCTTTGCTTGTCACCTAAAACTGCCAGTGCTAAGAGGGTGCCACCAGCTATAGTTAGACACAAAATTTAGGGCTCAATCTGGCAGTGAAGTGTGGGAAGAGGGAAGACATGCAGCAGGGTGCAGACCCTATCTCAGCTTTGAGAACATAAAGGAGAAAGTAGAACTGTCACCCTCACCTGTTCAGACATTTAGGTCTCCTTTTATAACCATCAGAGTTTAAAAGACCTCATTGGAGCAATGGCCTCATCAGAGGTGATGAATTTTCCCACTGCATCCTGCACTGCCCAGGAGTGCTTGACCTTCCCAGTAGTAAGCACAGCTCTGTCCTGACTCCTGACACTCATGCCTTTGGTCAGGGCAAATTAACAAAAACCAAAAATAGAGGAGATGCTGCCATCAGCCACAGGGAGTCTGAAGTGTCCTTGTCCCCTTACATGCAAAATAAATCTCAATGCAGCATACGATGCATTTGCAAATTTGTTGTGTGATTTGTTCCTGCAGTCAAAGTGAGAAAACAGACAACTCAGTATTCCATTTGGGTGTTTGGTCTGGGAATTGTGGCCATGTTTGGAGGCATTTTGGTTAGCCAGAGCCTTCTAAGTTTGCCTCCTGTGTGTGTGACTATCTACAAACCCATCAAGGTGTAGCTGGATCACCCTGTAAGTGTCTCAGTCTGTAGACACTATGCAGCACTTAGGTCCTGCAGGACCTCTGCAGTGCCTGCTATCAATAAGTTCCTGGTATCATAAAAAGCTTCTGATCACTAAGTCCAAGCCTACAAGAGGAAGAACAACCTTTATGTAGTGTATTAATGTGAGACTTGGGAGATACTAGTTTACATCTCTGATCTGCAAAAAGGCATCTCTGGCAGCCTTTAGAATATGTTTTATTTTCTTCTTTTTCTTTTCCCTTTCCATAAAATAGATATGGCATCATCATGCCAGACTACAGCTTGGAGAATTAATGGTCTGTGTGTAGAGAAAGGATAATATGGTCTGTTTGGAGTTTGATTTCCTCTCTTTGGCAGGTGTCACCATTGCCATCAAAATGTTTTCATGCAGTTCAGGAGGATTCTTTGTGTCTCCTGAGGTACCCTTGCCATCATACTGCGCAGCCTTGCCATCATACGCCCGCTTCATTGGGGTTGAGTAGAGGTTGACATCTGAGAAGTGGTGATTGGTCAGTGAATTGCTGCATGAACCTGGCAGCACAGCCCCTGCACTGCTTCCTGGCCCTGCCTCCTGTTTGGGGTTGTGAGCCCAGCCCAGCCCTGGATGCGGCACTAACGGGGTAGTGCTCAGCTACTGACACTGTGAAAAATAGAACCAACGACAAAGCCAACAGCAACAACAAATTTTGGGTGTCTCAGCACTGCTTTGCTGTTGGTGGTTGCTAGCTGTAGGTTTGTCCTTGAACAGGTTTGAATGTGAAGAAGCCTCTCTGAGAACAAGAACAGAATGTTGTATTGAAGCGTGTAAATGCCTTGGAAAATCTCGGGCAATCGAGAGTGACTCATGGCTTTAGCACCAGTGTTGGAGATCATTTGGCAAGATGCACTTTCAGTAACCAATGCAGGCACAAAGACCAAATGTTTTCAGAGCTGGATGTGATGCAAAGATGAGCCTAGATTCTCCCTGCCCCCAAGGTACAGGCTAAAAGTATTCTTCTCTTTATCTGAATCATCTCATCTGCCTGATGACTGCTTCTTTGAAGCTCTGATATGGTAGATGTATCCAGCAAATGATGTATTTAAGAAGATAATCAAATGCAATATGATATGCCAAACATCTATTATGACAGAAAAACTTCTGCCTTCTCTTTGGGGAATCCTCTTCTCTTGAGTTGGGCAAAGATGATGTTTGTGTGCTGATTAGTTACAATATGTCCTGTGAAGTAATTTGACTCAGCTAACAGGGAGTGATGGCAGCATCCTGTGCTTCTGCTGAGTCCTTCTGGGTCTGCACATTAGAGCAGCAGCAGGCAGCCAGCTGTTCACAGGCAGCACTGCACCCTTTAGCAGCAAACCTGGGCCTCTCACAGGGCAGAAGTTCTAATAACAAAGTTTAAAGGATCTTCTTTTAATCACACCTGCACCTGAGAAAGATTGGAAGGTTGGATGCAGATGCTATAAAAGTATTAAAAAAATAAATAAATAAAGAGAAAGCAGAAGATGCTGTTGAGTCTTATTTTTAGCAAAGTGAGTTCCAGACAGTGCTGGGGGCAGCTGGGTTGCAGAACAGGTGATGATATGCAATCATATTTAAGATAAATGCTAAAAAATTGCATGACTTACTAAAGCAACAGCTATTCAATTTACAGTATTCTAAGGATAGTGATTTTGAAAAGCAGCAGCTTGAATTTTAGCTGTTTTAATGCAAACTAATGTTCTAGAAATAATCCTCTTTATTAATAAACCACATTTCCTAAGAAGTCATGTATGAAACAGCAAATGCTAAGTAAAAGGAATATTAAAGACAAAATCTGTTTCAAATGCCAAATCTGGCAAACTCTCCTGTTAAAAAAATATCTAATAGCAGCTGGATTGGGCTTTTTCTAACTGGGTAAAACAGATTATTTGAGGGGGATGTGTGAGAAAGTGAATTTGCAACTAAAATTGAAAAGATTCCTGAGCACCACTTGCTCAAAGGGTGTTTTCGTTTAGTCCAACATCACGACTGAACCATATTTTATAGCTTGGGGCTGCTGGGGAAGTTATTGCATCTGTGTGCACAGGAATGCCTGTTAGCAGCTGAGCTCATGTGCTGCCAAGGTCTGCACCTCTGCCTGCACACCTCCCACCACCGTGCTCATCACGCCCCTGCAGACAGCTCCTGCTCCTCCTAGTTCAACTGCACAGGACATTTCTGACAAATCTTCCCAAGGACCTTCTAGGATTTGAGAGATCAAATATATTTATTTTAATTATTTTATTTTTCAAAACTCTTGGGGTTTTTTTCCCAAACTCTTCTAAGAAATTTCAGACCTGGCACTGTGTTAGAGATAAATGGGCCACAGGTGAAACTGGTGATCTCCACCACTCCTTACTGTCTGTGCATGAGAGAGGGGCCTTGTGTGTTCAATTTTGTGTGCTGGAAAAAGATTTTTGTGCCCTGCCTGTTCTGCTTCTGAGCTTTGGGGAACAGAGAGAGAGAGGAGGTTGGCAGGTATTTTAGTTCTTGATCTCCTTTGGTGCAACACCTGGCTTTGAGAGGAGAAAGGCAGGCAGTGTATTTACTGTTCTCAGGTGCTTTTTGGTGGCAGAGAGAGCCCTTGAGCATGTTGCCTCCCCCTCTCCATGTTGCCCTGCAGCGAGGACACCACATTTACCCTACATGTTGATGTGTGGGGTGAGCCCTCTGCTTGTGTGGGCTCTACTCTGAGGATGGGGACAGGCACCCAGGTGAGGAGCACAGTGAGTGGAGCTCATTACCCACCACTGAGCTGGAGGACAGCTTTTCTGCATAACAAAAGCATGCTTCACATCAAGAGATGCTCCAGTACTGGCATCCTGCCAGGAGGACTCTTGTCCTGAGAGCTGGCATCAGCTCCAAGTTATAAGTGGGCAGATTTTGGAGTTTAGGGAGATTAAATGATCTCTGCCGGCATTGCCATGCCCTCCTTGACAGCATTTTCTAGAACCTTCTGTCACTGAAGAACAAAAGCTGGATCCAGCAGTTGCCTGGTGGTTCCATCCACTTCAGCCAAACAGGCATTTTGGGCTGGATGCCCCTGTATCACAATGAGAATAATGGAAATTACAGCTGATTTACTATGCAATGATGCTTCTGAGCCAAATGGTTTCCATCTGAATATGAAGCAAATTTGCCAGTGTGCTGGTGTAATGACTGCACCATCTCTTTGCCCCTTCTGTGCCTTTGCAGTCAAGTATTTGCTAGAAAGTGCAGCATTAGATAAAAATCATGGGTTGGAGGGAAGGTTGGAAGTCACATCTTTAAAGTTGCTCTAGATTTTACTTGGTATATAATAGTAGCTCCAAGTGTTGGGGAATGGGTAAATTAAAAGCATGCAAAGATGCTTTGTGCAGAGTAGCCCAGGTGTGTGCATGTGCTGTAGGCTTGCTTCAGCATGGTCAACGTGGAGTCCCCATGCCAGGAGTTGTGGGAATTGTGCTGTTTCATCTCGAGATAAAATGTTTTGTCCTGTGGACTTTTGAAAAACCTGCTGGAAGCCTGAAAGCACTGTAGCTTCTTTTTATCAATCTAGTGCCAAAATCTGTGCAGCGAGGCCCCTGTGTGATCAGTAGCACAGAGCCAGATAAAGCTTGATATAGATCTATGCTGTGGGCAGACTGGTGATAAAGATGCATGTTGGGAGAGTTCAGGGGCATTTGAGAGGACAGCAGTGGTGGAGAATGAAATGACAAACCTCAGAGTCCTCTAAAATCTCTTAGTCCTTCCCAGCCCCTGGGTAATATGTGAGTAGAAAGACACAACGATGGCTTGGGTCCAGACGCTCTTGAGCTGGGACTGCAGCAGGGAAGTGGGTGAACAGAAGTTAGGTGTCAAATTCAAACTGGTGAATGAGATCCCATGAGATATGCAGTAAGGGAGATGGTCTTAAAAGCAGTTCATCTGATTAGGATGTCATTATGTGAGAAATTAAGAGCACTTTTCATTTCTGTGGGATAATGAAGCTGTTGCCAAAATCCAGCTTTCAGTTGCTGGTGCTGGTTATATAATGATGACTGCTTTGTGTTTCTGAGGATTGTAACCTCCTAGTTGAAAACAACATCAGGAAGAGATTCTTCAGCATGGTTTGCTGGTCATGCAAACACCTTTATTTTCTCTGAGCTCTCTGTTAGATTGTCCAACTGTATCTTTGTCAGGTGTGCACACACAACAGATTGATCATTGTTTACATAGATTCAGGGGGATGCACTGGCCATATCTGCTGTTGTCATTTCTTGAGTTTAGATCCATGACTAACATTATAACTCCATGATAACAGTCTTCTTTGAATCTCAAAATAGCATTTTCCATTAAATGACTCTTTCCACTATATTGGAATACTCTCTTTGTGAAGTTTGGTATTATTTGTATATGTACTTAACTGCTGAAGTGTTTGCTACACTCTTCAGTTGCTAAGGAAATAGTTTCCTTTCCTTGATAAATATTTTTAATGTCTCAGCCTATGCCTGTGGGATAGGATCATACATCTTTTCACCAGGACAAATTTAAGTGAATTTTGGGACTAGTAATTCGTGCAGACTAGGTTTCTTGCAAAGGCATAAGAGAAAGTAGAAAGGAGAGAAGAGCTCTCATGGAGACAGGAAAAGAGGGATTTTTGCCTTTGTTTGCCTAATTCTGAGCAATTAAACAAATCTGTACGCTGTAGTCAAGCACAATCATTGTCGCAACAGAAAAAACTTTACAGCACCATTGAAATGTCTGCTCTTAGGGAATGCCTTGCATTGGGAACCATTCCCAACTGGATTTCAAGTGCCTGAGGCCTTGGTTGTGTCCCCCAAGTTGTATGAGGAACATGGAAAACCTTTACCTCCTTTCCTCAAGCCCAACTTAGCGACATGATGGTGACAAAGCAGAATATTGCAGCACCTGCCATGGGTCTGTGACAACATGAAACCCACTTGGCTTCCAGCAGCTTTTCCAACCTCTCCATGGCTGAAGTTCTTCCCGTTTTCAGGAAAGTGAGAGCATAGCATGCTGCTCACAGACTTGATTTCTGATCAATGCATTTTACATTTACCATGTTTTACATTCCTACACTTGGGATAAGAATCAGTTCATGTGAAAGATGAGACTAGAAAATGAGTAGCAGAACATAATGACAAGCTCCTTGAAAGATGCCTCTCTTCTTTTAAAAGTAAGAAGATTATGCTATGTAAATATGAACCATAAATGCACATGGGGAGCTAAAGAGCATGTGGTGCAGTGTGAAGAGGAGTTAAACTGAGATTACAAAGCTTCACTGCACTCCTAATCTGAGATATGGCATTGCTGGTGGCTTCTCCTGGATACCAGTATTCTCCTGGATACTAGTACTACTGTGAAACTAAAATATATCACATTTCAGTGATGCTTAGAGGTTAAGGCTTAATGTCCCAGTACTACCAGTGGAAGAGAAGCAGTTTGCTCAAGAGTGAGCTCTCTGTCATATCTGTCTCTTATCTCAAAACAGGGGATCAAGGAGAAAACTGATTTTACAATGCTTGTTAGAAGGAAACAAGGAGAAGTCACCTGAAGTATTTAATGTGACGTTAGAACATGGAAGAGGCAGAGAGGGCAAAGCATGATAGTTAAACAAAGAGTATTTTATTGATCACTTAAAAGCATGTAACCACGTCAGTGGACACTCTGTGCTCTGCCTCACTTAAGCTACTGAAGCTGAACTCTTCAAACCTGCCTGTGTCTCAGATGAAAATTAAATGTTTTGCATTGTCTCAGTGAAGTGGAAAAATAGGAGAAGAGGAGAAAGCTTAAATGAAAAGCTGTCTGTGAGATGAAACTAAACATTTTAGTTCTGGAAAATGAAGGGTTAGAGTTGCAGAACAGAAGGAGGGCACTATTCAATAAAACTGGGATAGTTTTCAGGTTCAGGAAGTTAATTTTCCTCACAGCTATGAGAAGATGAAGAGAATGGTAAAACTGCTATCCAGGAGGGGTTCTGGGATTAGGTGCCATTTTCTCCCCAGCTGAGATTTTTCTGTTTTGGATCAGTGGTGAGGGCATTTGCTGAAGCAGAAGCCAGAATATGGGGATCACACCTCCTAGTGAGGACCTGTGTCTCCATTGTGGAGCACCAGTCCTGTCACCTGCCTGAGGGACACTGTGGACCTCAGTTCCAATTCATGCTTTTAAAGGCAGAGCTTCCTTCAGTCTGTCTTGTTGGAAACACTGGCTCTGAATGTCTCTGTAGCATGGAAGGCAGGATGTCCTGTTGTGTGTGTTTCCAAAATGAAACACAGGGGAGAGACTTGGAACAGCCTTCCCTGAGGTAAGCTCAGCCATCCTGGCCTGTGTCTCACTTGCAGTGGGTGGGCATCTCAACACAGTCACCTCCTCACAGGGCAAAACTCTGGCAAGGGAGGGAAGGGGAGGGAAAGCTTCTCTCATGGCATCTCTGTGCACATCCGAGTTTGAACTGAGTTTTTGTCCCCATAATGTGGTGACAAGAGCTGTGCTCCTTAAAGGGGCATTCAAATCCTTTTGGCAGAGGAGAAAAGGGAATTTGCTTTCTAGTGTCTATGAATGCTGTCAACTAGTCATGGAAAAAAAAGATAGACAAAACCATGACTGTGGTGTCCAAGAGTCAGATGCAAGCAGACACTTTTTCTAAACAAAATCTTTTAACAAAACTGGTTGCAAAAGCAACATGAATTATGATTGAAAAGGCATTTGGGGATGAATGAACCACTTATACAGATATGTGCCCTTATCTGTATAAGAGGGAGAGGTGTGATACAAACAAAGTCTGGGTCAAAGCTGGCTTTTAGACTCGAATTTGATGGACTCAGGGAATCTGGAATTTGTGGTTCTTACTGCTCCTGTCAAAAAGTTTTCAATATTCAAACCTATCTTTGTCATCCTTTGAATACAGATGATAGTAAATATTTTTAAAATCAGGGTTTAATTCTGCTTGTGAAGAAACAATGCTCTCCTGCTAAATTTTCCTGGTTTTCCTCTTCTAGAACAAGTGTTTTCTTCAGGAGAAATTCACAAATGTTTAAGTTTATCGTGTCTGAAATCACTTGACAAATTGTATTGAGCACCTCTTATCTGAAACTTGTAAGAGTGAGCTTTCACCAATTGTATCAGAAAGGGATGTCTTGCACAAATAACAGTTCAAACTGCTGATAAATATTTGTGTGGCTGACATGAGACACTGCAATATGTGCTGGACCTGTGATGTCTTCCCATGAAACAGGCAATTTCACTTCATTGAATAATGACATTTTGCTCTGTGTGTGTATAAACTGAAAGCCCAATAGAACCCTAAGCATTGGTAAGTAATAAAAATAATGACATTGGTCATATTGGGAGGATTGAGAAATTGCTGTAAAACTCTCAGATGTGTGAGATGTGTTAACAAAATACACTGATAAGATAGAAATCACCTACCTCTGTCAGTATTGGAATCTAAATTCAGCATGGGACTTAAGTGTCTGCTTTCACAGAACTAAAATACCTGAGAGAAAATCAAGAAATTCAGCTCTAAAGGATTCTCTGTGATGTTATTCGGAGGGATCAGTCACTCCTTTATGGAGTGACTATTTTAATTAGCTCACCTGTGGATTTAGCAGATGGGAGACAGCTATCAGTTTACACAACTGATAAGGAAGATGGGGCCATCACTTACCATCACCAGGTGCAACTGGACTGTGGGAAACTGGCAGAGATTGTTTCTAGGAACTGCAAGTTTAGAGGAGCTCTTGTAATGAAAAGGTCTGAAACACCTGACTACAGTCAATTCTTGTCTTCCCTTCAAGGTTTTAAGCTCCTGGCTGTTAGTTAGGGCTGAAAGGGTTTGACAGCTGCTTTGGGAAATGGTTAGCAATGCACTTTTTCTGTTGCTGATTCTCGTTCAGTTTCAAGTAGTTTGTTTCCTGCTCCCGTAATGTTATCCAAGCTTTTGAACAGGGAAAGGACAGACCAGTTGGGTGGCACTGGGTGCTTGACTATGCAAGACTGTGCAGCCATACTGGGCCACCTACTTGGGTAGAAGATTTATTCTCTTTCTGTGCAGGGCTGCAGGTTAGTTTGCTTATCTTCAATATTACAGCTGAACTTCAGGCTTGTAAACTCAGAGAGAGACACATAAAAGAGAGTTCATGTTATCTTAGGCAATTTATGCAGGCAACCTTCATCTGAGTGTAATTCTCAATTTGTAATTTCAAGAGCTGCAGAATCCTTGTGCACTGGGAACACAGAGCATTGTATTTGTGTGGATTGGTTTGTGAGTGGACATCCAAAGGTAGCTGAATGACACGTAAGCTCTTGGTAAGATCTGATTAATTTGAATACATTTGCAAATACATTTGATTCCTCTCTTGGAAAGTAAAATACCTGCCAATCACTGTAAGCCTAATGACAAAAAGCAGATAAGTAAAAGCAGAAGGAAAAAATAGTGAATGAAGACATTAGCTAAGAGGAAATCATCTTAATGGCAAGCTAGTATCCAAAATGTAATCACAGAAAGCAAACTATACAATTTAACTATTCCCTCAACACATCATTGCTTTTCTCAGCTCTACAGCCTCTGCCTCCATTTCAGATCTCAAGTGAAATTGTGTCAGAGTTAGAGATAGGGGAAAACAAAAATCCCAAATCCTTGACTCTCACAAATTGCCTGGTTTCTTCCAGGAAACACTTAGTAAATGGCAGCAAGCCACAGGGAGCTTGGAGAAACAGACTCTGAGTCCTGAGAAGGCATGCTGTACAGATTATATGACGTTTTGTATAGTTGTAATTTAGGTGACAGAGAGGTAAAGTCCTGCTGTGCCTTGGGCTCTCCTTAAAGCAGTTTTCAAGGCAGTGTTGTCTGCCCAGAATGCAGGTAGTATGTTGATCTGGAATAAAAGATGACATGAATTGTTAGTGCGTCTGCCCACAGCTAGAAAAGCACCCCATGTGCTAAAAAAGAAAATTAAAAAAACCTGCAAAACAATGCAAAAAAGCCCCCCAAACAAACACTAAAATAGTTTTTTATAGGAGTTGCTGCTGGAAACTGCTGACACTTGGCTGTCAAAACCCATAAACATTCTTTCTTCCCTCATTTACTAGAAACAAGAAGGTCCTGCAGAGTATTTCACATTTTGATGGACATAGTAGTTCTCAGGGGGTATAACATTCTACCACTCAGATCTGGCTTGATTTCCCTAAAGCTCTTGTTTTCATGTTAGGTATTTGCCTGTGACAGCTACTTTTCATTTCAGAATAATTAAGTTCTAGTAGATCTTTAGCAATATATGTATCTCAATGGTTTCTTTTTCCCTGTTTCTCTTGCATTCTTTCTATATTAGTGAAGGAGTTTGCTAAATGAGCTATAATGTGCTGTAATTGTGTCTATCCAAACCAGTGTGGTTTTCAGTTTTTAGTTGTGCACTTGTCTAAGTTTACTGTTTACAGTGTTTTAGAGTCTATTTTGGGGAAGAGACATCTCTTACTGCCTCAAAACCTGCTAGGGAGTCTGTAACAGATCAGGTAGGGGTTTTTTTATTATTTCCACTAATTGCTTTAGACATAGTTCTGTCTTACTTTCAGCAGTATTTTTGTAAAAGCTTTTCCCTTTTCACTCAACACTAGCACAGCCTGTAAACATGAATTAGAATGAGGAGTTTGACATGGAGGAGTAGAGCCTGGAGTTGTGCAGAACTTCTAAATAAGTAATAGTGGCACGATTAAACACTAATATTTGAGTTGATATTTCTAGAATTGGTAATCAGGCTACAAAGCAGGCTGTCACAGAGAAGAGTTCCAGCACTTACGAAGCCGATAGTGCTCATGACAGGAACATTTAGCCAGACTTGTTCTGTACAGACTGAAACCCTTGTTTCCTCTGTTCATCTGGGAACCCTGGATGCTCATGAAATGATGAAGCTCTGTCTCTTCCAAGCACTTGTCTATTAATGAGGTGAACAGAAGTCTGGTTTTTGGAAAGTGAGTGGGTGCTGCTCTGTCTGAAGGGCAGGGTGATGACACCCCACAGCACAAAGGACCGTGCCCATCCATATGTTGGCTCTTGGGCTTTTTGTCCCTCAGGGATCCCTGAGGTTTGCTGACACCAGCACTCCTGGTACCAGCACTCCTTTACAGCCCCACTGCCAGGACCTTTTGAATCTTAGTTTGCTTTGAATTTTCAGATAATTAATCAAAACTAGAAATATCTGGGAGCGCCCAGAAAGGATGTGGCCTTACTGGAGAGAAACTTGTTCCTCTTCAGAAGCAGGAACAAAATTCTGCTCTTACAGACAGTAAAACTAGAGAGAACTTAATGACATCTGCAACATTATTGCACATTCTCTTGATCCTGTATTTAATGAGAAGGTAGGACCAGTGATTACCTCCTTTCTGACAAGCCACCCCATATAATTGCAAAAGACACAGGCTCCTTTTGCCTTTACTCCTGCTAATACACTGCTATAAGGATTCCCCATCATCACATAGTCTACGTTGATCACATGTAGCCTTTGGTTTCTTTAACATCAGTGTCAAAAACATTTTCATTGCTGAGCCTTCTGTCTCTTTCAATTTTTCTCCCTTTTGCTTCTTTAAAAAAAAAAAAAAAAAAAAGGAAGATAGATTGGATCCAATTTTCATCGAACTAACATCAGCCTGAAGATATTTTCATCAGTTCTTGGCAGATCCTAGATAGACTGGGTAATAATGAATGCCTTTCCATGATTGTTTTCCTCATGCTTAAGTTCCTTTTCTGTGAACATTGTATGAAGAAATTTTAAGCTTTTAATTGTTTATGATATTTGGCGCTTCCAGACTTTGGGAATGTTGCTGTATCTGTGAAAGAGATTTACTAAGCACCAGAGAAAAATGCCATGCTACTTGCTGTTGTGCTGAGGAAGACCTGCCAAATCTTGCAGTATTTGTGCATGCTATAGAGGTGGAAAGAAGGGAAGCTTGCAGAGCTAATAATAGCAGCAGCTTTGTGGCTAGAAGCCTCATAATTGTAATTCAATGATGTGAGTCTGATTCAAAACATGATGAAATCTGTACTTCTATCTATTCCTGTGGGTCTTGGATCAGTCCTTACAAATCAGAGTTGAAAAAAAAACTTGAATGTTTTTGCACAAGACAGAAAGATCCTTTCATTGCAGGTGTAGGTGGGTCTCTTTCAGCATTTGTCAGGGTAAGGTTTTCAATATATATTCACATATATATATTCAATAAATGTCTAAATGTAGCATCCTCTGATCTTTAAGTCTGGCTCATGCAAGTCCAAAATCTGATTGCTAATACATCATTCCTGCTTTGCCCTTCTGTTGATTACCTTTCTGGCAATGTGAGGAGAGACAAAGAACATGACTTGCCATGATTTGGCAGGCAGCAATGTTCTGGTGTGGTTTGTGAACAACCAACAGTGGGCTGTTCGTGACAAGAAAACTACAGACAGTGGACAACATAGTAGAGCACCTCTCGCATGGGGAAAGGCTGAGAGAAGTGGGTGAGATTGTTTAGCCTGGAGAAGATTTGTGGTAACCTAATTGAAGCCTTCCAGACCTGAAGAGAGCCTACAAGAACGATGGAGATGGACTTCTTACAAGAGCCTGTAGTGACAGGACAAGGGGAATGGATTCAAACTGAAAGAGAGTTGGTTTAGATTAGATAGCAGGAAAAAATGCATCACTGAGTGAAGTTGTGGATGGTCTATTCCTGGAAGCATGCAAGGCAGGTTGGATGGAGTTCTGAGCAGCCTTGTCTAGTGGAAGGTGTCTGTGCCCATGGCAGAGAGACTGGGGCTGGGTGATTTTTAAGGTCCCTTCCAATCCAAACCATTCTATGATTCTATGAAACTTAGTCTTGAATCAAAAATTAAACCATTGTTTCATCAAGATGTAATGATGGATTCTTAATTGCCATCAAACTGTGTGTTTTTCTAAAAGATACAATCTAGTGGCAACAAGATTCCTCCCAGGGAATGCCCCTTAGAGCAATCCTGTGGCAGGCCTTATGCCTGGGAGTAACATTGCCATCTGTTCTCCTGGTCTTATCATAAATAAATTATGAAAGTTGTATTCACAAATAATGCCCATGCTCTGTTATTTAAATTATGCTGGGGTTTCAGTGCTGAGCACAGTAAAATCCTTGTAACAGTTGCTGGGCATTCCACATCTGACAACCAAGTATTCAATTATGTCTACATAATTTTTTCAATACTTTGACCTTAATCTGTAAAAACATTGATTCTAGAAATACAACTTGAAAGTTCTATGATGATTCAAAAGAGGCAGAGTTTTTACCCAAAGTTACTTAAGAGTTCATCTTCACAACTAAGTAATACTGAGAAAAGGGAAAAGCGCTTGGTGTAACCCCATCTATCTTTCTTGGACGGGACTCATGCACAGGCAGGAATATGGTCACAGAGGGCATTCTGTCATGGGTCTGTGGGGTAAGTATGGGAGCAGGAGTGCACCAGGACATGTCAGCGCATTTCTCCACTTTCATTTTCCAAAAAATAAAATAGTTATCGAGCCATCATCACTGCATGCCTTGGTTAAATGTTTATACAATTACAGGAATCCGTGCCTAACAGGGCTATTTTTCCAAGGTTTTGGCAAATCTAGGCTGATAACCTACACAATACTCCAACTTTTGGCAGCTTGGGCAGCTTCTCTGTGGAGCTACAAGATTCAGCACCTTTTTAATAAAAGCAGAATTATGAAATGAGATTGTGCACCTTTAGGTCTGGTGTTTAAATTTCATGTTATTTCATCTCAATTCAGATTCTTTGTTCATCTTTTGGTTTTTACATACTGTTGAAATGTTCCCACTAGGTATTTTCTGTGGGACCTGTGTGCTTAAGTCTTGAAGAGTGTAATGTTATGGAGAACTGCATAACTTGTGAAGCCCTCTGTGTTTGAGCAGTGTATGAAACACGGACCAGGAGATTTTGAGTGTATAAAGCTCTGCCCCTTTCCAGACAGACATGAATGCTTGGGGAAAGAGATAAAGAGGGACTGTTCAAAAAGCTGTCTTGAGATTTTTGCCACAATATTTTGGGTTTTAACTTTGATTAAGGTTCATATTTGTAGCCCTATCAAATTCCATATGAAAATTTCTGTGTAGGTCTAGACTTCTCTTATAACAAATGAAATCTATTTTCTTTTCCTTTGTACTCTTATTGCCTGTGTACATCCATTGGCATACCAACCAGGTTTTCTGAATAACTTGGCTGCTGCTGAAGATAAACCACTTAAAAACTGTGTTTTCCTTAGCATTTGTAGGAAGAGTCCATTTTAAAGTTACATATATTTTTGTTTATAAGGACTTACATTTAATCTTAAAAAAAAAGGCAGAAAAAATCCAAAATAGAGTTAATTAAATTATTTTCAATTACTGCTGAATTTTGCATAGCTAAAACGTTTTTGCTTACTACATAAATATGGAGCTGTCTGAAGAAAATACGACATTGGGGAACCTGCAAAAAAGGACACAAGTGACAGCTTTGCCCAAGCTTCCCAAAGAGAAGTTGCTCTCTGACAGCTGTTTCTCCAGTGTCTCCGGAGTCAGTTAAAAGAAGCCAGCCCAAGAGTTGGAGGGATGTCCCCTGCAAATGTGCGTATGTTTGATTGCACCACATGAGCACAGCTTGTCACATAAATGCATATCTGTAGAAGGTGTCAAGCAGGGTGGGAGACCCAAGGGTTGCATTTCTGCATTCATGCAGTGGCTGCTGCCCTGGTGTACTTCCCTTGGAGCTGGTGTAAGGCCTTGTGGGAAATGAAAATTAGGGGTCCCCTCAGCGTGGTAGCAGTACCCATGGCAAAGGCAGTGTTTATACATCTCCTTCGACATCCATTCCTGTTCCTGCTGCAGTTGGATCTCCTGAAGGCAAAGCAGTGAAGGTGTGCTCATGGCACACAGTGGGAAGGCTGATGGCAGCTCCTCCATGGGCAAGTGTGCCCAGCATCCACAGGGAGGGCTCACCTAGGCAGTGCCATGGAGAGCAGTGGGGGCTGTGGGTGGGTAAGTGCTGCCAACAGCTTGTCCATCAGTGCTCACCCTTCTGCATTTGCTGATAGATTTATTGTGTCCTCCACCACAGTTATCATGCTACTAACTGCTTGAGGTGAGGTGGCTAGGGCTAATATGGATTGGGCCAGGCTGTTAATATGGGATTAACTGCTTGAGACTTGCTCATTGCTGTCTCTCATGCATGGTGCCGTAGCAGAGACAGTTTCTGTCACATAACTTAATCATTTGTGTTGCAAAACCCAGTCATTAAATAGTGAGAGGTGCTCCAGTGCTTTCCAGTGCTCCAGTGCTGACTGGGCTGGGTGCAGCAGGGGTTGGTCAGACACTGACTCTGCAAAGCATCCTGGCCTCTGGGTCTGAAAAGCCTTCCCTGATGATCCTTGTGACCACTGCATACATCACTTCTGAGCATCTAAGGCAAGTCCTGATCCATTGTCAGACCAAGGCAATATGCTCTTGTACAAAGTGAGCCCTGTTAGATACATCTGGTACAGATGTGGATGTCCACACCTAACATACAAACCCCACAAGAGGGAAGGCTTGGGGACACAGAATTTTGCAGGGACAAATTGACCTGGTTTGGTCAGGTAGCTGCCTTGGGTTGCTGGGGCTTTGTGCCTCCAGAGCCAGCCTCAGGACGCTGCTGGAGTGACTCCCTGAGACCCTGCTTGGCACCACTTGGCTCCAGCAGAGTGAGCAGGGCAGTTCCCCTAACACTGGGCTCTCACTTGTCCCTCAGGTAAAGTGGCAAACTGCCAGTGTGTGGGAAGCCATTAGCCTGCAGGATTGCATTGAATTCCCTCCCCTGTGAGTACTATTCTTTCACTTCTAAGGATTGCACTGCTTTGTCCACTTTCTACTGAGCTCATGGCAGAGTGAGTTTCCTGGAGGGAAGAAAAAAAAGACTGTCAAGTACTCTGTTTTCTTATTCTTATCTCATATTTAGTTTCCTAATTGCAGCTTGGAAATAAAATATCCTTCCTGCTAATTTTATTCTTTTGTATTTAGGAAATGCTGCCAAGTCTGACAACTTCTTCCTTCCAAAGATGCACTGTTAAGATGTTTTTTTCCCTGCTCCACAATGACAAAACTGTCAAGAAGCATTGGAGCCTGGAGAAACATTCATTTTGTGTGTGCCAGTGAAGAAGTGCTTATTAACTTTAGTTCAATTTAAATTTGTCTGCAACAGAGGGATGGGTTTATTTACACATTTCCTAATAACAATTTGAATCTCAAAGATATTTCTGCATTGAAGTGTAAGATCTTTGAGTGGATTTTTCCAAAAGCCTTTGAAGGGATTAGGTGTCAGTGTTCAGTAGAAGCTGGGGGCTGCATCTTTTACCCTCTGTATTGCAAACTTCAGCTTTGGGGACTTCTCATTTTCAAACAAGACTACTTACTGGTTCTTCATTAGTGCCAGAGTGGAGTTTTTGGGTTTGCTTGGAAAATGCCAATACTAAAGTAAAATGCATAGAGTTTTTGAAGAGAATGTGTTTCCATCACATACAAGGAAGAAACCTTGCCTGGCTACAGGCTGGGACACTGTGAGGCTTTTATCAGTACTGTGGGATCCTTGGGCTGCTCTTGTAAAGATCGCTTAACCTAGAGGCTCAGGAAGATATAATTAGGAGGGTAGATGGAAAATTAATGCTTCTTTGTGCAAAAATGTTCTCTTTTGCATAGAAATAAAGAGATAAATCAAGACATGAAGCTCTACAAGCTTCTGAGGTAATCAAACCATGAGCAGCTTCCCCATGTCTTGCCAAGTCCATCTCCCATTGTCCTTGTGTCCCTGGCTTTGGGACTGACTCAAGCTTTGCGTCCTTAAACTGCACATTGCTTCTAGGAATATATGTGGGAGGAAGGGAGGGCAAGAAGCATTTTGCAAACTACTGTTGAAGAGTCCAGAGTAGTCTCTGCTGTACTGGCATCACGAGCAGCCAAGCTGCACTAAAATAATATCAGATCATTTGCAGTGAGTGAGCTCTGAGATGAGACTGATGGGAATGGCTCTGTAACATTAGAAACTTGGTGCTAAAACATAGAATCAGGAAAACAAATACAAGAAGTCACTTTTTAATGCAAAATAGAACAAGTGTCTTCCTGGGATCATTATATTTACAATGGCACTGCCTTGCTGACCTGTCTGAGCTGAAGTATTTTTTTTCTTTTTTTTTTTTTTTTTTTTCTTTCTGGTGTTATAAGACAGATGGTGTCTGCTCCTAAATAATGAAATAAACCGTGTTCCACACAACGTAGGACATTTGAAAATGTTGCTATATATGTGCAGAGGTTATGCACTTCTCAGTTAAAATAGATTCTTCCAAATAATTCTTTCTCCAACTTTTCCCCCTTAACAAATGTGCAGTTAATCACAGAGTGAAATCTCTTTCCCCCTGTAGATTGTGTTCCGGAAAATCAGCGACGTCAAGCGGGAAGAAGAGGAGAGGATGAAGAGGAAGAACGAAGCACCTCTGATCTTACCCCCAGACCACCCGGTCCGGCGGCTGTTCCAGAGGTTCAGGCAGCAGAAGGAAGCGCGGCTTGCAGCAGAGAGGGGCCGAGATCCGGACGACCTGGACGTGGAAAAGGGCAACGCTGTCGGGGAGCAATCCTCTGCTCGTGCAGTGGTCAAGGCCAGCGTTGTGACAGTTCGGGAGAGCCCGGCCACCCCCGTGTCCTACCAGCCCGCCTCCACCTCCGGGGCCTCCGACCAGGCCAAGCTGCAGGCCCCGCCATCGGACCACGCGGCGGGCAAGGCGTCGGGGGACTACCCCCGGCGGAAAGGCTGGGCCAAATTCAAGGAAGCCTGCGGGAAGGGTGAAGACTGGAACAAGGTCTCTAAAGCAGAGTCCATGGAGACTTTACCTGAGAGAACTAAAGCTTCGGGAGAAGCTACCCTGAAGAAGACAGACTCTTGTGACAGTGGCATTACAAAAAGTGACTTGCGCTTGGATAACGCCGGGGAGACGAGAAGCCCGCAGGACCACAGCCCGGTCCTCACCGAGGTCAAGCATTCCTTTTATCCCATCCCAGAACAGACTCTTCAGGCCACCATGCTAGAAGTGAAACATGAGTTGAAAGAGGACATCAAGGCTTTAAACACAAAAATGACCAATATAGAAAATCAGCTTGCTGAGATACTTAGGATATTAACCTCAAGAAGAAGCTCTCAGTCGCCACAGGAGTTGTTTGAAATATCAAGGCCCCAGTCTCCAGAATCAGAAAAGGACATGTTTGGAGCTAGCTGAGGTGTTTCTTTTTAAAAACAAACAAACCAACCAACCAAGAAACAGCCCCCTAACACTTTACATTTAATCTTTCTTGAAAATGAGTGAGGGACCCATTCACTAAGCATGTTCCCTCTGTCTAAAAAGGTATGGTAACAGGAATTGCAACCTCATGTCAAGATGGCAGCTGACTTTGAAGCCTTTTTGACAGCAAGGGTACAGTTTCTAAACTTTTTCTTTTCTCCCTTTGTCCTCATTCCCCCCAACCCTCTTCTCTCCCTTGGGATGTTGGAATCAGAATTCTGACAGCAGCAGCCATCCCTGTGAGCCCCAGGTGATCTCTGAGGTTTTTGGAGCATGCCTTATGTCCTTAGCTCGGGTTATGCCTATATGAATAAGCACATGCCAGGGTGCTTATATTTTCAGTGTTTGGTGGGTTGTTTGTTTTTTTTGTTTTGTTGCTGCTGTCACTGTCTCAGTCACCGCTACAGCATGTTGGATGTCACAGTATATTTTCATATGTCTGTAATAATGCAAAGAGCAGTAGGAGACATGTATTTCATTGTGTGCTGAAGTTTCTTTTGGGTAGTCAAGGAAGGGCTAATAAGATGAAAAAAAAGTACTTTTTAATTTCAAACTGACATATTGCTCAAACAATTACATTTGGCAACATCTTCAAAAATAGCCACAGTGTTTCAGATCTATTAATAAATGGGATCTTCCACACTGTCCACACTGAATCAAGGATATGTTTTTTTCAAAACTTTTAATTTTATTTCAAAAACTTATCTTCTGTGTCAGATGTCTTTCAACATTTGATACTTTTGCTTTCAACTCCAGCTGCTGGAGGGTTGGGTGTGCAGTGTACCTGAGAGCAGTCCACGGTACAACATATTTGAAATGTCACTAACAGGTCCTGCAGATTTGCCTCCCAATGAAAATATACTGTGGCATTTGTGTCCTGTTCTGCTATGAATCTGCTCTTTTAATTCTTGATAAATTATTATTCAGGAGTTTCTGTTTTGATAATGTTCATTGTAGCCAAAGGCTTTCACAGAATTTTTAACAATTTTACATGGTGGCATTTTCCTCTACATCCAGATGTATTGTTCCTGATCTAATTTAGCTTGGAAGCAAATGGATAGTAGAGGTAGAAATACAGTGCTTACTGTATGCAAGTGCTATTGTAGCAAGGAAACAAAGAGATCTGCTTCTTAAAGAAGGAGATGTTTCCAAAACTTATATTTTCATAACCTTTTTCAGAGGAAGATTGAAGCACTTTACCAAAACTATTCTTCATTAGTCATATAGGGTAGCATAGATGGTATCATGACTTGTGTTGTCACCTTGGGATACAGGTGTATATTCACAATCCATTCACTCCACTGAGCTGGTATGTACACTGCTTAACAGTAGCTTAGATCTCAGAAGTATGGTACCATACCACACTTTAAGGGGTTTTCATTTTTAATGGCAATAGGTCTTTATGCTGTGTGTGTTCTGTCTCATTCTTTTTCCTTGGTACTAAGTCTTTTACAAGGAAACACAGGATTTTTTTTAATTTTTTCATTCACATTAAGTACAGAAGAGGCAAGGAACACGATCAATTTCAATGACTTCTGCTGGCCTGATGCTTGCACAGTGCAATGCAGAACTGTGTCACACATCCCAGGGGAGCTGGGACGTCCACTGATGACAGGCACAGTGGTGAGGCTGTGCTGTGCAAAGCTCCCAGCTCAGGTCCTGCTGTCAGAGTGGTTGTTTGTACCTGTTCCTGCAGAAACTGCCCTTGCTCTTAAAGATAACAATTATTCCAAGCACAGCACCACCGTTCCTAAGTCCAGAGGCAGGTCGTTTGGGATTGCCTTTCATTGTCTTACTCCTTGGTTTGGTATGGAGGTGCCCACAGATTGTGAATTCATACCCAAGGATTGAAATACTCCTGAGAAACAACTCTCAGGTTCAAATCTGTAGGTTACTTTCTTCCCTCCCACAAGAAAAGGCAAGCAGGGAAGTGAATTGCTCTGCAACCAAGAAGCTACTTCCTTATTTCTGGTTCCATGTTTAGGATTTTCCAGGGGTACCTGGAGTCTTTTACAATTGCTTACTGCAGATCTGCAGTGCTGAGGAAGTTGCTTTTTGACCAAAGCCACACGGTTTGTGTTTGGTGCTTTAATCACTGTAAGTGGCAGCAGTTACCTGCAACAGCAGTGGCACGGCTACCACAGAAACCCATCCACTCACATGAGTTTTTCTGGGAAAAACTCATCCATTCACAGTTTCTGTAAGAAACTTTGTCATGATTTTTTTTTCCTTCTAGTCTTCTTAGACAGTAACTATGACCTAAGTGAACCCCAAGTATACTGATACACAAGGATTTGTAATTGATTTCCAAAGTTCCAGGAAGTTTTTTAAGACTGCCTCAGAGTTTCCTGATCCAGACAAATTCTTCACCAGCATGATATTCACAACACTTTTCTTCATAAAATTTTTGAAAGGCTGAAAGTCTTAGCAAATCCTTTGTCAAAGTGTCACCCATTTACCTGCAGTTGGATAAACATAGACATGAGCTTTTCCCAGATGGACAAGGCAGGAATTATTTATAACCTCCCAAGTATGTGCCTAGTATCTCCAGAATTGCAGTGCAGACCTGAAATTAAACATGTAGTTGCAGGTTACCTGGCCCTTTGTTGCTGATACTGAATTGATGTTTCTCAGTGATATTTTTGTGTGCCCTCAGGGATATGTTAAAGGTTATTCTGCTATTGCTGATTGCCCAGCCTGGAATCCCAGAAGGACCATCGCCAGAAGCCCCCTAATTGTAATAATTACCCAGGCCTGTGAACAAAGGCAGACAAGTCCCCGTTTTCTGGGGATGCTCCTTGTGTAGCCTGATGCTCAGAATGATACCAAACTCCTCCACACCCTGTATAACAGTGGGTGGGGGCACCCACTCCTTTTCTAAGGCTTTTTTCAGGCTCTTACAATGGCCTATAAAGACATTTATTATTTGTAAAGCCCTCAAAAACTGTAACACACTCCTGAATTCCACTTAAAACTTAATGTCTTTGAAGACTATGGCCAAATTTAATTTTGTTATGGTCATAAAATGTCAGAGCTTGCTCCTTATAATGACACCTTCAGGGTGTCTGCTCCAGGTGAGCCCTGACAGTAGTCAGTGTCAGTCGGACCTGTACAGCTGTAACAGATTAGGCCCATTTTTATGAACTGTCAGGCACTAAATCTGACTGTAGGATAGTGCATCATCCCTCAGCAACTTGTATTTGTTGTAAGAGAATTTGAAAAATAGTGCTATCTAGGATGAGCTTTGGTGTTTGGATTCCCTGGACTATGGAGTGGTCAAAAAATGGACAAATCCATGCCCACTCCTTTGAACCCTGGACTAATCTGAACCTGAGCCATGGAGCTCAGGCTCTGCTGATGCAGCACTTTTCCTTTAAAGAGTGGCTGAAAGCCCCTGTGTTACAAATCCATCCTTCTCCACTGAGCCTTACCCTCAGATGGATGCCTATGGCTGGATGGCATGTGGCACCATTGTAATCGTTATTACTTCTTTGATTCTATTTGTCAGCTTTTCCTTTTTCTCTTGTTCCTCTCTATATGTTGGTTAAGCCTTTTCACTTACATTATTTTTCAGCTTAGAACTGAAGGATCTCTGAAAATAAGACTGCCCCTTCACAAGCAAATGCTTGTTGATAGTATAAAGAAAAAACCCAAACAAAACCCGAAGCCTCAGTTTTAACTGTGTTCTGGCATAGTGCTTCTGCCATTTAACAACCTTCAAGATGACCTGCACCTTCTAAAAGAGATGATGTGCTCCATTTTGAATATATGGTGTAATTAAATTTCAGCCAAAAGAAGGTAGTTGAGAGAAGGAGCCTGTATTATGATTTGGTCAAATGGGAACTTCTGAAAGTTCATGCTTAAATGGTTACAAAGAATACAAATATGCAGCACATGAAAAAGGATTAAAAAAGCAAACCCTAGCCCTCACCCCTACCTTGTTCAGATACATTTACTTCTGTCTGGTTTTACAAGTATACTTTTGAAAACACCATTCTTCCTTTAAATCTCTTCCACAGTTCTGCCCTGAATCCCAGCGAACACCCTGTTTAACAGCTTCGAAGGCGATGTTCTGTTTCTACAGTACTTCCCTTTAATGAACTGAACAAGATACTTACTGTGACTATCTGGTGATATATTTTCAATCACTCTGAACCAATCTGTGAAACATAATTTGTCTCTGCTATATAAACAACAAAGTGTATGATAACGCTTGTGCAGATGCGTGTACATACACACATATATATATAATATCTATGTATAGATAAGTCTATGGATTGCATTTCTGTTAAGTAAAAGCACATTCCTCATTGATTCCAGTCCAAGAAGGGAGCTTAAATCTTCCCAGTAGACATCCACTGAGTGTCCTGTCAGCGTCTTGTTTGTTAACTGTTGAGCTTTTAAGGCCATGATTTTTGATTTTTGTAGCTGGCCTCAACTTCATACTGTGAGTCTGGTAAATAGTGTGACTGAGAGAAGATCTGATGAGGGTCATGATAGTCAAGAAAGAGAAATCCATATGCAAGTGGAAAAATGCTGTATCCTAACTGGTGGGGATATGGCTCATAAGCTGGTGTTTGTTGCTCACAGTATCTCTGAAGCCAAGCTGCCCTGGTAGTGTTCTCATGGCTTTTCCTGCAAGAGAGATGGTGGAATAGACGGATTTATTTTTTTCTGGTACCAGGGGCTGTCTCAAAGGTGCTGAGCCTATCCTTCTTCTCATGGGCAGCATAACACATGGTTGCTGCACCTCTGCTTTCTTGTCCTGGTGTTAGGTGGTAAAAAACATCTTCTACTGAATTTTTCATTTCCAATAGTCTCCTGTGGGTGTATTGGCAATAACAAAGTCTGTGTTTTAGCTGCACTTGTGATACATCAAGACAAATCTTTTAGAGAGAGTCCCATGCAGGGGAAGCTCCAGAAATTTTAGATGAGGCACAGTAGGATACTGTATCCTCCAATCTGACATCATTTTGACCACATTGTTGTGGGAAGCATTGATTCAATTAAATTAAAATAAAGCTTTTTTTGCAATAAGATATATCCAGCATTTAGCCTTAAGACCCTTTCATAAGTGATATAATTCAAACTGTGATTCCATTCTTCTTCCTTCTTAATGTTCTGTAGTATTTACAGTGTTGCCTAAAGATGAAGCACTTTGATTAGCTTTCTAAATCTAATGGAAATCACTTGCTGGTAATCACATTTCTTTCTCCACTTATTGCCTTCTTATTAGGATAATTAATTACTCCAATTGCCCTCTCCCTTCATAAAACAGACATAGCTATTGTCTAAACACTTTTGTGTATCAGGGAGCCAACCCGTCATATTGCAAAAGTGTTTATTTCAGAGACTTTTTTTTACAGACCAACAATGCTAATGTGAATTTACCTGCAACTGTAATTTGTTTCAAGCTGATTGTTGAGTGTTGTGTAAACATATTTGATGTGTAATCCCAGAACATCTCTGTAACTGGATCCAAATGCCTAATATTAACAAAACAGTTTGGGGGGTTTCACTAACTGTTCTGAAAGGCTTGTGGGTTTTTTTCTTCTTCCCACTAAATCTGTGACCACTAACATAGAAAAAGAATAATTTTAGCTGTAGATGAAAGAAGTTCAATAATCTTGTATCAGGATGAACTGCTATATAAAGAAATACCAAGTTTTCCAATGAATGTGTTATATTATTGTACCTACATACAATCAATATTTGTACATCTGTTGGAGACCTGTCTGCGTTTCAATATTTAGCCACCACTGCATGGACACTTGATTGATATGCAGTTAATGCAGTTGCTTTGGCGCTTTTCAATGTACTTCACTTGTTTTTATCCTTTCAGAAATCCACCAAATACTCTCAGTTCTTTTCCTTTGCATTTGTCACTTTGTTCAATGAAGCATGACTAGAAACAGAGAATGAGTAGATACTATTTTTGTGGTCAGCAAAGCAGCTGCCAGTAGATAGACAGTGTGTGTATATATGTATGTATACGCACTGTCTGGGAATGTTTCAGATACAAACGCAGCCACCTCCATTAATGATATCCCTAGTCAACATTTTTAAACAAGCACAAATAATATTTGTAAAAAAAGAAGTTTAATTTTATTTATTATAGTAATAAACTATTTTATACATTACAGTTGCTTTGGTGTGCTTTTCTCTGTGTTGAATATATGTTCATGAGATCAACAAGGTGGTTTTAAATTAATCTATGAAACTTCTGGCTAGCAGTTTTGTTGCTGTTGGTTTGTATCTCAAGTGTTATCAGTGGAGTAGTGGGATATTATTGCTTTGGTTGAAAGTATTCAGGTTATTTTGTCAGAGTTCTTTCTGCTGTGTGTCAGTGCAAAAGGATTCACATTTCCAGGCTCACTGTAAACTAAACTCAGGTGCTCTGTGAAGTGAATGTCCTAACACGCCAGGCAGTGTCCTGTGCTGTGGACCTCAGTCTAGCCCAGGTATCTGCTGAGCAAAAAGAGATCACCACAGGACTGGCTGTGACCTGTCTGAAATGATATCCCCTGTCCTAAAGATCTGTAGTTGGTCTGTGTGTTAGACTACTGTGTGTTCACTACTGCAGTACCTGAGAACTTTTACAAAACTCATGGAAACCAGGTATCAAAGAACCTTTTGCTTTCCTGTCATCTTCCTGCTGCAGAAGAAAGTGACCTCACCATGGACTTACACAAAAACAAACCCCACAGAAGCAGCTCCTGGCAGTGACACTGCTGCAACAGGCAGCAATGAATATTATTTTGCAGGCTACCTCAGCAAAGGAATCAATAACCAAAGGTCATGGGAATGGGAGATCCTTTTAGATCAGGATGGACACACTAGACAGGATCACAGTCAGCAGTCATTCCTGAAGGCCAGAAGCTATGCTGGAAGTTTGTACAAAGGTTTAGTCTTTAGGATGTCAGCCTGGGCCCTGTGAGCTTTGCAGTCATTTTCTTGCTTCATTCTCCATCCTCTCACCCAAGGGTCTGGTGAATGTGGCTGTTACCTGTATTAAGACACTCCATGGGTTTGTGAATCTCATCTGCAAAAGAACAGCAATAAAGCATAAGCTTTCAGACTGCGAGCTGGGGTGGAACTGCACGGAGTGCAGCCAAGGAGCACAATGAAGAGCTATTTTTAACACCATTTCTGCATCCACTGTCGTATGTGGTGTGACAGGATCTCTCGTCACTCACATTCTTTCTCTGGCCGGCGTGAAAATCCAGATTTCTCTTGCATGATGTTATACAGTGTCCTTACACTAACTAGAAAAGGGAAAATTACCATAGTGAAGGTACTTTTGCTTGGTTTTGATGTGGGGGTTTTTGTTGGGTGGTGTTTTTTTTTGAGGGAGGGGGGTTTGAGGTTTCTAGAGGCTGTTAGAGGCTGTTGTGCTCATTTTCTGAATTCTTCATTATTTTCTTGGCTCCTGCATTCTTTGCAGCCTCCCTGGAAGTGCTCCAAGCTTCAGTGAGTGTAGCACTGGCCACATAATATTCCCCATCAGAGTTTCTCTCTGCCCCACAGCATTTCAAACCAAAGGTAATTAACTACAGCACTTTTTGCCCAGATTTGCAGGCCAGATTGCAAAGGCTCATATTCTGTATGCTGCCCGTCAGCCCTGTGCTCAGCTGGGCAGCAGCAGCCCCAGCAGCTGTGAGCAGCCTCGGACCCACCTGCACCAGCCTCTGTTCCTCATTCTTTCCACCTGGGAGCACATTCACAGCAGGGACAGTAGGTTTCTAAAGCCCAAGGAATGTGCTGCGGCTTCTTGTATCTCTCAGAAATGGCTGCAGGTGTTGTTCTTCTGTTTGATTATGAATTAGTGTGCCTTGCCAGGTACATGGGGACTTTGCCCAGCTGAGTGTGTGGCCCTGGGGCAGCAGGAACTCCTGGGGGCAGTCAGCAGTTTGTCAGCTTGTGGGGAGGTGAGTGCTGCCTACACAGTTTTAAGTTTTGTATTTGGTAATGGAGATATGCTCCATGGTGCACTTTAGTATCCATGTTGAAGTCAGAAGCACTTTGTCTCTGGTGCTTTTTTGCAATGGAGTGAAGACAACCAGCATAAATCAGCTCTTCTGTGCTGTGAGAGCCAGTGGGACTGAACTGCAGCAAATTTCTCCCCCTCGCACACGTGTGCAATAGCAATGAGGTTTATTGGCTCCCAGAGCACTGAGGAGACATCAAAACTATTCCTGTTCAGTGTGCCCCAGCAGTGTGTGTGCCTGGTGCAGGACAATGCTCAGGAGACCCCACCAAAGCTCGGGGAGAACACTGAGCCCCTCACCCAGCCCCAACTCTGAGGCTGAGGAGATCTTGGCTGATTAGCTGCTCTCTGTGCTTGCCTTCTGCTCCAGGAGTGAGGCTAGTTAGTAAGGCTGTGTATCCAACCAGAAAATGCTGGGAAGGATGCTGTGTTGCTATGGTATTTATTGCTGCCAGTGGTGTCAGGGGTTTAATTGCAACACACATATAAAGAATCTCAGCTAATACAAGTATTTTTCACCTAGAAGACTGAGTCTGTGCTTCTTTCATTCTAATTCACCACAGCTTACGTGTTGGTATGTGGCAGCTAGGGGAACTAACCTGTCTTGTTTTTGAAAGACAGGATGAGTAAAGACCTGTGAGAAATCCAAAAAAGGCATTAGGGAAAGTGAACTCTTGAAGTCTGTCAGAAGTAGCTACCAAGATGCTCATGCACAGCTGTATCTGTAAAATACATGTGCTCAAGCCTTGTCTTTTTGCCTTTTTTTCCTTTCCTTTTCCATTGCTGCTTTCCCTCTCCTAATTAAGTTGAAGTCCTTACATAGCACAGCCAAATTAAAATTTAAGCTACCCTATGGCACAGGTGTAGGTTTAAAACAAGCTTAACTTTGGCAGCTCTGTCCACCATTACCAATTCTGAAGCCTTCTCCCTGCAGTCTCACTTTAAGTACTTATGGAGGCAGGAGTCTGAGAAACCTTGAAGAAGTTTTGGTTCTTTTTAAGCAAATCTCACTTGTAGAGATTTTCTTAAAGATGTTTTTGTTCAGATGGATGAGAGATGAGGGAAAAGTATGAGCTTTGTTGTTAATTCCTGCCTGGGGGGGACGACACACAGAGCTCCTGTAAATGTCACTGCAGTTTCTATGTGCAGACCTGAGGGGGTTGTGCTTTTGCACAGGAGTTTCCTTCCACATTCCCAATCTCACAGTTTACAAAACTGTGCTGGAGTATCTATTACACGTGTGGATTTTCTATAAAAGGAAGATTATGGCCTCTTCTTCATCAGGGGCTATCACTGGGGAGGGGGGGAAATGCTAAGCAGCAGTAGCACAAGAAGTGCACAAGTGAGCCTGGGAGCTACTGTGCTCACCAAGACAGCTCTACAAGAAATGGCTCCCTGCGAGCAGGGCTTAGAGAGGAGAAATAAATTTCTTTCTAAGCTCTCCAGCAATCTTTTTTTGGTGAGTTTTATGGTTAAGCAGAAGGTATTTTAAAAGAACTAACGATAACAGGAAAACGTACTGAACACTTTCAGCATGAGAACTGGAAAGAAAGCTAAGATAATCCATATAGAGCCCCAAATCAAAATAAAGTATTTTTGTTTTCCTTTAGAATGATAACACTGCACATACAACCTGGCTGGTGGAAGTGGACAGACAAAATTATAAAGTTAAGCTGTTCAACTGAAAGCTGAATTTGAAAAAGCATCCTTTAGGAAAGCGTACAGGAACTGTGCATGAAATGCTGCATGAAATTACAATTCTGCAAATACAAATCTTAAATAGCTCTGTAAAATGGGGGTGGATGCCTCTCATTTTGTGAGCAGCAAATAGAGCTACTATGGCCAGGTGTGCTGAAAGGCTGCAGGCTGGTTGCTTGGACCCCAGTGTAGACCAGGGAGAAGAGTCCAAGGTCTTGGATGCAAATGGAAGCAGCATATAATGTAGCCAAAGTACAGCCCTGGATACCTGTCTTTGTAGCTTGAATCTGCTGCATTTCCTTTAGCCAGAAAAATCTGTTATAGAGGAAACCTCTCTGTGGAAAGGAAACCTTTCCTCGTAAGCATCCGAGGAAAGCCTTGGAAATGAAGTGTAAGAAGGTGGGTTTGTGGGTTACACTCACTAAGGGGACAGACATTAGGGAGGGAGCAGGAAAGGGAAGCACAACACTGGCACAAGGGAAAGTGGTACTGACTGCCCAGTAGGTTCCTTTGGCTGGAGGTTCTAAAGGGCTGTAGCCCTCACTATTTGCCTGCTGGAAGGAGCTGTGAGATGCTTTACCCTTTACCTTTTGTCTCTGCCAGTGTCAGAGGGTGCCCTTGTGTTACTGCCAGCAGCCCGAAAGATTTAGCTTGGAAACCTTATTAGTATGGAAATGTCATTTATCTTAAAATAGAAGTTTCCTCAACCAGCATGAACAAAGAGACCCCAGGTCCAGAGCCCCCAAGTACTCCAGAAGCAGTCTATTATTTTATTTTGAATGGCTGTCATGCTTTTTAAAGCCTAACATCTATGTCAGGCCTCAAACCCAACTTGCAGCTGTTCATGGTTTCAGTGGTTATTGGCATAACAGTTCAAGACAAGCAGGATGTCCTCAGACCCTTTGTAGGTCTGTTATTTTTACCAAGTGATGTTTGGCAAGACTTGATCAAATTGAGGAACTTTGAGAAGAATAACCTGAATGAAGGTTGGGCAGACGGCACCAACAGTGGTGTGTGACGTGTGGGTCAACAGTTGGATCCAAGGGTAAACTTGAGACAGGATGCCAAGAGCTGGGGAAAGGCAGTGAAGAGGTCACTGAAGTGGCCTGGAGCAAATATATGACCAAATGCAAGTTATTAGCCTGTAATTTCATCATAAATTAACTGCCTCAGCACAACTACTACCACAAAAGTAAAGAAACACATAACTATAAATTAGCAATACCATCACTTCAAGAACTGTCTTGTAAATGCTTATTTTTATCTCTGAATTGTGGCTTACTATATGGTAAATCCTCCCACATACTTGAGCACCTAAAGCAACCTTAATCCTTCTGGCAGTAGTCTTAAAAAAAAAAAAAAAATCAACTGGACTTATTTTGTTTCCCTGACTTGCCTTTTAATTAATTTACGAACAGTGTAGCTGTTTCTGGTCTTGTAGTATCATTTCCAGTTCTTCTATTTTTGCCACCTAATTTTGGAAACTCAAATGCGCTAGTGCAGGGATGAAAATGTTATGGTCCATAAAAATTAATTAATTTTGTCAAGAAAGATCAGCTCTAGAGGGAGTGCCAATACAATTTAAATGCCACAGGTCATAACTGAAGTTATATTTCTGTGCTACTTCTCCAGTAAACTTTAATTTTTCAGTGACTGGCTTATGCACCTGTCTGTAATGATTCACTTCAGCTACCCAACCATATATAAAGCTTTTCTTAAATCCCTGTGGATAGAATGCATTTCTGTTACCTGCAGGCTGACCATTGCTGGGGAAGGCACAGGCCACAGGTAGCCCATTTAATTTGTTCTGTTCCTGAAAAGTGCTGATATGCGGCTTCCTAAGGCTATTTACACATTGAGCTGCCCCTAGATATTATGAAAGGTGATGCAGCCTAATTTGTGGTCAAAAGTTGCCTGTTAGATCCTGATGTTAGCTTAACTTGTTCTCACCCAGATCTTTGTGATTCCCAGCATAAGGAATGAGGAGATTTTACACACAGTTTTAATCCTGGCATTATCTCTACTGGGTACTTTAGACACTGCACAAGAGATGGAGCTGAAGGGAGCAGTGCTGAGGCTGTCTCAAAGTTGAGCCTTGACACCATTCAGCTCCGTCTCTTGTGCAGTGTCTAAAGTGTGTCATATCCATTAGAATTTTCCTTTTCCTGTCCTCCTGGGCATTGGTGGCATCTGTGAAAGCCTCTCAAGCTTGGAGCTGCCAGTGCGTGTTCCCTAGGCTGGGGATGTCTTAGCCACATTGTCCATCCATAGGTTGGGTGTAGGTGACTGGTGCCACAGGCAGCTGGGACTCATTCCCAGGTGCTTTGGCAGAACCTGTGTTGGATGTGATTGTGTTTGCATGAAGCAGACAATTAGAAAACACCAAAGTTTTCTTCATTTTTTCTTTCTTTTACACACAACTAACAGAGGAGCTGCTCCACAAGCAGCTCCTGGTTGGACTGTTTAATTCAGTGCACGTGCACGGAACAGCCCTTGGCGTCCATGGGGGCCCACCAGAGAGGGTTGCTCTCAGAGGTCCTATAATACAAGAAATTATCTATTGTAATGCAGATTTCCCCTCTTCCTCTAAGGTGTAACAGGCACTGCATTCTTCACACAGGCTTTGCATCAAGCAGTACTCCAGCTATCCCTGCTGGATTAAAATATATGCCTTGACTAACAAGTGGCTGTGTGCTGGGATTTATTTTGGAAAGCAATAATGAGCTGCACTACTCATGGAAGCGGGAAACTATAAAGAACCATGAGGACAAGTTGTGACAGACCATGCATAGCAATCTCCTTGCTCTTCACAGCTCCTTGAGGACAATCCTGCCGCCAGCCAAGACAGAGGAAGGAGAGCCTCCCCCCTGAGCAAGTGCAAACTGTGGCCAGCTCAAGGGTTAGTGGTGACGAAGGAAATTAGGTGGGTGTGCAAGAGAAAGGACAGATGCCACGCTATTGCTGTGACTAATAACAAAATTGCTGCAGGTTTTCACAGTTAAGCTGTTTTTCTTCTGACCTGTGGTAAGCTGGCTATTCCAACCAAGCTGCTTTTAGCTCTCAGATGTGAAAGAGATAGGTGAGCAAAGCCTTGCTCACTCTCTAATCAATGCAGAATTAAGGAAAGAGACAGTATAATCTTACCCAGGAATAACAATGGCTCTATTAACTAAGGAGGGGGTAGAGCAAGGGCTTGTGTGGGGGTGTGTGTGGGTGTGGGGGTGTGTGTGTGTGTGTGCAAAAGACTTCACTACAGCTTTGTGGTAACTATTAAAACCATGTATCACTATATATTATCCTTGCTAGCCACTTAGCTTTTCAAAATCACTTGTGAACTCTTGTCAGTAGCTATCCAGTAGCTGTCCAGCTTGTTTTCAGAGCCACCACCTTTGGGGGTTTTCTTGTTCATTGCATGTTTTGACTTCTAGGGTCTCACAGCAGTAGTAGTCAGTGTCTGCTGTTTCCTTCACCCAGGCTAGAAGTGCTCCCTTTTGGTGCAAAATGGTCAGTGTCTTACTTTGGCCATGTCTATCCTTGTCACCTGTTCCCTACACCCCTTAGCTAGCTTTTTCTCTGTTTGGAAGTCTCTTTCTCACACACCCCTTACCTATTTTTTTTCTTTGGCAAGTGGCATGGCTACTCCAGTCTCTTCCAGATCTCTGCAAACTACCCCTGCCCCTAGGACTGTCACGGAGGCCTTGCTTAGAGGATGGCACTTTGGGCTGTCACACAATTACATCAGGTGCCACATGAAGAGTCATTTCTCATGCCACACTGAGCAATGTGTCTCCAAGCTGAAGGAGTAACTGAACAGCAAGTTTGAAGTGCTTCAGGCATAGAGCTGTGTGTTGTCTGACTGAACGTGCCCCATGCTGACAGCTGCTGTACAAGCAGGACTGAGAAGGAGCTTCGTGAGTGGGAAGCATCATTTTATGTGCATGCTGCTCTTCTCAGAAACTTCACATGCTGAAGTCTTTCCTTCACCCAGCTACAAAAGGCTTATTTGCTTTTTAAGCTCACACCATTAGGGAAGGAATGTTCCAAGCAGTGCACATCAGATGCAATCCAGTCTGCATTGCGCCCATCCTGCAGGCTTTCAGTGATTAGTAGTGTTTCTCCATAACAGTGGAGCACTTATTTTTCTTACACAAGGCCACAGTTTTCCAAGACACAGCTCGCAAGCCAACAGCCCATATCATCTTTATTTATAGAAACAGAAAAAGATACAAAATTATGAAAGATATATAAAGCACTGAATAAAATAGAAAACTATTTTAGTTCAGAAATAAGCATGCGCTATATGACCTTCAGGGTCATTTCCATATTGAAGCCAGAAGTTTTGCATGCATACAAATTGGAATCCACTCAGTAGCACCTTGGTTCATGTAATAATGGTAATCGGTAAGACTGTAGAAGAGATTCATGACTTTTTGCTCTAATGCTAATTTGACAAAATTACAAAGTTTGAGCAAAGTCTGAGAAAGTTCCTGCCCTTAGCTCAGTGCTGCCCCAAAATGGAGGCCAATCTCAGATCCTTTTAGTAAATTCAGAGGCTTAGAGCCATATCCTCTGTGGCTGAGAGAATCCCTGCAATCATCATCAGGTCAGTCAGAAGAGCCATGTCTTTGGCCAGGCAGCATTCAAGGTAAGTTATTTTCAACAGGCTATGGTGTCTCCTAGACATAGCTTCCAGGGGAAATCATGGCATTCTCATGGTGGGGGAGCTGGGGGACTCTTAACATAAAAGGCTGGAGCTTCTGCTTTGAAACAGCAAGAAATGGGCTTTTCTCTGGATGGATAGAGAGCTGAAGCCTGTGCCCATATTTCTTCAGAAATAAATGGAGGGTAACACGAAGGCTGCCATAGTTGTGAGCAGCACAGACATCAGAAATGCAGGCAATAAGCAGAAGCCTGTCTCAGGAACTGAATTTCTTGTAGAAGGGATAAGTTATATCAGACTTGGCTGAAGCTGCAGTAATGATGGACAGTAGGATACTAATTCCCAACAGGATGAAATGTCTGCCAGGGACATGGAACAAGGTTTGACATGCTTTGGGTAGAGGAAGCTGCTTTTGGAAGAAGTCTACTCCAGAACTTGTGACCTTTTGACCATGCTTAGGGGGAATGTCTAACTTTAGAAAGGCTAAAGGTCTTCTGGCTGCACTTCAGTGTCAGTTTAAAAGAGTTTAGAACAGTGTAGGAGATACCCATAGTGTCAGACATGGGAAGGGTCTCCCCTTAGAAAACAGCGTGTGCCAAAGCACTCCTGCAACCTGGACACCTGCAGATGTGACCTTCCCAGCTCTGGACAAAACATCTTTGGGCAAAAATGCTGCTGTAACAGACCTGGCTGGGGCCAAAGGACATGGAGCTCCAGCTAATTTGGTGCCACTCTATTGGACCGTTCTGGTTTTTTTCTAAAGGTCTTAAAAAGTTCCTCCCAGGGTGTCTGCAGGAGCTGATTGCTTGGACACCAAACAATGAAGCAGACTGAACAGATTTACCATTCACCCAGACTGGGGACCCTCCTTTTGTAACAGAACAATACAAGAGGCAGACTGAACAGTCTGAAGGTGGTATTAACACCAAAATAAAGGTGGTATTTAATGCTTTAGCTCTAAGACAAGGCAGAGAGCAATTAAAGTCCAAGGAGCTTTAAGAGCATATTTGATTAAGAAGGAAAGCTGCTCCTTAAGAAAAGACCTTCCTCCGTACTCTCTCATTTTAAAGTAACAAAACCATTTCTAAGGTTACCAAAAAGGTGTTATTTGAAAGGTAAATTTTAAAATAAAGACATTAAAAAGAAAAAGCAGGTTTTTCTACAGTAGGTGGAAAAGTAGCTTAAGGCAGAACTAACTCCAGTCAGTAAGAATACAAAATGTTCTAGTTTATATTGGAAAGCAATCAAGAGGAACTGATGAGCATCGTGCCCTTCATGGAGCAGTGTAAGTGCAGGGCACAGCCCTACATGCCCCTGGACACCATCTGTGAGAGACTGGGCTTTTTGAATTCTCCAAGATAGCTTTTTTTTTAGTTCTTCAGTATCTCAAAATAGGCAGCAAAACATGAAAACAACCTTCAACATATATAAAATACCTGTTCTGAGATGCATGTATCTAATGCATACAGAGTCACAAAGAGGCTGTTTTTACAAAAATAACAGAATTCAAAATGCTTCATAATTTCTCCCCAGCCACAGCCCATCAGTGTTTCTGCAGTTCAATTCCTGCACTGGCAATCCAGAATCAATTCAATGAGCTTTTGGTTTTAACACATGGACTGAAGACTTGGTCTGGCTCACCCTTGTGCAGATAGAATATCCAGTCGACCTGCCTTAAGAATAATTGTTTGCATCATTCTTAATGTGCAGCATACTTCTGCTCCCATTCAATTCCAACATGAGAATAGCAGTACAGGAACCCGAGAACAGTCAGTGTCGCCCATGGCCAGCCTATAAATAGAAAAGACAGACAATCCCAGTCAGAATAATTAATGACTGCTTCAAGTAAAAATACTCTTGGGATGACCAGCTTATGATGCCTCTAATTAATTTTATTAGCAATTCAGTCTCATAAGTAAGTACAGTCAACCCACAAAATTTGAGAAGTAAAATTGTCTAAGCTCCAGGGTTGCCTGACCCCCCTAGCAGTCCTTGTCTTTCTTATTTTCTGGGAATTGGACCAGCTTTATTCCTGTCAAATTACAAACGTCTGTTTAGAGCGTCTCCTTTGGAGTGAGTTTGTCTATCAAGCAGATTCCCCCAATGAGCCCTGATGCTTTAAGCTGTTTATGGTGCTTCCTAGGCACAAAGCGATGCATAGCCACAATGAAGATTAATAAAAATCTGAACAAGTCCAGTTACCTGTTCTGCAAAAGGAGTCTGGGATAATCTCTGATTAAGGTTGTTTTGGATGTCCTGCAGCTGGGTGTAAAGCCTGATGTACAGCCCGCTAACAGCTAATGTGTGTCAGTGAAGAACAGACATACCTCTCTGCCTGATTTGCCTGATGCACAGATTATTTCTTAACTATAAAGACTCTTTCAATATACAAATCCTTTGATGGGGAAATGAATATAATTTCATTATTATTTCAAATTCTTTTTAGCAAACACCACCATCTTTTCACTCAAACTTATCACAGCAAACAGCAGTAAGCAGGAGGTCACAAGCCAAAAGGTCTATTGTTTTCCAATAGAGTGGTAACTAATTTGAAAAGTCTGTAACCAAGTAAATGATTTTGCTTTCCTTGACACCACTGTTTCCTTTGTCCGTTCTCCTCCTTTCTCTAGAACTTAGAAATTTAGATCTTACAGGAAATCCTCAGTGCTAGACCCTGATGTTTTTTAGTGTGTGTGTTATCTGGGGGAAAGGGACAGAGAGGAAGATGTTTGAAGGTTTTTTAATGGCTTTTTTTGTTGCCATTGTTGCCATAAAATTTTTGGCCATGTGCATGAATGGTTTTCTGCATGCTGTCCTTGCACTACCAACATCTGCTTCTGAAAGAAAAGCTGCCCCTCTCAGGGAAAACTCCGGTCTACTGGCAGACATGATATTCCCCTTTGGCCTGGAAGAAGGGATGGAGAGAAGCTGTAACCTCTGAACAACATGATGCTCCAGGAAGAACTAATTCTGAAGGTATATTTACAAGGTGCTTTGCAGACTGGTTTTGTTCAGGCTCCAAGCTAATTCCAGACAGGGGCCAGTTTAACTGTGCTCACATCCAGCTAAGCCTCAGCTCAATACCCTGCCCTCAGCAGAACTCACAGCCCAGACTCAGTCCTGCACTTCTGGGATGGCATGTGCTGGAACCTTTCCTCTGTGTCTCAAGAGCTGGGCAGAGTCACACTTCATCCTAGAACAGGTTCAGAGAAAGTTCCAACCCCCTTCTATGAATAGTTGTGTTTGTTTTGTGAACTTCTGATTATTCTGGCCTTGCTTTGTGGTGAAATACAGTCCTGTAACTGGACTGATTTTCATGGAGACATTTACATTATACTAATCCCTTGTCTTCACAACACCCTGAAGCGAAATTATGCTTTTGTTTAATTATTTGTTTCACAAAACAAATTTGCTGAGGTATTTCCAAAGGGATTTTTAACCATAAAAGTCTTGGTTTTATTTCTGTGAAATTAGCCTACTGCAGATTTGGTTTCACCTACAATAGCAAGCTAAAGCCCAGCTGTGCTTTGTCTCTGCTAAAATTGCATGTGAGAGTATGTCAATAGATGTAATAAAAACATACCTCTTCTGGCAGCAATATTGTGGAGGCTGCTTCATACAGACAGAGCCAGAAAATTAAAAAAGGACTGCGTCTAGAATTGTTCTTCTGTTTTTGGGGCACTTTGGAAATTTGCTAGTTACATGTTTTGATTTTTAAATAATGTAAAGCTCTAGCACAGAGAAAATGTGGCAACAGTAGCTGACTTGCTTGCTCTGCCCAAACAGCATACTATAGATCTTGTCAGAATACATAGCTATGCACTGGAATCTTTTCTAAATGTCTTAGATTTCTGATAATATTCCTCCATAGTGCCCAGAACCTGTGTTCACAGGGGTTTTAGCCACTATAATCAGTTGTGATAATCCTCTTGGAATGCAGGGAGTCTGTCCTGTACAGTGTTGGCAGTGGCATTCAGCACATCATCTCCTCCTGATCTAATGAAGGTGAGAAGGAAGGGGGAAGACAAAGTGACCCGAATATGGGCAAAGGAAAAGGAGATTTAAAAAATTTAATCTTGCTACCATTCTTCTCAGAGGTGCTGCACAAATCCCAAAGCATTTCTTGCTGCTTAAGTAGGAGGCAGCTCCAAGCAGGGATAAGGGGGCCTTCCACACACTGGAACCATGTGCAGTGCTGGTGGGTGTGGGGGAAATGCATGTGAGTGAAGCAAAGGCATCATGCTAGATTAGCTCCAGCCCAATCAAGGCAATTTACACGGGTGCATCCACACCTGAGAAGCAGCTCAAGGACAGCCTGAAGCATGCAGGGCACCTTTAAACTGTCTTCACTCATTTATTCAATTTTAGGACTGGATATACAATAAAGTTGTTGAAAAGTCTGAAAAACTTAGTCTCCAGAAGGTGATGTTGTAGGGAAGGATACACGGAGCAATGCTAATCCAGCAAGAGTGCAATTTCAAATTCTGCCCAGCATGTGTTTTCCTTGTAGGTGACCTCCATAATCAAACAGCAGCATGAGCTGCTCTCTTGCAAGGTAAGGTCACAGAAGCTTGTTCTGGCTTCCACAGTTTCTCCTTGCAAACCCAAGCAACCAAACAGTACCGATGATGTTGGATCCACAGTTCCAAGGAAATTCCTCCTTTCACCCTGGGCCAGCACCTCATGTTTGTACCTCAGGCCTTTTGCTGCCTCTCATTCTGCTCCTACTCTCAGACACCGTTCTTTTTGGTGACTTGTCAGCTTTACCTTATTCCTCTAAATCACTGCATGCTGTACCACTCTCCAAACTCTGCTTGGAAGGGTACATGCCTGCATTCTAGATCAGTGTCTCTATAAAGTCATACATAGAATGTGCTCTTCAAAACATTATATATAGGTTTCAGATCAAACACTAGGCTGTTAGGAAATGACTGAATTAAGTCTGTTTATTCAAAACCATGTCACATACCACCTTAAATCTTACAGTTTCTTGACTGGTTTCAGTAATTTGATTTTGGGCTTGAAGGCTGAGTTTAATGGGACTACTCAGATTCTCTTAATTTTTTTTCACAGAAAGATGAATTTGTATTCAATAACAACATGTAGTCTTTTTGTAAAAACAAGGACTAATTCATATGCTGTTTGAAAATTCAGCAATATTTGTGAGCTTTACCTGCAGAAACTTCTTTTGAGACAGCTGGATATCACTTTTAACAAAGGAACACTGGGTGAGAATCACAACCAAATTCTCTACTTATGGCAAGGTATGCTGCTCCACAAAACATCCAACACTAGCTCCTTTGTGAGGAGGAGTGCAAATTTTGTAGAGAAGTAGCACTTGATCCATCTATCACACAACCTTCTCCCAAAGAAGTCTTCAGTCCCAGCTAGGCCTGAGGCACTGCTCTGTTCAACACAGCTCATAGACTTTCCAGGAGTCTTGCTGGTTTTAAAACCACATTTTTGTATGTTATGTACTCAGCTTTCAGTCTAATAAGCAGGAGACTTGTCTTCATTATATGATCAAGAGAGAACTGATAAAAACTTGCTACAATAGGAACAGCAATTGGAGTTACTCTTTCCTTTCAGCTTCCTATGTCTCATTTCAAAGTATTTCTGGATACTGTGCAAATGACTAGAAAAGGTCATGTTTCTAGCACACTCTGGATTTTGATAGGAGTGGGCTAAAACTAAGCTTTCAACTGAAAAGTAACAGTCTGGATCACAGATTTCAAAAGACCAGTTATATCCTTATTACGCAGTTCAAATCATTTGAACCAGCATTTAATCATGTACCCAGAATGAAGCTCTTTCAAATTTCCTCATCACCCACAGCAATGAAAAAGAATCACACTGGCAATATTTTGGGCACACCCAGGTTTCACATCATCATCAAAACACTAGGAAACAGTCCTTTGTTCCTTCCAACCCATGAGATATAAGAGAAAGGAGCTGTAGTTGTTTTGCATTTTCCAAAACTGCCTTAGTGTCTCTTGGACCTAAATGTTATTTTTAGATGTGCTTTGGCTGCACAGCCCTCAGAAGTCTTCAAGTGCAGAGTAGTTATTAAATCAATTGAAGTCAGAGGAACTAATCTCTGAAAAGCTTGGCTGCAGGAGCATACATCTACTCTGACTTTGATTTGGAAGTACCTAAGTTGCTGTAAGGCTTGGCACTCAGGAAATTTTATTCTTAAACAAAAGTTCAAATGTGACAAAGACACTGAAGCAACTCCTCTGTAAAGTGGAATTAAAGAGACACAATGGTGGGGAGGAGGGGAAACAGGCACCAGTCTGTCAAGCATAATAAAAAGCCAAAGTAAACCAGCATTTGAGGCCAAGACATCTCTTACCTACAATAACTAACATACTTAGAGGATCAGTAAAAATACCACTTTTTCAGAAAAAAACCCCCACAGTCTAAACTACAGATCTGTTGACAGAAAACTATTACCTAGCCCAACATTTGAAGCATGTCCAAATGTTGGGCTAAATAAACTCTGCATTTTTTAATTTTAATTTCATGTCTACTTGTCACTTCCAGGTGGACCTGTCTGACCATTACAGCAGGGAATGTCACACAGCATGTGTTACAAACATGGTGCAGTTTGATACCAAATTGATCTTCAGATATTTGGAAAAGGAAACTACCTGTTTTCAGCTGTGTTGTAGAAAAGCCATAACCTGATTAAGAGCAGGTTTTTTTGCTGCTACTTTCGACCTCCACATTGCACATGTGGCAAATGACACACAATAAATTCTGCCAGCAAACACACAGTCCTCCAAGTCCCAAGATGGGCATCTCTGTCCTCCCACCCTATGTAAAGCAGCACACAGAAATTACAAGGTCTGTAAATTCAAGATGCCCCCTTGTCCCATTATGAGCTAACAGCTGCCACATCTTTCCCCTCCATCCACTGTGCAGCTTGGGAGCAGAGCAGCTCAACCAATGGGGACCAGCTTGGGGAATTAGGTAATGCTGATCTGACTTATTCCTATAGATTTCCAGGCATTGAAGACACTTTGGCCGGTGGATGTGGAAAAGGTCCTAATATTAATAAAAAATATTACAGTACAATAGGTAGTTTTCAAAGGAAACCCAAGGAAAATGCTGTACGGATAATTCAGATCTGTCCCATGCAGCATCTGGAAACAGGACTGAGAAGGAAAAATGCTAAGCTTCCAAGTCTAGACCTGAACCTCAGCCAGGTATGCTGGCAGTAAGCACAAAAGCTGCCTCTTTAGTTTCCAGCAAAAGGCATTAACAAACGTGTAATGTAGTAGTCTATTTATGAGAATTTTAAATCATACCATCCTGAAGAACGCTTACATCTGTGGCTTTCTGAGTACTTATCACTGCTGTGAAAAACTGAAAATGGAGAGAGAAAAGTCCAAAACCATCAGCTGCAACACAGGATGACCACAAATCATTCAGATCAGCATTACTGAAAGCAAAAAGCCAAAGTCTCTTAGTGTTTTCATAATGCAAACAGGTTGGATTTAGTAGACAGACGTGATAAAAGTTGTGGCTTTCCTGTGTTCTTACTGTGCATGGAACCAGGCTTTACCATAGCTAAAATACTTTTGTGTTTATTGGCACTGAAAAAAGTTGTGTGCTGACAAAAACTTTGCTAAGCAACAAGATATCAATTTAACCTATGTCAGGGCTAAGGTAGCTGGCCACACTTTTACCCTATCAATTAGACAAACTGCAAATAAACAAATTCATAGGTAGAGCTCAAAAGACTGGCCTTACCTATAGCTTTTATGAAGCACCCACCAACACAATTCAGCGATGATGCTAAAACTATTTTCATTGCACTAAGTATGTATATGAAAGGAAAAAAAGAAAAACAAACCAAAAAACCTCACTAGCACCATGCTCTGCTATTTGCTGGTAAATGCTCCCTGGATGCAGGTAACCATTCAGGATATGCTTGATTGCATGGATTCTCTGTTTTGTCTTTGGAGCTAGAACCTCATTTAATGCTAACTACACCATGACCACTACCAGCTCTCCAGATGCTGCACAGTGTAGACTAAAGGGATTATTTCCCCAGTACGTATCACCTGATATGAGGAGGAGAACTTCACTCTATATTTCTTGGTGTGTTTCTGTGGTATTATCCTACCTTAAGCATTTTTACTTCTAACCCTTGTATAAAGCATAAAAAAATTCACAGGAGTTATGCCTTCTGCTTCATGTTTTAAAATAAATCTTCACCCTCTACTAGTTTTCCCAGCAGAGTTAGTCAGTGGAAAAAAGCCTAATATTTTAGGCAGTAATTGTGGTCTCATGCATATCAAGTTGACTCTGGAGTAATTCAACTAAAATCAAAAGAACCATATTCATGCTACTGCTGAATTTGAATTAACAGTATGGAAGACTGATGAAAACTGCCTGTTGGAATCTTCCTGCCAAATTGCTAATGAGAAAAGGAAAAAATCCAACCAACCAGCTTTAGTTTTCAGATTATGAAGGGGTGAATCTGTAAATCAGAAGCAACTTTCCCTCTCCTCCCATGTCTTAAATTGAGAGCTACACACAACTAATATGAAATCAAAGCCCACAAAATATGAAATCTTAATGCTCACTTATTTTTAGAACAGAGACAAAAGCTTCTAAAAGCATTATCGTAAAAAAGATCCATCTTCATCCAGAAGCACGGCAAAAGAGCCTTGAAGCTCCATGAAGTGTTATGCAAAGTAAACATTTTGGAGTCATAGATCTGGCTTAGGACAGCACTGTGTTTATCATTAAATGTCTACTCAGGTATTCCCAACAGAGCTTCCTTAAATATGGTGTGATAAAGTCCATGAAGATGAGACTTCCAAAGATTTTAGGGCATTTTTCAGTTAATTCAGTTAATTATCTGCTGAGTGTTATATATACCGATGGAAACATCAGAGTCAGGACGCTCCTTTTGTTACAGTTTTAAGCTGAAACAGGAGAATGAAAAGTTAACTCCCCAGGAGATCATGAACATCCCAAAGGCAGTGCTGGGAACGTTGTTGTTGCCTGGCAGGATCCTGAGGTGAGCATCTGCCCCTTACTGAGCAGAGAGATGCCTATGTTATATATAGAAAGACATGCTGAGCAGAAAGGTGAATTAACTTCCCCTCTACTAGAGCTTCAAATTTCACAAAGATTTCTCTACCAGTCTAACTGGGGTTCTTGGATTTAGGTTTGTGTGTCAGGCTTTTCACATACAATGAAGCTCCTCCTTTTGCCTATTACTGCTAGGGAGCTCTTGAGAAATCAAGGCTATATACTCACAAAAGAAGAGGATTTAAACCAGGGACTCAGATGTGCCATCCATCACCAGCAATCAAACATTTGGGTAAAAAGGTGAAGCACTATAATTCATTTCCTCAACGTGATTTCTGGCTAAGGTACCCCTAAAATGGCCATGAATATAAGATGCTTAAATGACCATAAAATAATTAATTTTTAAATAAGAAGAATGATTTAAAGATTAATTATTTACAATCCCCTTCCTACCTGCAACCCATTTTTCAATCTGCCATTTCTCCTTTTCATCCTCAAAAACACTCCTATTCCAAGACCATTCCAAGCTCTTCCGTGGTGCTGTCTTGTGTCTTCACAGCATTAAGAATTAGAAAAACAGCAGACGGTGTGACAAATTTAACAAGTATTTACAACCAGCTACACTAGCAACAAACAAACTACACTTTCTTATCGCAGAGCTCTTGTAGCTGAAATGCTCCATGGATTATGAAATTATATTAACTACTAGAGCTTAATGCAGTAAGAGAAGGGCTGAGAGCACAGTATTAATTTACATGAACACTGCATTTTGATATTTGCTATATCAGTGTAAAGCTAACACTAAAAGCGAGGTAGGTCATTGAGGTGAGTTCTCACTTAACAGAAACACAAATAGCTTGAGGGATGGAAGTGCACAGATAAAGTAACCAGGCAATCTTGCAGTCATTTACCAAGCTGTAGCAATCGATGCAGGACTAAGGCATTTTGAACTGCTGGTCCCAGGCTGTATGGAGTTACTCCCCTTCTGTTTGTGTCTTCTTTTCACAGTGGCACCAAAGGGCAAAGAAAAGGGCTGATGCAGATTTAGGGAAGCAGCCCCTGGAAAGACAGTGGTGTCGGAAGGTGGCCATGAGTCAACAGAAAACCTTGATAACAAACAATCTCCATCCCACTGGGATGGCATATCCCATGAAATGGAATTGTTGCACACAAGTTATCTGGAGCAAAAGGCCCATACAGGATTGCCTCAGTTGACCACTTTTTAGTAGAACAATTGTTTCACTTCTTACCTGCACAAGCTGACCTGACCCTGCTGCAGCCCATAGAATCATAACAACTGAATAGAAGAATTATCAGTAAAATAGTTCAATTACAGTTAGCTTTGTGGATAAGAGTAAATTCATTTTAATTTTGGGGGGAAAAAAAATCTGTGTTAGTCCATCAAGACCACTTGAAACAAATGAAAAAACTAATTTAAAATTCCCTGAATTATGTCAATATTTAATTGACTTCAAGGACAAAATCAGACAATTTGCTTGTATATTCTCAGAAAACACATTTTGTGTATCTACACATTCAAGAGTATATCTACTGAGTTTGGGGAGGGAATACCTTATTTTCTGCTTTCTGTGTGAACTGGGCAACACAGAGCCCAGAGAGTGCCTGAAAATAGAGGCCTACCTGGATGAGCTGTGTAAGCACAGAGGTCATCTGAAGCAAAAGCTGTAAAACCATTCATTGCTTGTGTTAGAAAACACAGATTAGAAATACCCACGCAGCTACATCAACATGCAAAAGCTGACAGCACTTCCAAGGACAGGGATCTCATTTCCTAAGCCCTGCTCTGCTTTTCTGGGATATGGCCTCAGGCCAGTAAGCAGCCACCCAAGGGAAGGAAGTCTGATTAGCACAAATCTGAATGAGTTACCTACCAGGGTGGTCATGGGGATTAAAACCATCCTGTCAACCCAAGCTGACACTGAGGAATACAACCCTTCTTTGCCTTGTACTTGGCTTAGAGGAATATACAGAATGGGAATGGAAAGATTTAAATCTTGTAACAGCCTAGCTGTTCTCCTTGCTTCCCTGTTTTAAGCAAGCTTCCTGAGCAGCTGCTGAAGGGGAACACTCACAGTGTTCCTTTCAGGAACAGGTAAGATCATTGCACCAACACAGCAAAGCATATACAGAAACAAGTCTGCAACTACAAAAAGATCTCATAGAACCCTATCTTTTAAAATTGTTATGTCTTTACCAGCATATTCCCTTCTCTAGAAGGAAAAAGCCCCTCACAACCTCTCCATTACATAAAATTATAATGAAGTTATAGAATTAAATATAAATTTATATATAAATATAAATTAAAGTTTTTGTCTATGTTTAAATTGCCTTATTTAACAAAGTGGAGTTTAGTGGAATGAGATATAATCTTTCCATGTGCTTCTCTGGCCCACTAAAATTAGCAAGGAATATGATCTGATGCATGGCTGTTACACCCACTGTCCCACCAGGGCTCTGCTATTCAGTGTAATAAAAGCAGTGCTGTAAATCTTTCACATGACTGTTAATAATGCCAATATACACATCTTGCTCAAAACCAGGGTATACCTACACCACTCTGGAGGGGTCAATTTGTATACATGAACTCTGTCCTGTTCAACTGGTTTCCTCTTCTTCTTCTGTCCCTGGGCAAGACATGTTGGAGAGAGCAGGATCCTGCCAGCCTCACTGACTCCCTGCTCTCCCCTCCTGGTAGGGCAGCCTCGATGGCAGAGACCAGGCTTCACTCCCAACCACCGTGGGATTTCTCCTAGTGCTAATTTCACATCTCCTGGGAGAGAAATATAATGAGAGCTGGCTATGAAGCAGTCATTTCCATTTGTAAACGGGATAGCACAAAGGAAGAAATGAGAACAAATTTCCATATGTACAGTCTCTGCTAAACAATCATCTCTGCAAATCTCTCCCCAGCGTGTGTGGTGCGCACTGCCTTTATGGGATCAGCCGCACAACCAGAATAATTAATTAATCCAGGCACTATCACATCCAATAGAAGGACCCAACAGAACAGAACTGGATCTGATCTGATTTCAGACCACAGCTCATGTGCAATGGTGTCGCTACGTGGATTAGTCATTTTACAGATAAATTTGGGCAACTTAATGAATGCTGCATCTCAAGCAGGCCTAGACTGCGATCAAATATCTTTGCTTACAATCACTACATGTCAAAACAACACTTCCCCACATCTTCATTTTTAAACTAAAATACTAAGATGCCAAATCACGAGAGCACAGTGGCTACAGAGGCTGGCTGGGCATGGGCAAAGCCAATGTTGAAGAAGGATAGAGTGCAGAGTGTCCATAATTTACCCTAACTAGCTGGAAAAGAACCAAAAGATTGCCTTTATTTTTTGCCAGGGTGGGGGCAGGGGGACAAGGTATACGACACCCTGCTGAAATAGGCTGTTTTTCTTCTGAAGGCAATATCACTCCTGATCTTGACAAGGAGAGTAATGCCAATTTCTTTGGCAATAATTAGCATATATAACAGAGAGGACAGAGGGTTCATTTTCTTCCCTTCCTTATTTTCATTTGGCTCTTCTACTGATTCTACATGAATTATTACTAAAAATCAATTACTTCAGCCTCATGCTGAAGTAAACATTCTGGATGAAATGGAAGAGCTTCTCAGATCTTATGCATGGCCACTGAATGCAGCTGATTTTTGCACAGGAAGTGGGCATTTAAAAAGAAAAGTATCAGTTTGTTTTACTGGTACTTTTCCCTGTTTGAAAATCTTAAATGCACAATCTGGTTTTCCAGCCATCATATATCACCTTGCTAATTCCTTTCAAAAAATCTTTTGAACAGATACTGGCACATCCAGGATAGATTTTGAAATTTCTTGGGTTTGGATCAAATTTTCCAACGGAAGTTTCAACACTCTTCACATCTGCTCACACTGTATTCATCATATGGGTCAAAATGCTCTTGGATTAGTTCTTTTTCCCCTTTGAAGATTTACTTTACATTGGGATTTGCCTCAGTGTTCACTTTTCTGCAGAACTGCAAGATAACTATGGATAAAAGACCTTCGTCTGTCCTTCAGTGAGTACTGGCCTCAAGTGAAGAGCTCAGCTGCAGTCGAAGTTTGTCGTAACAAAAAAGCCTGATTAAATAAGTGAAATTTACCATTTGGCAGAGTCCTTCAGCCGTTCATAAAAGTCGACGACAATACTAAATGTTTTGATCAGAAACTGTGCTTAAGTCTTTGACTTGCATCCTTGATGACCTTTCAATCACATTTGAATAAGTTTCAATTACCAAGGCAGAAAAATTACCCTGGCAGGTGGACCAAGGTCATTACCAACTTACTAATTTTCATCTCTACCTCCCCTTTTGCTGAAGTCCCTGTATATTCTATGCTTATTTAATAAATATAATAATAAACTATTCTTTTATATGCAAAGAGTGATGTAGCTTAATTCATTTTACATCCTTACCCAAACTGCAACAGATGTTATAATTATTGGGTAGAATACTTGAGAAGCTGTGGCATCATTTGTGTCTCCATTTTGATCTGCTACTGGAGGCCTTAAAACACAATAAATGGAAGTACAAAGAAAGAGGAGCAGAAGGGTGACTCAAATGCACTGGCATCACTCTAGACAAAAAATATGAAAAACTCAAGTGTTTAAGTGATCAAGTCAATCTTCAGTAAAAAGGAAGAGATGTCACAGGTGGACTGAGAACCCAACTAGGGAAACAGCAACAGAAAAGATGGGAAGCAAGAATCAAACTCATAGATTTTAAAAAAGTTCTCTCTTCATTAAAACTGAAGACATAAGAGGCTTTCTCAGCTCATCAACACTGATCTAACAGTCCACTTAGGATACTGGCAAAGAGTGGGCACTCTATGCTACCTTAGATGACAAATGTTCTTAATCAAGTACATTATGAGAGACTAAAATATACAAGTACTCTTGTTAAAAAAGGACTTTTTTTTAGAAAAGTAGACTGCAAGAAAGATTCAATAACAATGTATTTTTTTTCAAATCTGAATTGATTATTTTTAGTCATAAAAGAAAGCTTGTATGTCAACACATACACTGGAGTGTGCCTCAGCAGGGCCAACAGCCAGCTCAGCTTGCCCCATGCCTCTGATGCATACATGGATCCCATACAAGCAGAATGGATACCAAAGGTCATGTGGCAAAAGAGACCCCCAAAAATGATCAATCAAGTTAGGACTAACTAGGGTGGCCTTTATCAGACAACAACAGGTCCAGTCATTTGAACCTTCTTTCAGAGCTAATGATGCCAGTTTTGTTTCAGTCTGAAGACTTAAGATAGTATACAGTGAGGAGCTGTAGGCTTGGCACAAGTTGACCAGCAGCTTAATTATAGCTGTCATCTCATGAATGCAGAAAAATTTTATTGCCTTCCTCTTGGAGATATAAGTGGACTTAATCTTGTATCTCAATCAGGCTTAACAGAACATTAAATACAAGTGCTGTCAGTAGCCAGCTTCTTTGATGAAGGCAGCAGAACATAAAGCTGAATTGAATTAATAATTAAATTACTCCTGAAGAACTCACATGATGGTAGAAAAGTTCTGTAAAAATTCTTAAGTAAATGTTAACATTTTCAGCAAAATAACCACTGTCTTTGATTAATGAAGATCTAATCAGACTATACATTAATTTGGAATAATCTGTGAACTGTCATGTAAGTGTCATCTCAAACCCAGTACAAATTTGTCAACGTACTACATGTAATACAAGGTCTTGATGTAATTAACTTCAGTGGTTAAAACTCTCATAAACTGTGTGTCCTTGGCCAAGCAGAGCACTGCCATGGTCTCAGTTTCAAGAGAGCTGATGGGTCAGCACTTACTTTTGTAACACAAGTACAGGAAGGTTACTGCAGACAGACCTGTGCAGTTGCTTACACCACTGCGCCTGCACTGAGATAAAACCATATATACATTATGTAACACCACAGACAGTGGGAAGATATGGAAAATGCAAAGTGCAAGCAAGACAAAAAATCCTAACCCACTTATTTTTTCAGAATCATGCTGAAGACTTAGCATTCTAAGATGTGACATCTGGGTCTATGGCAGGTCTTCCTTATTTTTTTACTTTGTTAGTAGCCATGCTCATTGTAGCACCTGCACACCATGTTGTAGCACCAATGCATATTGCTTTTGATGGGGTAGTAGTTATATTAGATTGGATGCCCAAAGGGAAACATGCTTCTCCCCAGGAAGCTTCAGCTGGAGGCTCCCTCTGGAGCTGCCCCCAATGCTGGGCTCAGATCTTTGCCTCCTTTGGAAGCTGCTCCATGGCTCAATTAGAGTCACTACATAAACACCCCAGCATTTTCTGTAACCTCACATCTTGCACACTCCCCTGTGGCAAAATGGAACAGAGAGGTCCTCTCCTTGCATACAGACTACATTTGGGTTCTATCCAGTAAATGCTTGAACTAAATCACACTTTCCAGTATGGCCCACAACTGGCAGAAACTACATCCTTACAGATGCTTCCAGATTGTCTTTAGCATTTCTCAGGAGGTATCTAAGCTCACACCATGGGAAGAACATCTCACTATTTCATATTACCTGAGCAATGGCCAGTAAAGGTGAGAGCAGATTTTCAGAGGAAGAAAAAAACCACACAAATAAAACCAAGTGCATCATAAAGGACCCCTAACCTACTTATGACAGACACACTAAGACAGGCAATCCTGGAGGGAAAACAGGGGGATGGACTCAAAAGAGCTATTTCATCTCACAAGATATATTTTGACAATTCTTCTAGACTGTCAAAGCAAGTAAATGCTGACTCTATCTCCTAGCTTCTCCTGTCCTCATCTCACAGCCTTTCATCAGCAATACTGTTACTTAAAAAAGAAGTATGAGACAAATCTTGTGTGTTTGACTGCACTGCAGGAGCCAGCTTCAGTTAGAGACAGAGCAACAATGCTTATCCCAATGAAAAGGAGACACCTTCACATTAGTGAGTGATCAGGACTTTTTCAATAAGGACTTGACCTTTCTAAACCTGGCATAGGTCAAACAAATTGAGACATGACTAGTTCATGGCAATCCCTTTTCCGTACAATACAGTGGATTTTTCATGTACTATTGCCAAAGAAGACTACTGGCAGCTCAAGAAGCACAAAAACCAATGCACTGAAAGGATCTTCTAAAACTACTCTGTTTCTGCTTCATGACCACTTCTTGCTCATTGTTCTGTGCTTATTGAACTCCATTCATAAACCCCAAAGAATTTGGTGTCACAGCAGGGCTGTGGAAAAGCACATCCCAGGGAGGAATGAATGTGAATTACCACTGACTAACATCAGGCACAAGAGCCAAAATCTACTCCCAGTTTTACTACTGACTTACTACTTCTCCCTGTCCCTTTGTTTCCTTTTGCTATTTGTAGAGCGACTGGAATCACAAAATTCTTCAAATGTTTAGGTCAAAATACAATACTGGACAACAAGAGGATACACACATCTGTTGTTATATTTTGCAGCTCAGAAACCTGGCAATCTACTGTAACCTTAAAGTGGCCAAAGCAGATTCAAATGAAGTCAGAAGATACCATGCTCGCTTGCTCTCTCCTCAGAAATAACAATTTTTGATAAATGAGGTTTATATGGACAGGTGTTTTGGGACACTTTTGAGCAATTTTGTCTAACATTGCTAAGTGCAACAGAGGTTTTACTGAAGTAAAAACAGGTGCTATGCAGCATCATGATGTAAAATTTGCATTATCAGGTTAATTCAAATTTAAGGTTTCATGCATCATTAAACAGGCTAGCTCACACAGTGATGTGCATAGAGCTTCATGATAGTGTCACCATCAGGCATACTGGAAAGGGTGTCTGAAAAACAACAGAATCATCTTGCTGCTATTAGGGAAGGGCTTTAACTGTGGTTGCTGTGATTGGGACGGCATTTATGTTCAGCATAAAGCAGAAAGATGGAATCAAATGCCCTAGCAACGCTCTGTGTCCCTTATGACTAAGCTGCACACAGATAACAATATAAAAAGTTTCAATCCCTGTTTTACATAGTTGTGCTGGTAAAAGTTGCAACTGTATTAAAGACATTATATGCTGTTTCAACCCAAGGAAGAGTTCTACTGAAATGGTACAAGGGGATTTATGTGAGATGTCCTGGTGGTACAGCTTGTGGGCATTCCTATACTTGCCCTCTGCATAGGTATGGCCCCAACAATACAAAGTGAGAACACAAAAACCAAGCATCAGCTAGGTTCTGGCAGAAATCCCTTTAGCGTTTTACTCTCTTTGAAAAGTGGTCCTCCAAAGGAATCCCGGACCTACTCCAGACATTCTTCAGGAAGCCATTAGTCCTTGAGAAATTTGGCATCTTCAGGTTACTTTGCATCACTCAGGGATTACCTCTCCTAAATGCATGGACCAGAGCTTAATTACTTACATAATTAAATACAATGGCTCTCCCTCTAACCAGGGCCACTGTCCCTTACACCAAGGAGAGCCATTAGTAATGTTCCCCAGGAAGCACTGCCATGCTGCTATCAAGTAAAAAATAACTTTGGGCTCATTTAGTTTTTTTTTATTTGTTTGCTTTGTTTTGCAGCATGACCCAGAATAAAAGGTTGGCTTTCAAGTGTTTATGGGATAAAAGATACAACTGCCACCACATAAGTTGAAGCAGCTCAATAGCTGAAAACAGCAACTTCCTGCAGAGTTGATTTGACAAAACTTGGACTCATTTTTGCAGTCAGGCGACAGATCTTAAGGCCAGCACAGAGCAGCAAGTGTATTGAAAGCAGGCTGTGTAAAATTCAGCATGCAGCTTGCCCAAATTAGCTTTTGTGAGACAGCCTCACAGCTTGGAGAAGGTTTCTTAAAAACACCTTAATGGTGCTTTTTAAGGCTATGAAAGTGTCTGTGAAAGAAACAAGGCTGACTACAGTAAATGGAAGGTTTAACATATCTAGGATAAGCTCCTGCTAAAATTTTCATATGACATAATAAGGCTCAGATTTAAATCCTTTGGTCTTTGTAGAAAATGAGTTTACCTGACAAAAGGAGATTCAGACATTTAAATCTGGTACTGACAAAATAGTGGGGATTTTGCTACCAATTTTCAAGGACATTTGACTGTGTTGCCAGGGTATCATTCTCTTTGTTGTACAGTGACAACCACTCCCAGCAACTCAGCTGGGAGCTGAGCACTCAATAATTGGAGGGACTTGGCTTGAAAGTAGGGAAAATATTGATGCCTACCTCATCTTGAAAATACACTAGTTATTTGCAACAGTTATTTTGGGACTTCACATTTATGAATACATGACAGGACCCTCTCTCATAATCCTCCCCTGCCCCCCCCCTGCAAATTATCCCCCAAACCATTCTATCTGAGAAAAGGAGTACATTCAATATTTTAGTAAATAGTGACACTTGAGTATTAAAATTAAGTATCTCTCTAGTAAAACAGTTGGAGTAGAGGACAGGAAAGTAAACAACTTTCTGTCTATTTCAGTGAAAAAAAGAAGGCAACATTTTGCACAGATCAAAATACTTCTGTCAAATTAATTTGTTTAACAAATAACTATCGGACTTCTGGAAAGTGTCAGTTCTCCTAACTTTCATGAAATACATTTAGAAAACAAAAGGTGACACTTGTCACCTGATCTGCAAATTTGATTTGAACCAATTTTACTGTAATTTCTCCATCTACTCGACTTTCTCACTGCAGCATTTGGTTAAATTTCAGCTACAAAATTCCCTACTTTCAGAATCATTCTGTGAATGGAAATTATCTCATCCTTTCACCACCCCCCTGCTCTTCTTCAAAATGTGCCAAGTTCTGCTGCATGCTCTTTTACCATTAGCTCTCACTCTCATGAACAAAGTGGACCACCAAGCATAGGATGTGAGCAGACTAGTAATATGTGTCCCCCAGGCAAAGATTTCTTCTTCCCCAAAACCAGAGAGCGAACAGGACAGAGTCAGCTTTACAGTCCAGTTCAGTTCAGTTCTCAGGGAAGCACACTGGCGTCTGCTCCAGGCTGCATCTCTGCCCAGACCACAGTGCATGACCTGCAACCACTAACAAGCAAGACAGAAGGATACAAAGAAATCACAGCACACACCAGCGTTAAGGCTTTGTCTTGCATCCTGACACAGTTTCAGATGAGACTCCGTAAATAACTTAAATAACATTTACACATCAAAAGAATGCACCTGTCTTTGTTAACTTCAGCAGGAATTTCTAAGAAAAGAGTGGTCAATTCCCACATGACAAAACACCAACTGCTGACAGAGACAATTGCTCTTCACCTCTGGGGCACAAATCTGAAATACTCCCCATGCTTTCCTTCTCCTTTTCCTCATCTCCAACTAAATGTCACGTCTTGCCTCTAACCTTTCAAAGAAACCTGTCAACCTGGCTGTATGTACTTCAGCCCCACTCTTGGGAGATGAAGTGTTTTGTCTGAGTGGTTTCTTCTAGGAACTGGCTTGAGGGAAAGAAGATATAAAAACTAAAAATAAACCCAAAAAGCAAATAAACAATTAATGGTCCTGTAGCAAGAAATGTGATGTGCTCCTAACCATACTAATACATCAATTCAATTTTTTAAAAGGATCATTATAATACAGAAATGTTAATGTTATTCTTCAGTTTTCTAGTAACACTGTTGGAAAAAACTAAGAGCATGCAGTCTTATTTCAGCATGAGTAAGTGCTTAGGGTTCAAATGTATGAAAATATTTAGGTTAAACATATTCTTTCAAAGTTATTCTGCCCTTCAGGTCCTTATTCACTACCTGTCTTTAACTAGCCGGTGCGAAAACCGCTCATAGTTCTCCTTGAGCTCATCCCACTGGAGTAGATTTGAAGGACACCAGATTTCTAAAAGGTCTGGTAACTTTTCTTCATGTGGCAAAAGGGAAGGCTGTGCCAGGATACCTAAGCAGAACTCACCTCATGAGTCAGCGAGATGTGTTCAAAGTCTCACTTCTTGAGTTTCCTGGCCATTTAGGCATCACCTGTACATGGGGTTTTGCCTTAGTATATTTCAGGTGCTTGAGGTACTTTTGATTTGGAAAAAAAGTATTACCATAAGTAATTCTCCAATAACCAAAATCTGCAGCCTCTTTGGAATTTTCTTTACTGCATGAATCAGTCACTGATTAGGAAATAGCAGTGGAGAAGACTGGACAGCCTTGAAAAACCAACCACACACAGTATTGTGAACCCAGCTTTCCCTTCATTCTGTATGCAAAATACACAATCCAGCTATAAACAACAGAGCGCCTCAGATCAACTTATCCAATGTTCTCTTGGAATTGCCATTAAAACCTAATTTTTACCCTCTGATCTTTCCATCATCTTTCCACTTTAAAAGATCTCTGGAGGTGGCAGGAGCAATCACCATCAGACTCTCTTAAATGAGCAACTCCAGGCATCTGAGATTTTGCTGAACACAGAAACACATTGACACAGCCCTGGAAACACAGAACTAAAAGATGGCTCATAGCAAAGGAAAAGGGTATTTTTAGGAATTATCTCAGAATTGTATACAAAGCAACTTCTACCCAGGATTGTTTCCCACGAATTTACATGACAGTAATACTGTAACAGTCAAAATGGAAACTGTATTTTCTGTTTCTGAGAAAAAGAGAATTTCTGTTAGTTTTGTGAATTCAGGTATGCATTAGTTCAGCCCCCATCTTGGGAGGCAGAGTCCTCAGGCTGGCACATGGCCTGCTGGAGTAGAGCAAGGAAGAGGAGTCCTTCCAGTTTCACATTAGGAGGATTTTTTCTTCCAAGTGATTTTACATGGTAAGTTCAGATTGTTCATCAGCCACCCATTGACCTTTCCAAAATCCTCTTTAATACTTAATTCTGCATTTTATAATTTTAAGCCAAGTCTGTGCAGCAGGAGGCCATGTGTGAAGAAGATAAAACAGAAAGCTTAACAAAAACCAGCCTCCCCACGTCCACAACTCTTAACCCAAAAGATTCAAGACAATAAACGCCCAGCACTTAAATACAGCTCCAACATCAAAGCACTATACAGACCCCACATACACTGCAATAAAAGACTTGGGGAATATAAAATGCTCCTTTGTCAGGATGACCTGTCAGTAATTCCGGTGTAAGTACTCCCTGTCAGGAGACCAGCTTCTCTGAGGGCCTGCTCCTTATCTCACCAATATCCCTCTAAAAATCTTTCAGACTCTGTACCTAATTGTACAATTGTTGTGTGTAAAACTAAGCATCACGTGGATGTAGAAAGAGCATACAAATTGACAATGAACATGTATAGTATGTCCATCCATTGGCAGGAACAGCCAGAGAATCTTACTGGAATTTGCTTCCATGGTAGATGTGAAGGATCTCAGAAAGGAGAAAGAAGAGGTGCAGGCACAAGGTGTAATAGAGACGAAGGCTTATACAGAGCAGTGGAAGGAGACTCAGAGGAGGAAGAGTTCAGACTTAGGACCGGAGATGCCCATGGAGCAAAACCAGTGGACACCAGCGCTTGGTGATGTAAATGCTGGACTCAGGAGCTGGGGCACAGCTGAGGACAGTACAACATTCAAAGAACTATTCCTTTTTACAGTTGCATCCATGATTGCATGGAGACAAAGGAATTAATTTTTAATTATTTTTTACCACATAAATTACATTCTAATATATTTTGCCTTTCAAACAAATTTGTTTAAAATTTAGTAAGAACCACCAGTGAATTTACTGAACACTTGATTTTTTTGGTCATCTGTTGAACTAATTTATATAAGAAATACTGCATTAGTGAATCATGCTGTAAAGTTTAATAGGTTAAAAGGTGATGATTTTATATGAAAGTAGGAATGGAATAAGTAAGAGCTGTAGCTGTAGATGTCAACTTCTATAATAATACAGTAAATGATGTGATTGAACTATCTAAGTGAATTCATACCCCGTGCAAAGGTGTTTTTCTATCAAGAAATGCAAGTATTTTTATTTTGCGAATGAAAATGAGGAAGTTTTTTGTCCTAAGCAATTTTCAGTTTCTATCTTCTCAGAAAATATGCAGGAAGATGTTTTTTAAAAGTAGCTAAAAGTTAGAAACACAATGTGAATCTAAAATTGGTGTTCTTCATCTTCCTCTTATCACTTACAAAGTACCTACAATCACTTACGTAGTACCTACAAGATGTAGGTGCTATGTCTCATACAAGGAAAGGCTGGGAGAATTGGGATTGTTCAGCCTGGAGAAGGGAAGGCTTTTTTTTAGGGGTGACCTTCAGCCTTCCATAGCTGAAGGGAGCCTACAAGAAAGGAGACTATTTACAAGGGCAGACAGAGGATAAGGGGGAATGGCTTTAAACTGAAAGAGGGCAGGTGCAGATTAGCTATTAGATGGAAAGTAGATCTTCCCTGTAATGGTGGTGAGGCACTTGCTCAGGTTGCCCAGAGAAGCTGTGGATGCCCCATCCCTGAAGCTCTTCAACACCAGGCTGGATGGAGCTCTGAGCAGCCTGCTGTAGTGGGAGGAGTCCCTGCCCATGGCACAGGGGTTGAAACTACATGGTTTTTAGGGTGCCTTCCAACCCAATCCATTCAATGATTCTTTGAAAGGAAAACTGGCAGAGCTGTAAGAGCTCAGCGCTAAAGGACTCAGACTTTCTGAAGGTCTTAGATATCCAAAGATACTGTAAAGCTCTTCTGTGCTATTGGAAATCCCCTTAAGTCATCTACTGTCCCACTTTACAACAACAGTAATCATCATCATCTTCTGATTTTTTTGTGTGATTGCTCAATTTTTCTTACAAAAACAGTTGAAGCTTTTTCACAAAATCATTTCAGAGAAGTTCTTTTCCAGTCATGATGTGTAAATATGACAAAAATACAACCTTTTTATCCTATCCATCCATCTTCTAGGAGGTGATACATGATATGCACTTACACAGAGAAATGTCCTGTTTAGCTTGTTTAAACCCCATGATTATCTTTTGATTAAGCAGCCCAATAATTGAGACATACTGTTTAGACATCCATAACTTCTAAGAACACAGCTTCAACACATTTTTAATCATACCTAGTTAAGACTATTTGCTTCAATAAGTGGATCTCTGCAATCAATGCTTACTGTGTATGACATTGACCAAACTCATATAATTTAATGCAGTCGCAGCATAAAGACTGCCTTTTAAGAAAAGTTCAGTTCAAAATCTGAATTTTAGCATTTAATTTCCAAAATTGTGATTTACCACCTCAGACAGAGAGTCTGAAGCAAATATGGAGAATTCTGTTTGTAATAAATGGAACCAACCAATAAATATTACTGCAACCAGTCAGTTCTGTGACTGGAATGTCAAACTTCATTGAACACTGGTAGTTAAATTGCCTCACTAAAGAGAAATTACATGGATTTGAAAGGATTATAAAAGGATGAAATATCCCAGCTGTTCTCATTCTCTTAAGGCACTTTTATTAAAATATTTGCTGGAGGCAGGGTTGTCCTGATGCTTAATATTCACAGACGCTTTAGAGTCATGTATAAGAGTAGAGCTTTTATAGAATGGAAATTTTTAATTATGGCAGCAAATACAGAAAATCAGTATTAGAATTTTTTTCTTTTTTCAGGCATCAAATCAAAGGGTTACTCGTCTTGAAGCCGTTTGTTAAAAAATCTATTGTGTAAATAGAATAATAGATTTTCTCTCTTGTTTGAGGAGCAAGGTACTGTACTGATCACTAGTTATTATGCACTTGCAATGTTAAGGTTTCTATTAATTTAGTTCATCTATTTAAACTGTGAGTTTCATTAACACCATTAGAAATGAACTACTGAAAAAACTGGGAGCAAAAGTGAGAGAGGTGCATTCTCTAGGCAAAACTGTATTGTGAATTTCAATCAGATAAAGGAGCAGAAAGAAAAAGAAGCAGGTGGATGAAGAATTTTTCTTTCTTTTTTTCTCACAAGCTTGTGCGAAAGCTCATTACCAACTACCAGCTATGTTTGTAGGGAATAAGCCAAGGATGCTCTCCAGTTCTTAAAGAAGTCTACCTGATACTAATCAGTATTACTGGAATGAGATCTCATCACAAACAGCAGTTGAAAGAATAAGACAGAGCTGCTTTCTCATTAGTCAATTCCAAATCAGGAACTGCATCTAATCTGTCATAATACCAGAGTCACTCAAGTGTATGCACGTGTACACACACACCTGCAAGCAGAGATTTTCTTCTAAACCTGAACAGGTAAATACACTCATCTGACCATGTTCTCTGATTTTAAAACAAGCCCAGCAAACCTGAAAAATGAAATAGTCTTGCTCTCTTACTCCTTTTGTTTTAAAGGAAGAACTGTAACAAATGCTTTGTGTAGTCATTACTAGATTAAGAAAAAAATATTTTCAAGCACTCAACAGCACGGTGAAGTGGTAAGGTGAGAGACAAAATAAGAGATCTTTTTATTATATTAACCACTTTCATTTCATATTCAAGGGGATTTTAAGAGATGCCAGTCCAAGAAAAATACCTTCAATTACTTTAATTACTTTTCTTTCAAAACTATGTATGAAAATGACAAACAGCAATTATGAAACTGATTTTCATATACTTGTCTCTTTGTACTCAATGAGTGTGGGGTTTTCTCTTTCTCTGTACATTTTCTTTTTCCTTTCCGTTTTATTTTTTCATTAAATCTGCAGCATGGAATGTGTTGCCCTGAAAAGGACTATCATTATTCTACATCACTGTCAGGAATATTGTATTCTAGTAAAACCAACAGATTATACAGTGAACTGGCACCTCATTCTCCAGCTATGGCTCTTGTTCACCTGCTGGCTAGTTAATGAATTAGTGTATATATACATTTTCTAATGAATTCCTGCTTTTAACTGAGACATTTCTTGACATGAAAAAATCCATGATCAAAGCAGGAAGACAATGCTGGAGGAATTTTTCCCCTCATGGATTTTCCTCTCTGCATCTTTATATTTTCAGTCTTTTTTTGTGATAATTATACAAAACTTTTTCATCTAAAAATATACCAAGTTTTGATTATAACTCAGAGAAATGGTACTCATTATTTAAAAAAAATATACCAGGTGGGGTTTTTTTTTTTAAATATCCTACTTTTGAATATCCTGCCTGCATGCTTGTGGGATGAAAAAGCTCAGAAAGCTGTTCAATAACCTTTGCCAAGACATTCTAATGAGAAAGGCAGCAGTCAGCATAGTGCTGTTGCCCTCACACACCAAAAGTGCTTCTGCTGCATCAAAAAAAAAAAAAAAAAAAAAAAAAAGGTGATATTTTTCAGTGTGCTGCTTTCTGGTAAAGGAAAGCTGCACTTTGATGCCAGTTAGCACCACGATGCTGTTGAGTGTGATGATTCATCAAAGGGGCCAGGAGGGCAGCTGAGGGCTGTAGCAGAACCATCAGACTGATTTTGTCCCCTATATTCACTACTGAGTGATCACAGCTCCTCTGCTTTTAAAAGTCTGGCCAGCTTTGCAGCATCCCCAAGTTCTTTGTTTCTCTGACAGCCTGACTCCTCCATGAACATCCTGCTCTCCAGCAGGCACAGCTCTGGCTGCTGCTGTGTGACCTGAGGCAGGCCACAGCCAGCCACACTGCCAAATGCAGTGATGGACAGACACTGCTCCTGGTCTTTCCTAGCACAGGCACCAGATGCCAGCATGGACTTACTGACCAGGTCACCGCTTGGTTTTCAGCATTTTGAAGCTATTATTAAACTGACATGGCATTTGGGGATGAGGACAACAGCTGCCTCTAAGCCTTACCACTTCCTGTTTTAATTAAATATTTGTATGCAGACAGCAACAGAAGAACACATCTGTCTGCCAGAAAATTAGCTAAGTGAGGATAACAAGATGTAAGAATCGGAGAGAGTGCTGTGAGCTTCAGCTCTGCTGAAATCCTTCCTCCTCAGATAATTGTTTAATGCCTTGAGCAGGTAAGAATTCATCCAGCTATTTGAGTCAGAGCTGGAGGCACAGAGTGGAAACACTCACCAGCCACAGGCATAATTTCCAAACATGAGATAATAAGAAACCAATTATAAGCAGATATATTTGTATTACACTATATACCTGTAACTGGAACAATGTCTAACCTTATGTCTTCTACAGAGCTATTCAAAACTGGTACATTTTGGTACAGACTGAATACAACCAGGAGTAAACCAGTGAATTGGTTGCCAATGGTTAAAAAGGCAAAGATTGCTGAAGAACTGAAATTGAAGGAGAACTGCATGTCACCTGCTGGTTTTGCAGTCTACTGTCTCTGTCCAGGACTTAAAATTCTTTGCAATTCTGACTGAACTTCTCTCCCTTTGAAGAAGCTGATAGTGAACCTACAGGACAAAACATTCAAACTTCACATGTGCAAATACGCTGTAGTAGGAGATCACTGAAATGTCCTGGTATTCTACAAAAGATATTTAATTACTAGTAATGAGCTGAGAACTTTTCTCACCCAAAATATGCTCTCGCACTGAGGCTGCAACTGTTAGACAGGGAGAGCCAAATTTATACAAAACTTCTGTGTGTGGTCTCTTATTAAAAAAAAAATCCCAATGAAATAAAGCCTTTTACCATTTCCTACATCAAGATGAAAGAGTAATCCCTGCTCACAAATGTTTGTTTTGAAACACAAGCTTTTATTTTTCAATATAAAAAATGCAAATCTAAATGAAATTTAAATCCAAGGCAAACACACCTCCCTGGACCCTATCTGACAGGTTCAGGGAAATGAACATCTTTTTGACTGGTTTTAACCCATATTTTGACAGAAAATTTTCTGGAGATTGAATACCTATCTGAGACTAGAAACTACTTTTTGTCCTGCTCTGGTTTCCAAGAAAGAATTTGCTGGATTAGGACAAGTCCAGCACAGGACACTGGCCAATAATTTCTGTTTGAAGTGAAAGAGTGCCCACTGTCTCTCAGGAGGAAGGGAATTCCAGGCTGTTACCTCCTAACTGCTACAAATCTTGCTGTTTGCATCCAGGCCAAAGCATCTGCCATTGCTCTGAAGGTGTCTCCAAGAAGCCAAGCTGTTGGTGCTCGCCAAAGCAAAGAGAATGAAGTGTTGCAACTGTCCTATCTGATTGATCATGCAGCTCTTTCACTGCTGTTCCTTACTGACTCCTCCTACACTGCAGCCCCAGCAGAGAAGCTTTTGCAGAGCTCACTTCCATCAAGTAGATAAATAAATATGACAAGCTTTTAGAAGCAACCTGTTAGCACTGTCCTCGCATTAGCAGACTGCCATGAAGAAATGTCCTCAAGCTTTTAAAGATGAACTAAAAAGTGCATCTTCAAAGAACTAAACAGTTCAAATGCAAAAATTTCATTATTGCTTAGTGATGCTCACAACACTGCACATTAAGTAAGCATGAACTGAGAAAGGCCTTCAATATGCAGCTGTGCCCTTTCATGCCCCAGCACAAACTTGGGAGTGAGTATTGCTCATAAAGGATTGAAAATCCTTCAAGTTCTTGTACATGTCTCTAGCAGCAAAAAGAAATTTTACAATGGGTGTAAGCTTTGTAGCTTTACCAGGTCTTTTGTATTTACCCACCTTTAGACTCTAGGACAGTGCTTTCAGTGGGGACAACACTTAGAACTTGCTCCCACAGGCTGTAGTGCAGGAACAAAAACAGAGAAACAAGACAATGCCCTGACTCCCAGCTTCACTTCAGTGCCAGAACGCGAGGCAGCCCCAGTACACAGACTGTCTGTATGAGCAGTCACCTATGTGCAAACTGAGGCGAGCTCTGATGAGCAGGTGGGCTCATCAGTACATTAGGGAATCACTGATGCAGTCCACTGCTAACAAACAGGCCCACTGCTGCCGTCCACAAGCAGGAGGTGTGTGCGCGATCAATGCGCTCATCGCCCAGAGCCTCTCTCATTCCTGTCTTGCAGACGCACTTTGATCACCTTAACAGAAGAGCTGACCTTAAGAGAAAACAAGAACAGAAACTGCTAAGAAAGACAGCCACAGGCACAGAAAAGCTTCCTGTGCAGCAGTGTTACTCATAGCCAGCTGCTTATGATGAGCATCCGCACTCTCATCAGCTTGTAAGTCAGCAGCACCTGCTCCCCATCATCTTCCCGGAGGACACATACACAGCAGCACCGTGCTCAGCAGCCCTCCCCAGCACCCAGCTGTTTGTGGCAGGACCTAGCCCATGGGATATGCATTGCATGTCAGCCTCTTGTCCTGCTGAACACAAGCCTGCCTTGTACTACTGGCTACACTGTGCATTTGGCATATGTGCAGGAGACACAGCCTCCCTGGAGCGTCACGCCTAAAGAGAAACAGATTTGAGCAGAATTAGTAAAGGAAACTTGGAGGATATTTTAGAAGCTTTTAGTTTTTAAGGATTTAGCAGGCAATACTTTAATCTCTGTGTAGTCCTGAATCGTTGTTTACATTTAAGTGAATGTCAATAGAGATGCATCCACAGAAAAGACATATGACTACTAGTTAGCCCAAATTTCTCTTACGTTGTGATTTTAAGACCACACTAAACTATTGTACCTGGTGTTCAGCTGAAGAAAATGAGAATACCTTAAGAACCCCAGGTAGGATTTTCACACGGTAATAATTCATGTGCATATCACAGTTCTTAGGGAGTGTACTACTCCATACATCAGTGGCTACAATTCTTACAGATGTGACAAACCTTAATAGATAAGACATTTCCTGTACTTTCTACCACCAGTGATTGACCATCCATCCAGCGAAGTTACAATAAACCTAATGTCCTGTTGCTTATTAATTAACAGCTCAACAAGCCATTTAAGCAGGGAAGTAATGCACAGCAAGCTGTTTCCTGCCATCCTGCATATTTGCTGTAACAAATGGCACATTGAACAAACCAGGCAGGATTTCTGAATGAGCATTGTTTAATATATACCCCTGAATCTAATTTAGGCATATTTATTCCAGCACTTTCACCATAGAAAGCAGGATTATCTAAGGAGGTCATTTTAGGTGAAAGAAACCCTCCCACGCCTGTACAGCCTTCCCCAAAGTAACTCCTTGTCTTTGAGAGCTGAGCCCCTGTAGCAAAGTAACTTTGCCTTTTAATGGGAACTGACTCCAGTGGATGTTGCTGTGTTTCACAGTGGAAGTATTGATCCTGAATTTTTTTTAACCAATTTTGTATTTGCCTATCTACTTTGAAGACCATTGTTTTAGGTGACATCACTGAAAACCGTAAAAATTTCTCCCATTCCCATCACCCTTGTAATTTTAAGCACAGTACCACAAACTACGTATCTACCCAGCAGAGCTGTGAACAGTCAGACACTTGTGTATCTTGGCCTAGAATACGCCTGCTCAGCTTTAAATTGCTCTCAAATACCTACTGCCCTCTTAGTTTTTTTTCAAAGTTGCCTTGCAAACTTTGAGTACTTCAAAGAGAAAAACCAGAACACGCAATCCATGTCTTCTTTCTAGCTCTGCAGCAGTCAGACCAGGGAGAAGAACCCTCATTGCTTCCTCCTCTGTGAAATTAAATATAAGAATTTTCCATTTCATTATTTATTGTAATTATTTCTGCACCAGATAGAAGTCTTGTGTCCTTGCTGCAGAGTTGATGGGACTTTGAGCAAACTGGTCTAGTGGAAAGTGCCCCTACCCAAGGCAGAGGGGTTGGTCATTATGTCCCTTCCAACCCAAATCATTCTGTGATTCTATGAAATGTAAGACATAAACATCACACTACAGTAAATCCACAGTAGATGCTGGTCCATACAGATTGCTCTTCCTGGCAGACTTCCAAATTTACCATCACTCCCATCACCTCTAATCTGATTTTTGGAGTCTCTCTTGAAAGGCAAGAATGGCAATGATCACAAAACACTGGTAATGTGAACCATGAAGAGCAGACCTCACCATCATTTTCATTTGTATGGTAGCACATTGGTGTTTTGATTTGCCCTGTTTGCAACATCAGTCTGTAGATCAGCCCTGAAATTTCCTTATCCAAAAAGGCTGAATGTGTGCTATCAGGCATGCAACAGCTCCCTCGCTGCTCCTGCAAAGGCTTCCTAACTTCTCATTTCTAGGGATTAGAGAATTTATATTCTGCAGCACAGAGAATTCCTTGTATTCCAGTAGGAATTGGAGAAAACTAAAATCAGGCCTACTTTTTTTCTCTACTTCATTAAGTGCAGTGGGAATTAAATACTGGGAACCACACACTCAAGACAACACAACAGAGGTTTTCCTACTTTCACAGATGTAGTCTTTGCTTGATGAGCTCTCTACTGAGCATGAGATCAAGCTAAGTAGATCAGAATCGACTTTTAATTAAACTCAGCAGCTTTTCTTGATTCATGTAGGACTTCACTCCAAGAATAGACATCTGGCACAAGGTTTGGATGATAGGATGTCTTGTTTACTTATTTAATTCCTTTGAATTCACATAGATGCACACATATGGATGTGGCATGACAATTTTGTTACAACCCCATTTATTTATTTAGTGCATTTGCTTCCCATCATTCTTTATTGCTGCTTAAAGTACTTCATCTCAAGGAGAACCTTATTAGAACTCAACAATATAACATATGGTCACATTTGCTGCACAGTACACAGGCTACTTTTACAAAAGAGCAAAACTTCCACTAGACATAAAAGCACAGGTTCAGAACATGAGTTTTGTTATGCATATTTGAGAATCTTTGTGTGGACTTTTTCTATACAGCCTTTCCAGAGTATTTTCTTCAGAATGATTGTGGCTTGTGCCATAACCATAAAAGCCATTTTCTTAGATACAATCAAAGCCAAGGGATGAATACAGGTTAGTTTCAATTTTACATGTGGCAATAAGAGCTCCAGATGTTCTTAGAAATGTTTGAGAACATTTTCTAATAGTTCTCAATACAGTCCCCCTACAGTAAAGGAACCACAAGACAGGGACTGGGGGAGTCTCCACTGTAAGAGCAGATTAGGTTTGTTCGCACTAGAAGAACCTGAATATACATAATTCTGTGGAACCTGATGAGATGTATCCCAGAGTCCTAGAGAACTGGCTGTAGCTGCCAGGCCACTCTCCATGGTATCTGAGAAGTCATGGCAATCAGGTGAAGTTCCTGGTGACTGGAAAAAGGGCAATACTGTATCTAGATTAGAAATGGGTACAAACCATTTTAAAGTTCCTAGTTCTGAGGAACCTGGAAACTAGCGACCTCTATGCCTGGGAAGATCCTTGAACAAATCCTCTGAGAAGCTCTGCTAAGGAACAAGGAGGACACAAAGGGATTTGAGACAGCCAGCACTATGGCAGCGGTCAAGGGAAGAGTTATGAATGTCATTTCTCTATTTCATTTTATCATGAAATGACAGATAAAACCCCAAACATTTTTGGAAAAGCAAAATTTGCAGGTCATAATTGTCCTATAAAAAAGGCCCAAAACCAAATCCAAACAAAGAAACCCCACTTCTCTCAAAATAACACTACGAATTAAAAAAAAAAAAAATGTACTTAAGAAGGTGAGAACTTAACACTGGCACATAGAAAGGAATACATTTTCCCTATGGCCTCTGTAAGTCCATTTAAGTGCTCCTGATATGATTATTTCCACCTTCAACTTTCTATTTTCCTTCTTGAGTTGAAAATCAGCTCAAACACAGAGACAAAAAGAAACTGTAATGTTCAACTTCTAGCTAAAGTTGCAGAAATCAAAGTTCCTATCTTGGGCAAACTAGATTTTTAAAAAGGTGCTGGAGTTGCATAAAAACCTCCGCATTTCACTAGAACTAGAGTTTGCGTTCAGCCATCATATTTATTGACAGCTACCTGAAATACAACTGGACTAAAGCCAAGAAATCAAAATTATGATAGAAAATGCAAGTGAAACAAAGCTCTAGAACTATTTTCAAGACATTAACACACCTTGTGCAATCAGACTTTCAGTATTTCGATATTTACATTTGGCAATGTTGCGGAGGAGATCCAAGCGAAACCAGTTAGCAGTTCACTGTAACATGAGATGTCTTCATTTGTGACCAAATTAGTTATTTTGTGACATTTTTCCCTTTAACATTTATTATTATAAATTAACATTTTGTGCTTGCTCAAGTAAGGGGGGAAGATAGACGGGGACTGCCTCAGACATTTGAAATAATTCCTGAAGTTTTAGCCTTTATTTTGAATCACCACTCTGAAAATATAAGGGAGCTACTTTGGAAAGTTAAAACAACAGAAAAACGAGAGGTTCTTCAGGAAAACCAGACTAGTAGGAAAAACACTTGACACCAACAAAAACAGAGGAAGGAGAACTGTGTAATTCTGGTTTACATCACATCAGGTTTCCAAGTGAATTTATAATTAACACAAGTTTATTCAAATTTGACTAGTACTGGATATAATAAAATATAATATTCCCTACTGCTCTTTCATAAAACTGCATGGCAACAAGAAGTAATGGACTTAATAACAGACATCATGAAAATAGTACTAGACCAGCTGATAAACTCCTCTGTACATCATGACACAGCTATTTGCTATTTTTTTCCCAAAGCCTGATTTTGCTCCAATAGAGAGATGTGCTGAATGCTATTGGGGAGCCATTGTCAAATACTATAAAAAAAGATACGAAGTCTGGCTCACCACTACAATTCACACACAAAAATCAGATGCTGGGGGAGCAAGGGTTTCAGCAGGGTCAGCTGCTACACCTGAGCTGGCAGAGAAGGGCTAGGCCAGCACTCACTGCTTCCAAAGCTCCAGTTCTGCTAAGTGGCATGGCCACCTGCCCACCACTGCCTGCCAAATGTGTGTCACTACTAATTATAACTAGTTCAAATACAGCAGAGTAAAGAGAAGCAGGGAGCCCATCATTACACAGAAATACTACAAAGCACGGCCTTATTTTACCTACATGAAAGACAGATTTTTGTCACTTGATAGCAGCATGAGCAGAATCCCACTAATTTCCACGTAAAAAATCCAGTGACTCTCAGCAACAAAACTCCTGTGGCTCCTGCTCTTTCTCTCAGAATAGATTTATTAGTTAGGTGCTACAGTGAGGTCCCATTTTCCTAGCTTTTTATCAGCTGTATAAATTGGATTCAATATCCTGAATACAGCATGGCCTTGTTCTATTTTACCCAATAACTTGCTGAATTCTGTAATAAATGAGTAACTCTTTGAACTCTCCTTATCTGTAGCTTCTGCAGTTTGAGACTCATTTGAGGATGAAGATACCCAGTCTTTTGTCTAGGAAGACACTCAATGTCCTGCATACACACTGTCAATACATTTTTTTAGTTACTTTTCTACAAAGAAAGAACAATTTCTACAAGGCTCATCTCCTCTATCAGGCACAGGGCTATGGAACAACCCTTATGACCTAGCACTTGTATCTCATGGGCAAGACACAATCGAGACAGGGACAAAGGGTTTCTCAAAGAAATGTTTTAAGGGTGATGGCATGCACTGCAGTCCTGCAGTACAGTGAGCTTCCATTCTACTGATTCTAAGCCCAGAAACGCAGCATTCCCGCCAGGTACTTAAAACAATACAGACATAACAACACTGTTTCAATAACAGTATTGAAACACTTGTCCTGCTTTCCCTCAGCTCCTTCCTTTATAGGACATGAGGGTCACTTGCTTGCCCTGCACCTTCCTCTCTGCCACCATTTCTCTCCTTGTCTTCAGCACTTGACTTGATATGAACATTAGGAGTTGTCACTGCCCATCAAAACAGACCTGCCTTTAGCTCCTCCCTGTCTCACAACTTCTTATGCTGCATCAGCCCTTACAGCAAAGTCTGCACAAGCCCAAGATGCGCATCCAAGGTGCAACTGGGCGTACATGTGTGTATTCGGTTTGTATGGCCATGTTTTGGTAGCAGTGAGCTACAAGGGTGTCCTCTGTGAGACGCTTCCCCTTGTCTGCTGGAGTCAATGCAAGCCAGTGGCTGCACCTTTGGGATCACACAGTTAAGAAGGGGGAAAAAATCTGCACAATTGCAGCTTAGAAAGAAGAATGAGAATAAGGGAGAACAGCCCTGCAGACCCCAAGGTCAGTGCAGAAAGAGGGGCAGGAGCTGCTCCAAACACCAGAGCAGTCTCCCCTGCAGGCCATGGTGAAGGCCCTTGCAGCCCATGGAAGTCCATGGTGGAACAGAGATCCACCTCCAGCCTGTGGCGGTCCCATGCCAGAGCAAGTGGATGCCCAAAGGAGGCTGTGACCCTATGGGAAGACCATGCTGGAACAGGTTCCTGAAAGAATCCATGACATGATAGAGAAAGGAGCCCATGCTGGAGCAGGTTTGCAGGTGACTTGTGACACCAAGGGTACACCGTGGGGAACCCACAGGATCCACAGGCTGGAGCAGCCAGTTCCTGAGGGACTGCACTCCCTGTGAGAGAGCCAGGCTGGAGCAGTTCATGAGGAACTGTAGCCCATGGGAAGGACTGACAGTGGAAAAGTTCATGGAGGACTGTCTCCTGTGGGAGGGACCCCATGCTGGAACAGAGGAAGGATGTGAGTAGGAAGAAGTGCAGAGACAACATGAGGAACTGACCACATCCCCCATTCCCTGTCTCCCTGCACTGCTGGGTGGGAGTAGGCAGAAAAATCAAGAGTGAAAAAGAGACAGATGGGGAAAGGTGATTTTAAGATTTATCTCTCATTACCCTACCCTGATTTGTTTGGTAATAAGTTGAACTAATTTTTCCCCCAGTCAAATTGATTTTGCCTGTGACAGTAACTGCTGAGTGACCTCTCCCACTCCTTATCTTGACCCACAGTCTTTTGTTACATTTTCTTCCCTGTCAGCTGAGGAGGGGAGGTAACAGAGTGGCTTTGGCAGACACCAAGGTCAATCCACCATAGTGCACAGCTTGTCTCCTTCCCTACCACCCTTTCTGTGCAATAAGCCCCAGAAACATAAACCAATGCTGATCAATACCTATCAATGAAATGGGCCATTTCATTAGCAACAGAATTCTGCAGGCAGCCTCTCTTACTGAGTTGGCCGGATGCCACCATGAGCTGCTCTTAAATTCATCCTCTGTAACTTGATGCATCACTGGCAGACAGCAGAAGAAAAAGACAGGTATATTTTGTTCACTCCATCATTGATTTTACTGTAAAAAAGAAAGGCAACTTGGGAAAAAAAACATTTCTTCAATTTCTCCTTTTAATATGTGAAATTCAAGTCAAAAGCTAAAAGGTTTTCTAGCATACAAAACCATATAACTCACATAGAGGATGAAAAGCACTGTTGATGATAGGTTTCCAGCACCTTTCAATATCACTGTATTGGCTCTGGGCCTGACACTGACTCAGCCCACACCATGGCTATAACATCAGCCAGAAAACCAGGAGCTGAACACATTCACTGTGCCTCTCTGCTTCCGTATTTCTAAGCAGCAGGTTAGGAGTCAAAGCCAGAACTCACTTAAGATCTACTGCTGATCTGTCATGCAGATAACTGCCCCAAGCAAAAAGTATCAGATAATGAAAAACTGGGGGAGCAGGGAAAGAAGTGATTTACAGAACTAAGTTAACGTGCCAAAATGAAGCTGGGTAATGAAACTTTCAAGAGGCTGCCATTGACCAGAATCAATCAGTGGCAGACAGAAGACTGAAGAAACATCTTTTCATATCACACTAATCAGAGGTGACAAGAAAGAGAAATCTGCTTTGGAAAGGACCCCTGTAACAGGTCACCTTTGACAGGCACAAGAGAAAGCCTCCAGAGGCACCAGCACAGCGCTTTGCTGAGTGGCAAGGGCATGCTCAGGAAAGCTGAATAACACAAATGTCACGGTTTGCTCCAAAGACCCCTAAATCTCTGCAGACCCCCAGGACCTGCCCCCAGTTATGAGCTTGCTCCTGTTTCAGTGCTACCCTGGAGGTGGGAGGCCTGGGGTCTGTGTGATCATTACTGTTGTCAAAGAGCCATTTCAATCAGCTGCTGGGGATATTTCTGCATAGCAAAATCATCTTCCTTGCTTGAAAATGGCATAAAGAAGAGAATACAGAATTGTACAACAATAACTAAGGGTAGAAATGAAAGTGGGATTGTGCATGACTAATGCTGGGGATGGCAAAGAAGATACCAGAAAAAAAGGTAACAAAAAAGAGATAAGGAAGGGAAGGGAGGAAAGACCTGCAGGATAGGCAGGTAAGGACATAGCTGAGAATAGGGTATAAGAAAAGGCTATGTGCAAAGGAAAAAGGAAAATGAGAATGAAAACAGAAAGGGAGACAAAGATGAAATTAAAAGTCAAAAAAGCAGATACTTGGGCCAGAATAAAGAAGAAAATTGAACTGTGCATCAACATCCATACCCTGCACACACCTTAGAGGTACAAGTAAGAGTTTCAGTCTGGATGCCTTTGCATATAATTTGTACTGTTTTGTTGCATTTGTTAAGACAAAGCTAATCCTCTCTGTATTGTTTCCCTTTGAAATTAGAAGCAACTTTTAAAAATGTTGAACAATGCACTAGAAGAGAGATAAGCCTTTTATCTGCCATACTCAGCTGCAAGCATCACCACACAACCACATTTCATTGTTCCAGCAGTTCAAGTAAATCTAAAAGCTAAACCCAAATCTCAGAAACCCAAAATCTATCACAGCACCAGAGACCACAAAAATATATGAGTATGAGAAGCAAGTTGGAACTTTTCCAATCTGCTCCAGACTGTTACACAGAGTGGTTCTGCAACAACAGTTTTTCACCTGTGATTCATTTTAAACAATAGATCTGAGCCTGTGTAAGAGTTACTTATCCAGTTCATGCTGGATGTTCCTGACAAAATGCATAAGGGACAATTTAAAAAAAAAAGTCCCTTTAAAAAGGAAAAGATATGCTTTGGAAGTGAACCCTCTGCCTGCCTCTGCTTACAGCATCACAGAGCAACACAATCTGCCTGCAGTGGATTTCTCTGTGCTGAAACTAAAATCCTACAATGCTAAGCAACAAATCCAGTCTGAAGTAACCTCTTCAGCACACCATGAAGCACACCATGCAAAGACTTGCAAAAGTAGTCTAGGACTGTAGACTACAATTTAGGTCAGAAGGATCTCTCAACTTTTCCTGGTGTAATCGCCACTAGTTTAGGTTGCTCAGGGCTTGTCAGCAGAGCTCCACAACCTCTCTGGCCAATCTGTTCTGAAACTTTTTTCAAGAAACTTAATTGCATATTCCCTTTTCGCAACTTGTGACTTCTGCATTTTGTCCTGTTATTATGTAACCCTAAGATGACTCCATTCCTGCCTTATCCATACCCTCCCCTTAGATATCTGAGAGAGCAAAGATCCCCTTCAGCCTTCCCTCCTCAAGTCTGAAATTTTGAATGCGCACCTATGATAGAGTATCTGCTTTCAGAGTGTTACACCACACTACCATTTTCAATTTTCTTGTCAACAACATTTTGTAAGCAGCACACCCTCGGCGTCAAGTGCTGCTTGTAGAGGCTCGCTCGTGCTGCACAAAGCTGCTTGGGGATGCAGCCCCAGCCCTGCCCTGCCATCTGTGTGCATGGAGAGCAAGGACAGTGTGCCCAGGAGCACAGCAGCACACTTACACAGGTATGGGCTTGGCTCAGATAGAAGCTTAATTACATTAGCCCAAATAAGTCATTCAGCAAAACCGTTCCAGCAGACAGCCAAGAAACACGCCCTTGAATACAAACTCATCCCTTCAGTACTGGTCCTGAATAGGAATTAAGGAGAATTAAAAAACTTCAGATCTTACAAACACCAGCCTGAAATGGCAGTTGTCTAGATGGCTGGTGGGATTTTGTCACTCTCACAATTTCATGGCCATCCTCAACATCAACATTCATACAAAGCTAATGTGATACAGTTCTGACTCATCATTACTTTTTTATATATTTGAAATCTCAGTAGTTTCCAGCAGCAACTAACTGCTTATTAATTCCACCACAGAAGATGCTGTAAGGGATTTACAGTAATTAATAGAAGCTAATCTTCTTTCTGCCCTGAATTATCACTCCTACACATGAACTAATGAAGCAGTGACTGACCCCCAAGCTCCAGAACTGCAAATACAAAGCTGAATTCTGTGCTACCTTTTCCATGGTCCTCAGGAAAGGTACTAGCTTTGTGCATGACAGTAATACAAAACAGTGCTTTCCCTTTTTTTTTTTAATAAGCCAAGAGAGGACAGTTGCATCTATCAATTCTTCATCCATCACCTTCCTGTCACCTTTCAGTTTATTTCCGTCACTGGGAGAAAAGGTGTGTAAATGAAGCTCACAATCATGAACCCTGGTGACTATTTATAACTGCAATACACTCCACTGCTAATCCTTTACAATACCTCTCCCAGATTTATTCACCCTTGCAATAAAGCTGAGATTCACAGAATTGGTTACATTTGCTGGGTATTCTTTACTCTATACTGATAATGAGCTACACAGGGGAGACAACCCCTGTAAGTCATTAAGTTTGAATCAGCTCAACTTTATGTTTTAGTTATGCAGACAACATACATCTCACCCTCCATGAGATCCCATATTTCTCAGGTGCACTTATGATTAGCAGGACAGGGGACAGTAGAAACACAGCCCTCCTTTGTATGCTTAATCCAGCCCCTCATCCAACAGCCATATCCTTGCTAACACACTGAATGCTTCTCCACTGACACTCCGGAGTACCCAAAGAGTTACATGACACACTTGCTAGGATGCCAAATGAGTTGAGCCCCCTTCCAAATCACAAGCCAATTTTTCTTAAATGATGAAAAAGTAGCTGCAGAGAAGCTAGGCTCATTTTAATGGAGAGCAGCTGTAAATGCTGGCATGTACTATTACTGAAGGAATGCCACAAATATTTAGATAACAAAAACTACAAACAACCTCTGTGATGACAAAGGTAAGAGTGATAAGCAGCCATGATTTAAAACAAACTAATTATGTCCAATAAATCTATTCTCTTTCTGGATAAAGAACATAGGAAATTTACTAAATCTGGCCATGAGCAAAACATACTGGGATGGAGTGCAGCTGCAGAAATGTCAAACTATCCTCACAAGGTTATACTTGACATTCTGGGGAAAATGCAAATAACAAAACTTGGAAGAAGAATTCTTAGATGTCCTTAAAGAACTATAATTAGTTGTTGCAGGTCAAAACTATACCAAATAGCAGGATGGTGGGAAGAGCAACAGGAAAGTGAACTTTGCCTCTTAAACTTTGCCATTAACTGAAGGAAATAAATGACAAGCAGTCCAAAATTCAGATGCTGATACAGTGTTCTGGAGCAATCTAATGCAGTAATAATCACATTGTCACGCAAAATAGTACGGCTGATTCTTCTGTGCTGAAATCTTGTCCTTCAATGCAAGTTCTACTTCAGCTTCCATTCAGTTTCATCTATGTATTTTAATTTGAGTTGCCAGTGAAAAAAACCACCAGATTTTTACAGGTTAACACTGTTTTCTCGGGGGGGTGGGGGGGGAGGGAAACCCAAAGTCCAAACCAACTTACTGTATTACCATGGATGCTGATATGTGTAGCTACAGGGTTTCTTTAATATTTCACCAAAAGTCAAAATGTTGTTTTGCAAGAAAAATATACTTGCCCTCTAAGTGACAAAGATGACTATTTCTAATGAAATATATTTTAAAATACATGGGTTTTCAGAAATCGTAACTCGCCTGCCCTTCACTCACATTTAATATTGTCAAGCTATTTTTTCACTTGCTGAAGCACCTGGGCTATCTACAACATAACAGTTCTGTGTCTCCTTTGGTGTTACAGGGTAAAAACTCTCTGTTGGGCTAGAAAGCTCTATGCCATGTCTCCAGCAAGCTGCTTTCTCCTCCCTTTTCAGGGGAGAAATGTCATGTTATTAAAACTAGAATAAAAGAAACTACAGCTCAGTTGCCAGACAAGCAGTGCACATTTATGATCTGGAGGCCAAAATGGAAAGCCTTTCTGCTCAGTAACACTAATCAGGAATATGCTGCTCTGTACTAACTCTGGCACTTTAAATTGAAGACTCCTTAGTTTGGAATTTTGCCACTACTCTTCTACACAGATGAGCTGTAATAATCACTGAAATTAGAAGCATTGCAACAGAATGATTATTTTAAGAAACAGAAATTGGTAGCATGACAAATTAAGAGATAAATCCAGAAAACTAATCACTGTCATAAAGGAAAAAGATGAACTCCTGGAATATGTCCATAACATTTCAGATAAGTTATCAGGAAACAGTGAGATGCTCAGTGAACTCACCTTTGGCCACTACTCCCCATGGGACACAGAGGGCACCTCTAAGGCAGGAGATTACAGCTATCAGAATTGAACCAAACACAAAACCAACAAAATTTAAAAAACATTTCCAGCATATCAAATTCAAGCAAAGTTATGTGTACAGAGGTTTCTCCAGGGTATCTTATAAAACACTTCTAGCTTCTTAACACTCCTTTCCTCAGTTTGAAAACTTGAGCATTAAGAAATTTGTCAGCCAGTATTCAAGGGAAACTTCTACCTATGCATACAGGTAATTTCAGACACCCTGAAAAGCTGCTGTTTATATATTAATGCATGGTAGCTACCTCATGAGTTTTCCCTCATTTTTGGTAAGTAAAAAGAAAAAAAATGGCAGAGCCATTTCAGTTTAAGGTTTTGTGTATTTATAAACACATGCATCTATTTGGATCATGGTTACATCAGTGCTAATATTCAATGCCTATTAATGTTCCTTTTACTAAACAAAACAGTAGATTAATATAGGTCTAATGAAAAGGTATGTTTTCAGTTCCTTTCAATTAAGCAAAAGCAGTAATGACCATGTGAGCACTCCTATTCTAGCTCAGTTAAACTGATGCCAACAATGGCATAACCAAACCTGTTCCTAAACTGTTCAGCATAAACTGAAATGTTCAATCAGCCTCTCTTTGCAAAAGCTATGGGACTGTCACAAGAGATTCTTCCAAGCCTCCAAAACCAAGCACTGGACTGTTCTCATAAAGTAAATCTGCTTTATCTTCTTCACCTGAAATTAGCCTACAAAAAAATGATATCAGGCAAGCATTTCCCCCTCCTCCATTAGTCCATGTAAGACAGTTGTACACCAATCAATTCTGCATGGGCAGATTTGGAAAATGGAATTTTCAATTTGAAAAATGGAAATTTTGAAATCACCCTATTACAGCTGGGGCCATATCACATCAGATCACATCACAGGGCCTTTAGTGAAACATTAGTAGTACATTCTGAAGCACCACTGAACACGTGGGCATCCTAATTTGAAGATTTCACATTAGTGTTGTTTGCTTTAACAAAACAATATGGAAATTCAGTGAGGACTGAGATTTATAATTTCAGGTGCTATAAACATTGTCAGCTTCTTCAAGTAGCCATCAAAGGACTAATGAAGTCCTGTTATTTCCTACACAGTGGGGAAACTTACTTCCCAACAGAAGCAGGGTGAATGATGAAAATAATGCAAAGCATGAATGCCATCTTCAACAGATACTGCACCAATCCAGTGCTCAACAGAGTTAAAAATCTGAGCATGCTATTTGTGCTTCACACAAAAATCCTCCCTGTAATATCTATAGATATTTGGTATCACCTCTGTGAATGTAATTCATTATACTGAAATCTCCTTTTGTGCTTCTTAAATCCTATTACTGATTTACTTCCTCCTGAATACATTACCTAAAAAATAATGCCAGTAGTGCCAAATAAGTAATTTTGTTAATCATTTGTATGCAACTCAGTCTCTTCAGGCAGTTTGCTCTTTACAGTCCTCAAACTATTCTGATTCTACTGTATCAAGGAGATATTTAGGGTGATATTGGGACTGGGAGGGGCTGACACACAAAAGTCATGGTATTCTAAACAGATCTGTGACAGTTACTGCAGAGCAATATTACTGTCAGTCTGCCAGTCAGCCAAGAGTGATGGACCACCCATCACACATCTAGCTCAGAGTGAATCCTGATGCCTTTCAACAACCACAAGTAAAATCCAAAACTGTCAAAAGGGGTGATCCACCAAGGAATTTACAAAAAAAAAAAAAAAGTAGTCACAAAGTAGTCAAGCCTTTAATTCTTCCCTGGGAATGACATAGAAAAAGGATTTCAAAGGATTAAAACATGACCTAAAGAACAAAATAAGGGCAATGTGCCTTTTTCATGCCTTGCAAATAGAGTGCCTACTAAACACAAAGTTTCATAAATGTCTTGCAGTATTTCGTATATTTGCAGTATAAAATATAGGTGTTGATGAAATCAAACTCAGATATGTTTTTCTTGAGTCAGCTCTGCTAATAATAATGATAATAAAGTCTCAACCCACTAGCTGGTTGGTTGGTCTATTTGTTCATGGAATTAGGGAAACAACATACAGGAAGGCACATTGTCAAGGACAGTATATGTTTCTAAAAATTTGAGCTGACTGAATATGGTTTAGATTTTATTCCAGATGACACTAGTTGTAGGCAAGGACTTTTTGATTTCTTCTAAGGATTTTGGGTTTTTTTTAAGGTAAATGACAGAGAAATGCATCTAAAAGGTGTTCTACTTTCTGATGTTCCCCTTCAAAATGGCAGACTAGCAGAGAAGAAGTCATCCTGCACATGATAAATGAGTATTTCCTGGTTTAGAAATAAAGTAGAAGAACAAATGGTCAGAGGCAGCACAGCCAGAGTAAGTGGACTTTACATCTTTCCTAGGCCTTAGCTGGACTTCATTAAATTACGGTAGAATCTATTGCATTCTGCAGTCTTCAGCCTGCTGACAGCTGTTGTAATTTGTTCCAAACTTCAGCAGAAACTGGAAAAGCTTTACAGCTGTTCTAACCTCTATCACCAAGGAAAAAGTTGTCTTCATTACTGGAGAGTCCAAAGAGCAGTTTTTCCCCTGTCCATCCAACTTCTTTTAAGAGAAACAGCCTGAACAAAAAATCTATGTTTCCAGCTGTAATGGGCATATGATTTGCTAGCATCTTTGATTGCTAAGTCCCTTTAACAAAAACCTCCAAGAAAAAAGCTGGTAATTCCACAGTTTGTGTGAGCTGCCCACCAATGCCAAGATCAGCCACCTTGCTGGGGTTATCCTTAGCAGTTTTGTCAGTGCCAGCCACACAAACTAATGCAGCTACAGGCAGATGTGAATTTGAACTCTGCTCTTACAAATTAAAAATGTTGGTCTGTATTACATTTTTAAGTAGGTATAATTTATTCATTCAACACAATGTGCTCTTGCAGCCAGTTGCAAATCCCACTGGTATTTTGCACTGCACGATAGGCCATCCATGTTCCTTGTGCTACTTTGCAATGGGACTTTCTGCTCCACAAACCAGCTCAGTAAGAGGAACTGAACAACAGTTTTTCTCCAAGCAAAGAGTGAGAGTCTATGCAAAAGCCATAGAAGAAATCTGCAAAGATGGAGTAGGTTCAATGCAGGTCTCTCTTCAAGATTTATTTTGCATAAACTTGCATTGTGGAGAAATTGGCTGGATCTGCCTTGTTTCCAATTTTCTTTCTTGGTCCTCCCTCACAGTCATTGCCTTCTTTTAATCTCCATTGGTGCTTAAGAAGGAGCTGAGAATACAGCTCCATTCCTTCGGAACAGCAGTCAAAAGAATACTAATTAGTGTTTGTCTTTTGTTGTTCTCACACTTTAGTTGTAGTTAAGCCAAAATATCTGAGACCTTCAGATGTCAACAGCAGAAGAGTACACAGACACAACACATATTTGTAAGACAAAGAAATAATGACTTCTTTCTCAGTTCCACAAGGGAAATTAAATCCTGCTGTTTAAGGGAGGTGTAACATTATGCACCACCAAGTACTGCCCAGCATTTATGACATGCCCTGTGCATGAGGGCATTCACTGCAGTCACTGTCAGCAACACATTCGCTGATCTCATTTACAATGGCTCTCACTGTAATGAAACCTTTTGCTGTCCTGAACTCTCCAGACCTGGACCATTCTAACCCATTTCTGCCTTGAGCATGTGGTTCTGGAAGCTACTGTGATACCTGGTACCACATGAATACTGACCTTCAAGTGTCACAGCGTAGTAAAGCTTGGTCTGACATAATGGTGAAAGAATATGTGCACTTTAAAAAAGACTACTGAGTGTCTTTACCAAGAGCTTGCTTGTAAAAAACTTGAATGAGTCCCATCTAACTAACAAATACTGTTTTCTCTGTTTCTCTGAATGTTCATCCAAGGAAAATGAACACAGACCCCTCCATGTTTAGCATGAAACTCCTCCTCTTGACTGGAAAGGTTAGCCACTATCAGTATCACATGGCTGGTCTGCTGCAAAATCTTAATTACACAGCTCAAATTATACCCATTAAGCCTTCATGGAAGGAGGATTTAACGAATAGGACCCAGGATTCCTGATTTCTCCATCTTCGTGTGTCACTAATTCAACACAGAACACTGGCCAAATCACAGCGTGAAGATTGCATTAAACTGGTCACCATAGTGTTTCCACACCTCAGTGAGCACTACAAGGGCTTTAGGCATGTGGACACCAAAAGGGTAGTAAATGCAGCAGTCTTCTCTCACCGAATTTTGACTCAAAAAATGTTAAGAGGCTTTCTGGGGGATACTGATGGTTTTCCATCAGAGCTCTACTGATGGTTTTACCCTGAGGGTCTTGGTGATCCTTGTTTTGGCTCTATGTGCTGACCTACAAGGCACGTGTCTGTATGAGTCATGCAGATCTGTTACTACTGAGGAAATGGTAACACTCTGATTAAGAAAATGATTGAAAAGGGACTCTCATTCTGCTAGGATATATTTAGTAAGGGTTGGAATACAATGAGCTAGAGTGACACGGCTTTTGCTACTCTAATATACAAACCCCCATTCAAATTTTCCTCCTAGCATATCCAGATGGGTATGTAGGAGTGATGGACAATTTTCTGGACATTTTTCATAGCTTTTATGAAAGCTGCTGTGGTCTCAAGTGATCAAACTATTGACAAGAGTAGGAGTTCAGTCTCCAAGCTTATTCTACTCCTAGAGAAGTCTGCAGACCCACCGTGACATTGCTGAGTACATGTTAGTAACAGCAACTTTCTCTAATCCCTTCTTCCTAGTTGTATATTAGAGGCACAGAAAAATTACCAGGTGGTACAAACTGTCAGGTGCTCCTGACCCGGAAAAACATGAACTGAAGCTAAGGTGAAAGTAAGTACATGCTATTAGCAATTCTCTAGAGTTTTTCAGCATTTCATTTTCCACATTGGTACAGGTCAACAGTTCTTAAAACATTTAAACATGCCATTCAGCCAGAAATGTGCGAATTGTTGCCTGTCTCAATGCCAGGTGAAAAATAAGATATCCACAAGTTGGACTTTAGTTGTGACATATGGTGCCCCTGACTTTAAGATCATGATGCTGCAGATAATATGATTTAACTTTTTGCTGCAGTAAAAATGTAACTGAAGCAGCTTTTATACATAGCAATTAAGGGATATATATATATATATATCTGTATGTAACACTCTAAGCTGTGGGCAAGAGACATGCTAGAAAAAGGATGACTGTTTTAACCATTTTAAAACAAAGGTAATAGCAACTGGGACAACATTAAGATTCTCTTATAAGCTGGTTTTCAACTATTTACATGCAAACTGCTTGTTAAACAGAAGATACCTTCACTACAAATAATAGACATAGGGACTGGCAGAGCATTGTAGTCAGAAGATTCAAGTCAAAAACATTTCAATTATTTGCAAATTATTCCTCCCTGCAGGATACCTATTAATCTGCAGGTAATGGAACAGTGTACCTCCAGCTTTCTTTCAGTGTTAAGGATTACTAAAGGAGATGTTTTTCCTTCTGAACAATGCAACTACTTCAGTAACATTTCACTACTATTTTTGAAGAGATAAAAACCCCTCTTCAACAACAACACTTCATGCAAGTACAAGGATTTGAGATTTTGCTCAATCTAGATGCAAGATAAATCTTTATTCAGACATAGAAGTCCCACCACTGGGAGAATTTTTATGGATACTTCAGAATAATACACAAGTCACTCTTCTCCAAAGCTTGTTTTAAAGCCTAAGTTAGAATTTGCAGATGGATTATTATATTTGATAGAGGGCTTAGCTGTGGGTCTAATAAAAACCACATGAAAGAGGGAAGAAGGGATAAAAATCAATAGTCCAATGTTCTTACATGGCTAGGAGGATGGATACTAACAACACAAAAAACTTACCATGTTATTTACCAGTTTTTGATGCAAGCTGCAACAATAAGGAAGTAGCTTTAAAAGAAAAATCAATTATGAAACAGTTATTAACAACAGAACATATTTTCTGCTTAAGATGCCTAAACACAGGCATGCTTCTCTGTAGCTTCAAGTGACTCACACCATTTATTGCTCACCTGCAGAATGGACAGGAATACACAGGTTTGGCAGCTAGACAGGGATTTGTGGAAAATCTCTGTCGGGTATCTCAACAACTGGCAGAAGTAAAATGGATCTTTTTAAAGCATGGACATCCAAGACATTTGTAACAGGCTTTTAAGCTTACCTACCAACAGTGAAAATTCAACACCTACAAAGACAGCCACAAGCCAACAGGTCAATACTGGGCTTCAGCATAGGCTTGCCTTAGATCAGGAAATTTAGAAGTAATAAGTGAGAAATGAGAAAGATAAAATGAAAGGCAGTGTATTAAATGAAAACTATCCTAGTACTTGAAATCCATTACTTTCTTGGAAGAAACATTCTCGAGGAATTTCTCTGCTCTGGAAATTACAATTATTTCACTACAGAATGAACTGCAAGCATCAGATGTAATTTGTAACAATAACTGGGAATGCTGAATGATGATCTCTGACTTTACAACTGGCTTTAAGGCTTTAACATTTCTTGCATTTATTTAGCCTAATATCTCAGGTACATTCTGTTACTCAAAGATGGGTGTACATGCACTAGGAGTAAATTGTAATATTTCTAGGATTATTAAGTCAATTCTGGGAACTGTCCTATTTAGTACTCTAATTATATCTGATCTCTCAGAGCTTAGGTAGACCCAAACCATGCACTTCATGTAAGCAAATGGTCATCACAAATCACCCCCATGACAGCCCTGGAGAGCAGGGTGTGCCAGAGGTGCAGCCTCTGTAGGAGACAGAACCAAGGTTTTAGGAGACAACAGATATTTCTCCATTTTCTCAGGGGAAGAGGGGAAGACAGTGCCCAAAGAAATTAAAAATGTAGAGCCACATGCTTCCTTGCTTATCCTTCCTTTACAGGTACCATACTAAACAGCAAGGTTATCAGTGACTGGTGCATCACTGAAGAAAAAAATGCAGCTGTTTGGGGAGGAGGCACACTTCGGCCTCATAGTGCTTCCTTAGGGATAGCAGAGCTGTTTGTTCTACCATATGGTGCTGTTTCTCATAGGGTTTGATAATGGCCACATAAAGTTTGATACATTCCAAGTTCAGCATGAACTTAAATCCCAGCTCTGCAGAGTTTCAGGTCTTTGTTGGCTGGTGCAAAGTGCCTTAAGAAAACACGTGCCAGCATGCAATTTAGTAGTAAATGGCATAAGGTAGAATGACATGAGGTAGAAGTCATTTTATAGAACTGTCACCACTTAAAAGGGTGTAAGTCTATAAATTTTATTGAACACATATAAAAGGCTTTGCTCTCTCCCTCTTAAAAAAACCCAAACAAACCCTAAACAAACCCTCTCCCAAAACCCAATAGTCAATAAAAGGCAAAAAAACCCTCTTTTTTTTTCTGGGTTATTGTACTTTTCTTAAAGCAGCAGCTATTTAAAGATCATTGAAATAAATTCATTCAGAGATTAAATAGAAAAGATTCTAAAGTAGTCTGAGAAAACAATTTTTGCTTGTGAACCTAGAATGAAATGATAGGCAAAACAGCATTAGTGTAGAAATGCAGCAGAACTGTGCTATAGTGTAGTAAAAATCCTCTCAGGCTTGTTCAGTGAGGAAAATGGGCTCTTAACTGCTTTTCATGCCTGTGCAAAGGGAACACTAGTTTTAGAAAAAGATCAGCTTCCTCTGTGGCCCATGCATCTTTAAAAGAGGATTTTTATCACCTCTGACTTTGCTGGTAGAGGTGCCAAGAACCAGAATGAACACTGATAGAATTCTCAGTCTCAAGCTGATATGCAGGGCTGGCATTTGGAGCAAAAAAAAAAAGTGTCTTTTTTTGCTTTAAGTTGAGAAAATTTGATCTAGCAGGCTCCAAGTGGGAGTAATTGTGGAATACAACAACACCGTTTTAACATTACTTTTCAGGAAATAAACAACTTGGAAAGTTGTCATGAAAGTCTCAATGACTGCAAAGCTAAATACAGCTGGTGTTCCAGTTCCCACTGCAAGAAGGTTACTTTCTGTGCACAGGAACTGTTCTCTCAAAAAGCATTTGGAAAAAAAAGTGCGAGTCAGGACTAGTTCAAATCTGAAGACAAATGAAAGGTGCTGACAGGAGAAAGAAACAGGATTCAATGACAAGAAAGAAGTAGCACCTACAATACTCCTGGAAATTTATGAATACAGGAAAAAGAAGAGATGACATAATTCCTGAGAAAACTTATCTTGATTGTTGCATATGTTAGCTGAAATAATGTCTCTTACTGATCAGATACATACATGCCACCACAACCATGGTATAAATTTCCCAATAAGCACAGTGATCAATAAAACAGCACTGGTATTCTATATCCAGCTGTGTTACTTTGGACCACTGTGAGGTTTTTGCTGTGAATGGCAAAAATATAGAGGAATGAGAAGGCAAATCTGAATTACCCACTGATGAGCAGTCATGAGGTCATGACAATTTCAAGCTTTTTGACACAAAAATTAGTTTTGTTGTTTTTATGCCCATGCTATGTTAAAAGCATAAAGAGTCCACACATTCAAACTGCTTCAGCCTCTGAAAGATTGTGCTAAACCAGCACATGCTGACCTGTCACACCAGCAGAACAAGTGTGCTTGGTGGCATCATTCATTCCAGCTTCCACACTAAGCATGTTGCTACCAGCAAGGTTACGTCTGTAAGATGGACTTGTCCAACCTAATACAACAATTGCTCATCATAAAATACTATACTTCACTAGCAACATCACAACAATTTTAAAAAAAAATGTTGTATGAACCTTGCCAAAGTAATTGAAAATCTGGGGGGCACTTTGCCTGTGATCAGCAAAGCCCACAAAGCAGCAAACTTGTATTTTTATGAAAGAGCTGCAAATTGACAAGGCAGCACAATGTAGGAACAACTCCCCATTTTCAGTATGCAGAGTAGTTTATTTAATTCTGTAAGTCAGATGCAGCACAATGGACAACAGTGAATTCTATATGCGTATAGTGGTCTTTTTCACTTGTACATGCACAGTGCAAAATAAAGGCTTTAATAAGATATATGCAATACAGGTTCTTTGTGACTGATTCTGGCCTTGGAATCATATTGATCCAAGCAGATATGTCTGCACATGTTCTGGAACTTTCTAGATAGAAAGATCTTTCTGCATTGATTTGGCTGCAGGATCAGATCCTAAGAATCTAAAGACAAATTAAAGACAAATGGCAAACTATTGAGATTAAACAGCAAGAAGTTGAATTTAAACACAGCAATGCTCCCACAATTTTCCCATAGAACCGAGGTTCATCCCAACATGATTCAACAGAAAATGGCAGAACACACTTTACAGTTTCAACTCCAAAGAAAATGCCCCCAAAATATATGAATATCTTCTTTCATACAGGTGTCATCCTTTGGGAGGTGCAGGCAAAAAAAACCCCAAATACTGCCTCCTTATTGCTGCAGACCCAAATTAATTTTTTCTTGGTATTTTGCCAGTTCACATCTCAATGAACTGCACCCACTAAGCAAGGTCACATAAATGATTGTGAAAACAAGTTTCCTTTGTGCATGAAGAAGAATGAATCACTTAGAAAAATGTGACATCTTCAGTAATACGTCTGCCACTATGCAATATTTCTCTAAATTATGCAATTCATCAATATAATGCTCATAAATGCATTTCTAGAAAAAATGACCTTAAGTAAGTTTCTGCATAACAGGAGCAAGTGGGATTTCTCAGTGAAAGTAAAAATGTGGAGGAACAAGAATGCTGGAAGACCATATGCCAGCTACTCTACAACAGAATTTTCCAAAGCAAACCAAGTGCCATCTGAAACTCTGAACTGCCAATCATGGAAGCAGCCCTTCTTTTTCTTTCAGCTGCACAGAAATTTGAGCAAAGACCTGAGCAAAGACAGAATAGATGGTGAAGTTGCACACACTCACAGGGATGCCCCAGCTGACAGGTGTTGTGGATTCCTTTGAATTCCTTTGCTGCATGATTTCATTCTTCCTGCATCTTTAAACCCCTTCATAGCTAGATAATTACATGTATCATTGCAACCCATTTTAGAAGCTGTTATGTGCAATATGGCTCCTCAGACATTGTTGTATATTATCTGGCAAGACCTCAGAGCTAAAATGTCCAACTAACCCCTGCTGAATAGTGAGTTCTAACTACTTTGCTCCACCACTTCCCTCAGCCCTTAAAATGTGCTAAATCTGACCTAATCTAACTAGCAGTACTCAGTTTCTGCAGGATGAGGTCATAGGAAGTGATTATCCTGAGGCCTTCTACCTACACTCCTTATTGCAGCACATGAGGCATACAATCAAGAACTCATCTGATGGGAAGACATGATCTTGCACGAGCCAGAGTAGAACATACAACAACCAATACAGGAATCTCTCATCTTCTTCTGTTATTGACGTCTCACATAGCAGTGGAGTTGCACAATAAGTAACTCATAGTGATGCCTTCTGACCTGGAACAGAGACTAGACAGAGCAGAAGGATCAAGTAGGTATTTATTGAAAGGCTCAATGGGTACACCTGGGCAGCACAAGAGCCCAGCTGGACTATACCCAAGATGCACCCAAAATGGTCACTAAATGGACACCCAGTCATGAGGTCTCACACTTTTATAAGCTCTGGGCCATTAGCATATTAGAGTTAATTGTCCATCCACAGCTTCAGGCTATGAAGCTCCATCCTCCTTGTTTTTCCTTCTCACTTCACTGTTGTTTTTGTTCTTGAGCCTGAAAGTTGCATCAGTTGTCCTTGGTACCAAGCTAGAGAAGAAAATTTTCTGTCTGTCTACTCTGTGAAGAGAGCTTAGTAGCCCTTAATATGAAACCCAAAACTAACCACTAAAAGGATCTAAAAAATATAAAAGCTAAAACTTAAGGCATCAATAGTTCTTAAATGATTTAGTTGTTGAACTTAGAAAGGCATCTCTACAAATGAAGTTTTGTAGAGAAACAACCTAATTTGACTGTCTTCACAACCAAGGGCAAAACTTCTAAAAGCAACAATAGTGCAGGACAACGCCTTAAAAGATGCTGATACCACTGCAATTCTGAACTCATGCACTAAGTGATTTACATAAAATGAAATATAGATTGCTACAATAATCTTCAGTTCTGTGATACAGTGTAATTACCAATCAGCATCAATTTATTTTAATATCATAAGATATTAAAATGCCAATATAAGCAAAAAAAAATCACATTTAGGCCTGTTACATCAGATGTGATACACCAAACTTTTTGTTTTACTCATACTTCTGAATCTCGTATGTCATGATTGTGGAAATTCCTACTTGCAAATCACTGCCTAAGATGCCCTGTGAAACACAGTCTGAGATTGCTGTGCTGCACAGTTGGGAAGAAGTCCAAAGGTGTTCTTCCTCTATAAAGTAGGTAAGGTGCTAATGAGAACATCTTTTCTTTTCCCTATAAATTAGCCAATTATCTGAATTCTGATTAGCATAGGACCTGATTTTGTCAAAGCAAGCCAAAAGGGAAAACTGAAGGCAAAATAAAGGAATCACCATCTTCAATTAGTGAACAAATATTAGACATGGAGAAATAAATTTTAGTTTTGCTTTAAACATCTCCAATTGCTGATGAACTGCCTAATGAAAATAGGGCTTGGAATGGGTCTGAAGGCCATTTAGAGATTACTCCTACATCATGATGAAGTCAGTATTCTCTACATTGCTTGACAGATTTCTGTCTGCATGAAGACTGTCCTCCAAAGCTGGCAATCCAACAGTTTACCCAGGTAATGTCATAGAATCATAAAATATCCAGAGCTGGAAGGGACCACAAGGATCACCCCAGTACAACTCCTTGATACATTTTACTGGTTTTTTTCCTGTTCTCCTGACCCCACTGGTGATAAGAATATCTTGGTAAAATTTAATTTGCGGAAACATTTCTGTATCCATTTCTACCCTCAATACTTTTCTCTCAAAACATAACAATATCATTTATTCAGGATCACAGCTCTAGACTTCCAATTGCATTGTTGTATCTCCTTCTCCCTAATTGCCAGCTCACTGCTTTTTTAAACTGCAGTAACCGAAAGTGCACACATTTTAACTTTAGCCTTCAGAACATCACGTAGGAGAAGAGGTTAACTTATGCATTTTGCACTGCTGTCAATGCATCTTTGCACAAGGCCTATTTTTGCTGTAGGTGGCATGACACTGTCGATACACAAAGTTCACAATCTGGTAGAGCAGTCAGACATCCTTCATTGCAGGACTTCTGCCCAGCCAGCCGTTCTGTATCCCTGCAGTAAATCATTCCTAACTGAGGGTGAAATTTCATTTTTTGCTGGATGTCTGTTAAAGGACACCTTCTCAAAAGTTGGGTGTCCAATCTAATCTAAACTAGGCTGTACAAAATGCCCCTGAACACAGTGAAGGGAGACAGTGCATCTCATCCTACGCTAAAGACAGATGTACATGGGCTGAACTGCCCTCCAGAGAGGCACTCCTCAAAATTTGGCAAGGTAAATTGGATAGCTAAAGTACTGGTTTACAGTTGAGTTAAATCACGACTGTCCAATTTTCAGACAGCTGTTCAAAGTAAAATATACCTGAAATGCACTGGGTGCTTTCTTCATTGATCTGCACTCTTGAAACTCTGGTTTCTTGTAAACCAGAAAAAGATCAAGAAGAACTTTAGACTTTTATCATCCAATACACTTATGTCCCCTCCCAGCCTAATGCCTTCATGCTTGATAAAATATTTTAGTCTCTTAACCAAAAGCACTGTACAGTGCTGGTTGCAGAAGTGAGCCCTTCTTGTTGGAGCATCTCATTTTGAAGTTAAGCATTAATTAATTACAGAGAATACAGGATTAAAAATGGTTTGTTACATAGAAGATATTTTTCTACTTTTTTATTAGACACTGTCCCTCATGAGAAAATTCTTACTAAAGAAAGATCAAAGTAAATGTTTGCTACAGGAACTTTTTTTTGCTTTGGAAATAACAGGGGCAAATTGTGTTTTAGAAACAAGCACTAAGGCTGGTCCGAAGAGGAAGAACAGAGATAATTTTGAAAAACAAAATTAAGAAAAAATGCTCATACACATAAGACACACAGACCTCTGCTCTCATAATTTTGACACCAGTGATTTTAATGATGCACAGAATTATTTTTTAAGCCAGATAAATTTAAATTATTTTTCACAAGAGGAAAGAAAAGAAGTACTTCAAAATACATGCTCAGATATCAAACAACTCCCCTTATTTGTGGTGTGGGAACTGTGGAAAGCACTGCCAAAGCACTTCAAAACAGTTCATGTATCAGACAAATAAGAATCCCAGGAAACTCCATCTAAATCCTGTTTCTAAAATGCAATTCACAAAGCTTTGATAACAAAGGTATCCCACTTGCATGGTTCTCCTTGAACTGACTGTTTTGGTCCTGAGGTTTAACTGCTTTCATATCTGTATCTTTTCTTCCCCACACTCTGAAAACTGTAGACATTATTGACAATATTCAGTTCTTCGCAAAAGAATAGAGTAGATCCTCTTCAGTAACCAAAGAGCAAAACTAGAAGTGCATTTCATGCATCTTAAGCTTCAGTAAAACTTCCTTTAACAGCTTGTTGGTATACATTTGCGTCACTGTCACACACATCCTTGCAGGAAGCGGCTCTTCAAACACTGTTTTTCAGTATTATACAACAGAACTGCTAGTTTCTGTCTATGAAGTGCTGTAGGCTGGGCATTTAGGGCTTTACAATACTGATATTCTGAGGTTCCTTTACTTGCCAGACCTGATAATGCCACACACAACAACTTATGTTGCACCTAAACCTGCAGCTCTGATTTCTGCTCTGAGATGCATTTTATTGCTGGAGTTTAGCATGTATGGTCCTGACTAATTTTTTTAGTGACCTACAAATGCCAATTACATTTACAAACTGTGAAGCACACCTCTGTTCTCTTATTTTTTTTTTTCCTAACAGTACATGTACAGATCTTTGTAGACATAATTCCATGGGATTTGAGCAAAGGAAAGAAACTGACTACTCTTTGCAGCTGGTAGTGCACAGGTGGTCATCTCTCTATTCCTGACCTCAGAGGGATTTTATGTCACACTAGTGCTGCAGAGCCTTCTGCCACCTCAGTCAACCAATCTCAAGTCCTGCTGGTGAATTCCTAAATATGTAGAGACGCCCTCCCAAAGCAAATGGTTACTTTTTGGTTTTAGAGTGGTGCAAACCCCTGCTTAGGTTTCCTAAACCAAGGCAAATTTCAAAGAGATCAAAAAGCTTTTAAATAGAGAATATTATTTCTAGTATTTTAACCTGAAATTCACAAAAATCTTTCTTCTTGACCCAAAGCTAACAATTATCGACTCAAAGCAACTAGATACATATTTAGCAGATCTCAGTAACATACTGGACATTGTAACATTGCTTTGTCTACCCAGTGAAAGGACATAGATTTGGGTATTTTGTACAAAAGAGCTCTGGGGGTCCTTTGCCAGATTTCTAGACTATTCTCCACAAGACAATAACAGAATGTCAACATCTGTTCTAATCAAAAATCTCCAGAATCATAACGCACAAAAGAAAATCTTCATTCTTGGGAACTTTATATCGCTTGCATCACACCAGAAATTAAGTACAAAGACGAACACCCAAACAAATGCCCTCCTGCCTCACAGAACATCCACACACACCCTTAGTTCTAACAAGTCAAGCATATCTCCATTGAATTTTTTATAAAGGTGAAGACAAAAGCTTGAGTTCAAGCCAAGTAGCTAGACAGTCTCATCTGTTCTTGGCCTGACAAAGGGTACGTATTTGTATTGTTTAGTTTGTTCTGTAAATATTGATGAATTGAATTCACCAGAACACTGCAGACTACAAAGTTTTTTAACTTCAGCTTTTAGCATTGCACACTCCAAATGCAGATTTTTGTTGTCTCTCTTACAGACCAGCACTCAAATTTAGTTGAAACTAAAGACCAAGTTTTTAATAGTCCTTCTGGATTTGACTGGCCTTCAATCATAGAATCATTGAATGGCTTGGGTTAGAAGGGACCTTAAAAGAACATCTAGTTCCAGCCCCCTGCCATGCACAGGGACTCCTCCCATTATCCCAGGTTGTTCAGAGATCCATTCAGCCTGACTATGGATATTTCCAGGGATGGCGCATCCACAACATCTCTGGGCAACCTGTACCAGTGCCTCCCCACCCTTACAGGAAAGAATTTCTTCCTAGTATCTAATCTAAACTTAACATCTTTCAATTTAAAGCAGTTCCCCCTAGTCCTGTCACTACAGGCTCTTGAGAAGAGTCCTCTTCCATCTTTCTTGCAGGCTCCCTTCAGATACTAGAATGCCACAATTATGTCACCCCATAACCTTCTCCTCTCCAAGCTGAACAACCCCAACTTTCTCAGCCTTTCCTCATAGGAGAGGTGCTCCATCCTTCTGCTCATTTTTGTGGATCTGCTTCAACATGTTCATGTCCTTCCTGTGCTGAGGGCCCCAGACCTAGACACAGCACTGCAGGAGGGGTCTCAACAGAGGGGAGCAGAGGGGCAGAATCCCCTCCCTTGGCCTGCTGCCCAGGCTCCTTCTGATGCAGCCCAGGACACGTTTGGCTTTCTGGGCTGCCAGTGCATGCGGCTCGGTCATGTCCAGCTTTTCATGCACCAGCACCCCCAAGTCCTTGGCAGGGCTGCTCTCAATCTATTCATTCCCTAGCCTGGACTGATATCAGAGTTCACCCCATTTGTTACACAGTAAGAAAACAATGGATCAGGTGTGTAGATGCAATAGAATTTTAGTGGATGTCTCAGTTTTTACATAGGAATTGTCAGAACAACAATGCAGTTAAACAATACACACACAGCCATCTGAATGATCAAATAATAGAGGCATATAAAGCTTGCGGAGCTAAACACTGAGATTTCTATGAGTGGACTATGAACTGCACTAAGTAAAAGCTTTCATGTTCTAAAAATAAAGTTAATTTGATTAAAACATCATGGAAACAAAGATGCAAATGACTAAACTAATTTCCTATTCCTGTCTTAGATGACTGGTACCTAATCCTTAAGTAACTCTATGTATTCAAGTGCAGGAGGAATAGATCAAAGAAATAATCCCCCCCACAAAAGAAAAAAAACAATCAATAATGGCTTCTGGTTTAATTAAATACTGTTATATTTGATAAATCATTGTCCTTCATCAGTTGCAAACCCCAGCACAACTGCTAACCCTTCTAACAAGGACGGCATACTTTCTTGATATATATTCTCATATAATATGCAGATTGCATTATGGAAATAATTTGTATGGAGCTATAAGCCTGAGACAGACAACTTCACTAGTCCATTTTTTCTTTTAATAAATAAGAAAAGATGCCTAAATTTACTTTCAACATTCTCTCAGCTTATTTTCTACTATTAGCCAGCTAACCAAAAACAAGAGAAAACAAAGTCTTTCAAAAAAATAGAAAACAAGTATTTTATCCTTTAAAGAGCAAAAGCTAGAACTCCCCCTTTCCTGCCCAGTATTAACAAAAAGCATCACTGTATTTCATGCTAAAAATGTTCCTTTCTTCATGCTCTTTGAATGGTTTTTCTCCTTTTGTTCAGAAGATAAATTGTTCCACTCATGTGGAACAACATAACTTACTCTTTAAGACTTTCACTATTTTGGGATGCTTAAGTAGGATCTTGGAACTCCAGAGCTGATTTCTAATTGAAAGGAACAAGATCCTGGAACTCCAGAGCTGATTTCTAATTGAAAGGAACAAGAGGAAAAAACACTGTAATAGACAGTGGTGGTCTTTTAAAGAGAGCAATACTGAAACCTATTAGTACTTCCCTAACGATGAAGAAATACTCCTCTATAAGATCTTCATTTGACTGGCAGCAGTAAGAACCTAAAAAGAGAACTGGTCCTACTTACACTGACCTCTAGCAAAAAAATTAAAGCTCGACTTGTCTCCTGAGTCAGCGCAGAGCACCATCTACCATACTGCTTATTCAGCAGCACCACAGGCTGATACTGTCACCCCAGTTCCTCTGTCCCCACACTTGTCCTCAATAGTCAGCGGGTCCCCAACCTTTATTTGCTCAATTATGCTGTATTATGCAGAACTTACCCACTAACTGTCCACAGAATCTATGGGGTTAGCTTTAGTACGCCTATTCTTACTGATGTGTGAGAAACGCAGAGTGGGGAAAAAAATCAACTTGGTAACTGGTCACACATTTATTACTTGATCTTCAGCGATTTCACTTGACAGAGAAGCCTGACAGCGCTTCTTCTGGACTTGAATGGGAGAAAGGCAATGTTTCTTTTTAGTCATGAAGCCTGCAGTTATTTAAATGTTCTCAGATTTTTGATCATTTTGACCAGAAAAAAATTAACGCCCAGTTAGTGCACTGAGAGAAAAACATGGCTCAGCCCACCCAAGGTAACATTTGGAGCATTCTGTTATCCTGAAAGCACATAAAAAATAAACTTGCCTTCCATAAAGATCCTGTTCCAGTAGATTTTTCCAACTTGATTTCCTCCAAGAAATATTAGATTTGATAAAATCAGCATTGAAGTGCTAACAGATGCTAGGACAGCATGAAGTCGACGACGAAATCTGGGAGAGAAGAAACGTTCCTGAGGAGCAAAACAAAAGGTGAAGATGAAGTTAATAATCCCTGAAAAATTTCAAGCAGCATTAGAAAAAGACATTGCCATTACATCAAACAACTTTCATACTGAAGTTGAAATGCTTACAGAATGGATCCCAAAGATTTTAAAATATCTAACAAAACCTCTCAGCCATGCCATTCAAGTTGGAGTAAGGTTTCCTGAATAAAAGCAGTCTTGAATCATGGCTATGGCTGGGAGTAACCTCTGGAGGTTACTTAAAAAGATCAAATTTGGCAGGGTCAGCCAGAGAAGGCTGCTCAAGGCTGTATCTGTTCGGGTTTTGAACAGCCCCGTAATAAAGACTGCCCAACCTTTGTGGGTAACCCCTCACATAAAAGAGATTTTTATGTCTTTAAACATATTTTTTTATGTCTGAATTGGATTTTAGTCTGTGCCACCTGCCTTTTGTCCTGTCACTGAATACCACTTAGAAAAGCCTGCAGTTGAGTATTTATACACATGGATAAGATTTCCCTGAGCCTTCTCTCCTCTAGGCTGAACAGTCCCAGCTCTCTCAGCTTCTCCTCTTACAGCAGAGGTTTCAGTCCCTTTACTATCAGTGCCTTGGCTAGACTCACTCCAGCATGCCCATGTCCCTGTTGTGGAGAGCCCAGAATGGAACACAGGTCCTGTTCAACTGCTCAACACAGTGGATTAATTCTTATTTCACAAAATATGCTCCTTGATGAATTTTTGCTGACAAATGTGAAAAGCAGCAACATGCTTCTAGAGTGAGTGATACTTCCAGTAGGATCCAATATAAAGTAAAGCACTTCAGTACACAGCAAACAACATCAAACAACTTCAGAAGTCATTAATCCTCTGGTTTATATAATTCTCTGATTAATAAGATATCACTGAAAGATTCTAGAATCAGATTAGATCTGGTTATAGCAATGACTCTTAACAAACAGATATCTCTAAGAAAAGGTTTACATATACATGCAATCTCAAATTTTCTTTTCAGTGCAAATGTTACTGCTCGTGTTCAAGAAGCAAAATTATTCATATCTTGGTACTGTTGTCCTAATGATACAAATAAAGTAGGTCTCTCTCCACCATACACTAGTTTACATTTTTCTGAATCTGATTTTGCATTATCACCTGAGGTGTGAGTGCACCATGGAGACTGAAAGAAGATGGTAAAAGAAGAATGAGGAAGGTTTAGCTTCCTCCATTATTCAGTTGCTAGAGGAAAATTTAAAGAACATTACAGCACTTCACCAAGAAATATTGTCTCATTAATACACAAGGAAAAATATCCTGTACATTGTGGCCTCAGGCTGAAAGCCTGTGTACATGGTGCTTGAATTTACAAAAGCTTGAATGCTTTGTGTGAAGTGATGAGCATTTTCCAAGGCATGGAAAATAAGAGAAGTATCAGGGGCTGTTCAGCCTTCATGTCATAAATGGTAACGTTTCAGAAAACAAAGTCTTGTGACTGCAGCATCAAAAAAAAGAAAAAAAAAAAAGCAGTAATTAATCTTTAATAGCTACAGGCAGACCAGAATTCATGCTCAGATACCTGAAACACTATAAACACATACTCAAAACACACCTAAAAATACATTTCTAGACAAATAAACTGCTCCTTTTGTAAGCATCAAAACAAATGTTTCATCTGTTAGATTATAAAGAGACAAATCTTCAAATAAATGACAGTTACAGACATAGAAATACAATTTCAACGTATTATTGCAAAGTAATTTGGGAAATTGAACGTTAGCCTTGGTCAGAACTATATCTAGTATATGAGTCAGTTTGAGTCAGCACAAAAATGAAGACAGATAAGGTTTAAGGACAAGTGCTCTGTAACAGTCAGGATGTACAATAGAGCAATAGCCAATCTTCCACACAATGCTATGAAAAATAGTCATGTATGAAAACAGACTGAGATTTTTCTCTGAAAATTCTGGATGAAAACTAGGGTATGATAGGAGAGAGGTAGAGAATAAAACAATTATACAAATATTCACAGTCACAGACAGTTGAGTTAGTGAAAGAACTTTTTCCCTTTCTAGTACTTCACATCTCCAAAGCTATCCAAGGACTTCCAATACATTCTCCTTCTGTTCACACACACACAGAGGACAGTTTAAGCTTGTCTCTTTCTGAAATGCCTAGTTTGAATGTATGGTCCCACACATAAAAAATGTATGCCTTTTCAGACTGTGCAAGTGTGGGCACACAGAGAAAACATTTGAAATCTTGCTATGAAATCCATGTTAACAGCAAAATTTAAATAAGGACAAGATACGATCATGCTAACTTGAATTAACCTGCAGCTCAAATAGGGCATTTCCTATCATCAGATATATCTTTCACTCTCCATTTGTCTATCAAAATTATTTGTCAACTCTAAGTAAAAATAGTTTTAATTAAGAAAGAAAAAAAAATCCTCTGCTAAAGCAGTAGAAAGAGTTGGAGATGGACAACCCATCAGACAGCTGGTGTTCAACTGCATTTTCTATCAAGGTACTGACCAGACTTGGTAAGTCTCTAAAGTTTGCCTGGTTTACAACCCAAAGCAGTACAACTGAAACAACATAAATAGCTAAAAAGGCTCTGCTACTGTTTTTGATTTTTTTTTTTTTAATGAATACAGTTACTAAAAAAATTAATTAAACTGTCACATATAGTACATCACCTTTTACAGAAGTGCTGCACATTAAACAAGGCAAGTTAAATGTAGTATAGACCATAAAAGCCCTTAGCCATTTATAAGGTATAAAGAAGCAGTTTATGACAGACACAGTTCAGACAATCACTAAATCTTCACTGGGTTTTGCTGTAGCTAATTTCCATTAGCTTTGCTAGGCATTCATCCAAAAAGCAGTACACATTTTTTTGACAGTCTTTGATGTCAATGCAGATTTTACTCAGCTGCTATGAAAGTAAAAAAGAAAACTTTCTTTAAACATCTCAAACCATCTAGAGTAAGCTAACTGGGAAAGTACTTGAGCAGGTAGTGTGCTCAAATTAATATATTGGAAGCATTATTTGCAATGAAAAAGAAATAAGGTTGGTCTAGATAATCCATGACAACTTTATTTAAATATCTACAAGCTTTTAAATTTTGTGAATGTACAGTAAGCTATTTACATCAAAGCAAAATTTTAAAAACCCTCCATACCCACAACTCTTCCTTATACGATTTAATGCTTTTAAAAATATGCTCCATTGCAGCAATATACAAACAACTGATATGGATTTGTGGTTCCTGGATTTTACTGCTATCTCTTTCTCTCTCCTCTTTCTTGTTGCAAGTACAGCCAGAAGATAGAGTGGCAATCTTGTGTTAAAATGACAATGACACCATGGCTGCCTGGTGAAAACCTGATTTGCATCCCTCCTCAATTCTCCATCTTATAATCTCACATCAATACTTTACCATACTTTACTTTTAGCAATCATCAGCATCCCTACCTCGCATTGTTAAATAAATGGATTGTAGCTCTTAAACTACATAAAAAACCAGACACAGTGTCATGATACTCAGCCCAAATGCATGCAGCACGACACAGAAGGTGACTTATAAAACACTGGTTCAAGCAACCCTTCCTGGAACTGAATGGAGTTTGAGTAATTATTCCAAATCCATTCCTGCTGTACATGAAGATCAGCCTCAGACATTTTTGCCAGATGTTGGGAAAAACTTCCCTGTGCACATTGTTGGGTATAGCAAAATTGGCTGCCATAAGAGCTCTCCCAGCTTTGCAGCCTTTGCAGCCATCTTACAAAAATAAATGGCACGATCAAGGGCTGCCTTGACCACCAAATGTTATGTGTTTGAGAGTGGAGGAGGAAGATAGGTATGAAAAGATATTGCACAAATAGTCCAAATATTTCCATTCCTAAATCGATTTCGACTTACACATGCATTTAGCCTCTAAGAGAAAACCAAGCCAGAAATGGCGAGCTTGTATAATGGTTGTCTCTTGAGAAAGCTGATGGAGGACAATACACACCAGAATAGATCATTCAAGTGAGAACTAGGAGTTAAGGTAAAGGACCTAGTGGAATTTTGAGTTAGAGAGAAAATATTTATTTAATTTGCTATACAAGTTAATTACACCACTATGAGCACAAAATATACAAACATGGCAGAGAAGTGACTTCAGGCCACAGAGCAGAACTTAAAGGAACTTTTCTCTAGCATCAGTTAGAGCTAACAACAGTAAATTCAAATTTTTACAGGACTGCTCACAATGATATCACTGAATGGCATGGAAAGATTGAATTGAGGGTCCAGGTAAATGCATTTATTCCTCTGAGCTAGCAACAAAAGAGAAAAAGCTGTGGGGAAGACTGACCAGAATAAGTAATCCAGCCTTCCAGACAGAAGCTGGTAGTGACAGGACAAGTCACATGTAGTGACAGGACAAGAGAGAGAGGCTTCAAATGGAAAGAGCATAGCTTTAGGTTAGGTATTAGAAAAACATTCTTTACTGTAAGGGTGGTGAGGCACTGGTTTCCCAGAGAAGTTGTGGATGCCCCATCCCTGGAAGTGTTCAAGGCCAGGCTGGATGGATCTCTGAGCAACACAATCTAATAGAAACTTTCCCTGCCCACGGCAGGCAGTTGGAACAGGATGATCTTTAAGGTCCCTTCCAACTCAAACTATTCTGCGATTCTATGAAGTTGAAGAGACATCTAAGACCGAATTCTGTAGAGCAGTCAAAACGAGGCAGTCCTATACACAATATCACACTGAAACTTTTTACAGAAATAGATCCCTCAATATTTTATCAGGGCAGCAATCCTACATTTTCCTACTTCAACCACTCAAACTTTTTCTAGCAAAAGTGGTGGTAACATGGTGATTTGGCATATCCCAAAAGTTCGTTATTGAGAGTGCCACCAAATCCAGCTGCAGTGGCTTGTTCTGGGAGCAGGTCCCAAGCATCATGCTGGGTTAGGGAGGGCTCAGGAACAGGGGCACATGTTTTCTACCATGCTGCAAACCCACCTTGATGACAGAGTGACAAGTGGCAGGAAGTCTCTGACAGACATTAGCAGGTAACTTCTTGGCACACACTCATAAGATGGAAAACATCTATGTGTGCTGCATTTGCAAAACATCTCATTTATAGAGCTGTTCTGGGACAGATTAAAGAAAACTTCCTCATAAAGTCAGTGACGTTACTGAGCTTGCTTATACTAAAAATACTTTAACAAGTCCCATGTAAAGGAATTAAATTTCCTGCAATTTAAACAAGAGTCTATCCTTGTGGAGTAAAACAGAGATTCACAACATTTATATCTTTATGAACTACCCATCCAGAGAACTGATGATCCAAGCAAATGGCAAAACAAGAGCATATGATAAAACTGGAGAAGCAGCTGAATTATTTCTTATGTGAACATATGCACTGTGGAAGAAGACTGTCAGATACTATGACCAGAGTGACATGAAACATACTTGATACTACAAACTGCAGAACTAGAGATTACATTACTCTATTTTCATCTGCCTTTGTTTTTTAAGGATCAAGATAATCCAGAACAACTTTTAGAAGAGATTTCTTATTTTAAAAGCATACAATATTTTATTACAATCTATTCTACAAACTTCATTCTCTCCCACTCAAACCTATCACCCAAATAAGATATAGAAGCTGCACTATTTGTTGTGTTGAAGAAATAGAGCAAATTAACTGCCAGAATATAACACTTAGTCCTGCACTATCTTTCATTGCCTCTCCTAGTGTATGAGAGGAGACTAAGTTCACTTCCTACAACTCCCTCCTTTCAATTTCCTCAAGGTTTTTATTAGACAAACAATGCTTAAGTTCTGATGCAACACTGACTCATCTTTACGTCACAAAAACTAAATTAAACATTCTTTGCAATAGTCTGTTATTTAGGGTTTACAAGGACTTTTGCGGGGAGAGGATGGAAGGAATAAAAATGTTTGTGAGTAAAGCTCCCCAGTACAGGAGGGGTACAGGTGCTGTTCTTATGAATATCAACAAAGCTTAGAAAAAGCTTTAAAGTTCCCTTTACTAGTTCAGTTTTCTGAGATTCAGTTTTCACCCTCTATTGTACCCCAACTAAAGGATAACTCCCTCTCACAACTTCCATACATTTCTACAGAAGAGATACCACCCAGTCAACCTTAAAGGTGTCAGCCCTTCTCAAGAGCTTTCTTTTAGAAAATGTGCTCAGGTAAACGACAAGCCAACTCTTCAGTGCCCCTGAACCCCAGGAATCACCACATTGCAGAAAGAGCAAACACCCCAATAGATATCCCGAATCTGGGTCATCCGCAATGCAGCCATTTGCCAAAAATAACAGGACAGCAAAAAAAACAGGAGCATGGGTGAAAAGCTGAAAGAGAGCGAGGAGCAGATGGGACGGTGGGAAGGGAGGCGACACATCCTGACTAACAGTTACCGGCTATTTTATCTATCTGCAGTTCGGCACACTGAAAATGGAGGGCAGGGTGTGACTGAGCAGCTGGGGGAGCAGATGGGACGGAGGAAAGGCTGAAAATTGTGACAAAGCTCTGCCAAACAGAATGTCAATTTATTTAATTTTTAAAGTGAGCAGTAGAAATAAAGATGGGTTGGGTCCAAGCAACGGAGCATCTTATGTTTGTTAATACACATTGTCAGTGTACAAAGGGTCATAGTGACAAAAGTGTGTTTGGGAGACTGCAGAAACAAAGGGAGGGACTACCCATGCTCATTAATGATAGTAGAAATTATACTTGAAGTTCAACAGGAGCCAGGGAAAGGCAGCTCATGAGAGGCTGACATCTCAATATGGTACATATTCCTGCATTCTGAAGCTGAAGGACAGAGCAAGAGACTGTAGCACAGAACAGAAGAGCAATAAAAATAAAGAATTCTGTTTATGAAATAATCTAAAAGAAACTGTGGAATGCCCAGGGCTGCAACATACCAAGATAAAACAGGCCTGCAAGACAAAAGTGAAAAACTGAGCAAAGAAGTGCTACCAGATCTTAATCATCAGTAACTTCCACACTAAATAGAACAAGTTTACTTCCTCATCAACATACACTGTACCCTTCAATAATCGTGGCAATCATTCCTGTTTGTTCTGTTCTTCACCTAACTCTAACCTAGTAAGATCTCCTTTACTTCAGTTTGCTTCATTTTTTCTGGCATTTCATTTTGCTTGCAGATTTTTCCTCCCTTCTACCCAACCTGAACTGTGGCTTGAGGTCATATCCCATTTCTTTTCAAGGTATATACTTTCCTTCCAAAGCAAAGGTAAAAATTAGCTCCTGGAAGGTTCACGCATGAAAGCAGGAACTGACAGCATTTTTCCAAGAGACAGGATGATGCAAACAACCTGTAATTCCCTACATAACTCCTATAAAAAGAGGATCACACAATTAAAATCAAGCAGCTGTCAGTTAAGATCTATTTTCACAAATAGAACTTGATTCTGAATTTAGGAATAAATGCTATATATAGTATTTGAGAAGATACTCATCTTCTCTATTGATGTCTTACTAAACATTCACTCAACAAAATGCTGTCTTGCACTAGCACCATTTCATTTTTAGATTTTCCAAAAGATCTACATTTATAGCATCTCTCAGCAAACAGCCAACTCCCCCTTCTGTTTGAAGAAAGCTTCCTACCAGCTCGTATGTATCCACTACACTTACAGATGTATGTGTGAAAATTTGACATACACACAAGTAAATTTCTGTACTTCTACATTTAACTCTTCACTCTCAAAGATTCTGCCGATTTATTCTTTTTTAAGTGGCAGCTTGTGAAAAGTGCAAAATGAACAGCACTGAAATGCACCATCTTCTTTTCTGTTTTATGTTTTGCACCATCTTCTTTAATGTTTTCTGTTTTTACTTAGCTAAGTAATGGCAGTGTACATACTCCTGTAAATGTGTCTTAGCTCTCAATGATTGAGAGATTTGTGCATTCTTCCCTGTGTCCAGGTCCTTGGTATCCCTCTTTTTATCCTTTGGGTTCTCATTCTGCCCATGCTGATTCTCTCAGTTCCCTCATCCATACTTTTACCTTTTCAATTGTAGTCCAGTTGGGAAGGGATCTAACTTCACCAACCATTAGTGCTGAATTTTGATGTTGCCCCTTATGACTGTTATCAAATAAATAATACCCAGTAATAATCCCTATGGAGACAATTGATAAACACTCACTGCAAGTAAAGACAATGCTTTCACTGCAGCAAGGGTCTGTAGCTCAAGGCAGAGCAGGAAGACCAGGATGCAACCACTCCTCAGGACTTTAACTCTTATTTCTGAAGTGCTGACATCTATCACCTGGACTAATTTTTGAGGCAAACCACAGAGGGAGGCTGTATCCATGCAACAGTAACAAAGAAGCACATAACCAGCATAATTCTGCCTTGTTTTCACACTGTAGCATGACTTACTTTTCAAACAGCATTACTGACTGAGCCCCAAAAAACTGCCCAATGTCTCTAAAATGGAAGAGAAAGTTAATAATGCTGGTAGGTGGGAGAAATGGGGCTTTTTTATAGCAACAAAGCAGCTATGCCAGGGGCTTCCCAGGTGACATTGTTGTCTGGAGCAGAGCAATAATCATATCAGAAAAATTACAATAGTTTCTCCACTTCTGGCATCAAAAATATTATTTCTTACAAAGATTAGACAAAAAAAGGAGCCTCAAAAGGTAAAAACAATAGAATATTATCTCTGAAATATTTCTGCAATCATTTTTGTCATTCACCACACAGAAGTCTGTATCATATTGCATATGCTTGTCCCGCTACTACATTTTCAGTCTTTGTTATTGAGTTTGAGATGAGAAGTTTCCTCAGCAAAGGAAACCAGTGCCACACCAGTGCAAGAGTGTGACTGTGTGAGCACTTTCTAGCAGGGCACTCAAAACCTTATGGAATTTACTCCCATTAAGACAAATTAAACCTTACCACAGGAGGGTGGAGAAGAGAGAAGAAAATAAAATCAAGCAAAAGCAGGAACATGCCCAAGAATTGCTTGACTGAGAACTATTGTAAGCAAAGCTGGAAGTCACTGGACTGACTAGAATGCACCAGGCACCCCATATTTGACTTTGAGAGTCATTCAGCATCTCATTACAAAACAGCACTTTGACTCAGCTTGCTGCTTCTAATACCAAAGACCAGTAGTCACAAATCTGCCCTGACTACTGTTCACATCTAGAAGAACAAGTTTCCACTGATTTTGAGTCAGAGTATGTCTACTTTGGATAGTAAAGATTTCTGGTTAGAGCAATGATATGGCTGAACTCAAGGTCAGGGTGGGGAATAGGGAGTGCATGGCAAGCCTGTTCCTCTAGTCTGGGTTTTGACATTATGGTTGGTACCTTGTCTCAAAAAAAATTCTGCATTAGAGAATAAGAGTCTGATTAAGGGAATTTGTTCATTCTTAGAAAGCAAAGCAACAAACTCAACACAATTCTATTGCAAGTACATAACGAAGCTGTGAAGAGAGTACCATTGGCAATGCTTGCCACTTTACCAAATCACCATGCTGCAATAAAAATATGTAAGAATTATACAATACCACTGGAAAAAAGAAAAGGCCAGACTGACTTGACAATAGTAAACAAGCAATATAAATACTTTTTCCACCAAATGAGTAAGAGGAAGATCAAAGCCCAGTGCGTCCTGAAGAACAGCTGTTAAGGTCTTTATTTATTGCAGAGATCTTATTAAAGATTTAATCTTGCAAGGTGGTCAACAAACATACCTCCCTCAAATGACTTTGTAATGTTTAGTCAGATCTCTGCTGAAGAAGGAAATTTTACTTGTCTCATGGTAGTTTAAAGTGAGTTATACATGCAAAAAGAAATTCTGACATGTAAAGGAAATAATCATTTATTTTTCAATGTATATGGGACATATATGTTGCATATGTTGCGTAATACACGGGCACTTCCATCTTGGTTAGGCTGAATGTGTGCCCTAGCATAGCCAGAGTAACCAATGCAGCAGAACCCAATTGGCTTCTTTGTCTCACTGCTCTTAAATACAGAGGTTCAGTCTGCTACCCCACACTGCTTCTGCACATTTACAACCGGAACGTTCCAAGCAGTCAAGCTCCTCCTCTTCCATTTCTTTTCCTTGGCTTTTATTTCTTACACTGTATGGCTTTGGGTGCTTTTCAGATTCCTCTCCATGAATGAAAGCATCTAGCAATAAAATAACCCAAGGAACTAGAGCTTTCTGCTGGGATAAAGAGCTAGATCAGCTGAGCAAAGATTCCAGAGGGAAGGCATGAGGAGGAGGAAGTGGTGAGGCTGCAACGAAGTAAGGAAATAGAAATTAAACCTCTTCAATGAGCTTTTAGTTCAGCTTAATTCCCTGTGGAACCAGAGCTCAGAGGTCAGACTAACCAGTCAGAACATTTCCATACTCCACATCAGCTGTCTGCAGGATCACTGTACAATGCATAACTTATTAGGAATAACTGTAGAAATTTTAATACATCTAGAAGAACAAAATCGGGCAAACAAAATTAGCAGAGGAGAAAAAAAACAGACAAAAAATGCCTCACCCTATGAAAATCATCTAAAATTCTACTCTATGGAAAGCTGAGGATACCAGTTATCATTGACCCCATCTTTGGTGCACAAGATAATGGTGATCTTCTAACTACAGAGACAAATCATTCCTCTGGGGAAAAGAATAATCTAACATACAAATGAAGTCTAATTTAAACCACTAAGGAAAACATGGACACCATATAAAATACTTCCCCTTTTGCAAAGGGGAGCTGGGAAATGACAGCATATTGAAATGGACTTAATTAGTGAACCTCATTGCAGCCATAAATGAAAATGTAGAAATCAAAGTATTCTCTACTTTAAAAAACCAACACTTACAAGGATAGTAAAAGTTTGAAGTATGCATACGTAAAATTAGTTGGTTTCCCAATATGAATTGCTTATGTTGCATTTAGTTTCTTACCAAATAAATCTAAAAATAAGATCTTAGACTAGAAATTCATCACAGTATGATTTGAGAAGAGAGATCTTTATGTCTCAATTAAAAAAATTCTTACTAGACGGAATGACATGTTTTCACTTAACTAAAGAATTAAAAAGATAAATGTTGCTATTTCAATTTAGATTAAAACATTAATTTTATCAATCTAGCAGCTTCACTCCCTTTGCTACATCTTCCTTTTGGATGACTTCCAAATGTTTCTTTTTCAAAAATCCTTTAATTTAGAGGTGTTGCCAGCTACTCTAAGGTTTAATTCATTCTAAATCTATTTTTATATCACGATCTAACTTTTTTATAGATCTGCTTTTCTATAGATCATTTACCTTAAGGAAAGATAAGGAAAAATTTAAATCACTGGGAGAATGTTAGCCATTAGCATTTTCTTTCATAAATCCGACACATTATTTATTAAAAGTCAATACAAATTCTGACATCGATTTCATATCATTTACTACTCAAGTCTGCTCATCTGTAAGAAACTACTATAGAAACAGTGAAGCAAAAAACTATTTTGCTCAATACAGCTCTAAATATCACCTGAAAAAGTAAGAAAAAGAAGATCTGACAAAAATACAATGAAACTTCTCCCATTTAATATCAAATTCCCAGATCTGCCCTGTCTTAGGAAGCCTAACATTTATTGTTGTTTATACATAATGTTATGCTGGAAAGACAATATTAATTGTAATCAATATTAATATTAATAAATTCAGCTCTAATTTTCTGAGAACTTACAACTAATCAATAGGGGGAAAAAAGACATGGAGATAACTTCTCCTCACACAACTTACTGAAACACTAAATTTCAGTGTAAGCTGAAAAGGATTTAAGAAAGAGCATCAGCTCTTCTAGAGCTGAATGCAGGAAGCTGGCCACTGGTTTGAAATCAGTTCCAATTAAAAGTTCCAGAACCAATTTTTTGGTCAGGGAATTTACTGTTTTCAGTACATATTTGTTTATATGCTGATTTTACTTCTCACAATTAATGACTGTGCTGCTTTGTTCATTCTAGCTCAATATGCCTGAGATAATATTTAAAACCTGTCAGACTGCTACAAAAGTGCTATTTCCCCATACTGCACTGGTTTTAAGCACTGAGACTGAAACTACCATAAAATCTGCATAAATATAGGCGATATATACATATATATATTTAGTCAACACAAGGATTCAGGGAAAAATGAGACCTAAATATGCTCTGTTTTGATTTTTAATCTCCCCTTTGCAAAAGAATTGAGGCAATATAGTGTGAGGGGAAAAAAAAAAAAAAGGAGGCAGTTTTGACACTTGTTACTCTTAGCAATTAATTCAGTCTTAAAAACAGTGTAGAATTAAAATTCAACTTATACCTCTAGTTTGTTGGGTTTTTTTTTTTACTAATTAAACACCTCTTACTCAACTGAATTATGTATCTCAACTTTAAGAATAATATATGAGGAGGTTTGGTGAACCGAATGGATTTTAAAAAGCATAAACCTGTGCCCTGTATTTTTTTTAAAAACTCATCTGCTATTCTGAAGACAAAAATAGATTTTCCTTTTCAAAAATAGCCCACAAGAGCCAACACAGCAACTGAGTGAAGCACAAGAATGCAAGGGATTTCAGCTTGTCAACAGATGAAATTTAAGTGAAAAACCCATCTCCCAGAAGAGGGTCTTCAACACTACAGTGATTAGACTTGCAGCACACCCCTCACCGAGACAGGATTATAGGAATGTTTCCAAAAAACAGATTAAAAGGGGGAAGAGGAAATTTATACAGGGCACTGGGAAATTTTCAGTCTCTTTTAAATGTGGTACATCTCAGAGAATATCATATCACTTCACCCCTTGATAAGGAAAATGCAAAGTTCAACTACTCATCTGCCCCCGGTATCAGCACTCAAGAAGAAAATCGGAGTGAGTTAGAAGAGTGAGGAGAGAGCAATAACGAGTGGTTTGTACCTCATGTTCTCTTAGAGAAACCTTCAAGACACAAGGCAAATTGTGACTCAGCCATAGCTGCAGTGAGATCTGCCTCATGCACTAATGTAGATGCCAAAACTATATATATTTAAAATTCTGGCTTCAGAATTATTTCAAGAAAAGATACAAAACAGTATTCTAAAGGTCTACAATTATATTTCCAAATAAAAATGAGAAACAAAGAAGATGTGGAAGATACCGGATAGCCTTTAAAAATACTGGATGAAAACAAAAGGAAGAGGTAAAATGCACTTGGCTAGAGATTTAATTTATACTAAAAATGACCCTACTGCCAGCATCAGTTAACTACAATTAGGACTACGTGTTAGAAATTAATCCAACATGTATAACCCCACCTTTATAACGTCATTATCATTAAAATGCCTATGATATTTAAGAACTTCATTCCCTAGGAGTTTTATTAAAATTTCTAATGCAGTGACATCAGACATAAAAAGCAAAGCCCTACACTTCTATTTCCTCCTATACTGGATGCCTAAAAAACTATGTTGTCTTCTAGTCCAGAGACAAACATATGCATCTGGTCAGATGGTGAAGCTCAGTTTCACTCTAGAGGGAGGATAAATGGATCTGATAAATTCTTTCTCTAGGAAGGCAAAAATCTGCTTCCAGACTATCACTGAAATTGTAGTGATGGACAATTGGGTGATAAAAGGTAGCACTGGCTACTAAATTTGTGAGCTGTATTAGCTGCCATACACAGGATGCCATAACAGTAAAACCTGAAATGGGTAGGAAAGAAAACAAGTATCATTCTTTGAGCATCAGGACCTCATCAGGCCACAGAGTGAATCTCCACCGAAACAACAATATATAGGAGTGTGAATTCAGTGCAATTATCACTAGTAAGAAAGCAAGACATACAAATTATTAACTCTTACAAACAGTTATTAGAAGATGCGGATTTAGTAGTGAGGAAACCTGTAGATAAAAATGACCATCAAAATGAAAATAGTCGGTTTTGCACCTAATTGCACGTCAAAGTCAATTTTGTCCTTTGGAAATTATAGCATGAAGGTCAAAAGTATAAATAAAATAAAAATATCAGAGGATTTCAAGGCAAAATAATGTTTTCTTTACTTGGCTCTTTAGTGGCATAAGATTTCCCAGTGTAAGCTTGTTCCCAGATGCAAGCAGCTGCTACACACATATTTGTCCAGGAAACACATGGTTAGAAATATACACTCCTAATTTTAGTGAAGATGAATATTTTAAGGCCATCCTGAGTGAAATCAGAATACAAATGTTAAAACTGGTTTCTGTTCATCCATACACAACATGACAAGCATTTGCTTACTCTAGGACTGCAGAGGAAGCTTTTAAGACCATGCATATTTCACCATCTGCTTTGCTGATACTTTGCAAAATTCTATTGATGTGAACTAGTTATTACCTCAGATACCAGAGGGTGGGCAAGGGAATGATAACCCTATATGTTACCTGTGACCTTTAATCTTGGTTAAATCAAACTAGTAACCAGAAACTTCAGATCAGCATGGAGCCAGGAACCAAGAATATGAAATGGAGAGAGATTCAACTTACAATTAAATCTTGAATAAGTGAAATTGAAAGTATCCTCCTGGTGCCATTTTCCACAATTACTCCAAGCCAGTTAAGTGCGCCCCAGTACCACAAATAACTCTGTCCTCCATGCCAGTAGCTTACGAAGGCAAAAGTGAGGGCTGTAGATGATAGTGTTCCAAGCAAACTGGACTGAGATCCTCCCATTGGAACATAAATGTACCTGTAGGTGAAATGACAAATAAGCAATGCTGTTAAGAGATTTCACAGAAATCTCAGAAAAACATCCACCAGAGAACAAATGTGTCAATTTGTCGCATAAAAAAGAATGTGAAAAACTACCTGACATGCTCTGTTTACAGAGCTTGCCCTATTTTCTGCAAAGCTGTAGACCATTTCATGAAATATGTGCATGAACCATTTGGCAAAAAGACAATTCTGTGGTCTTGGGAACTCTGCATTAGGCAAATACATAGCACAAACAATATTCTCAAAACTGAAAATAGCAAATATTCAGATTTTTTAAACTGGAATAGTTCTAACAGAACTACAGAAATTACCTGTAATCTTCATGTGAATTTAAATTATAAGATTCTTAACAAAAAAATTAAAAACATTATATAAAGTCATATACAGTCACAACCATAGACTGTTTCCCATATGGCAGAAATGTAGATGCATGCAAACATAGTTTATTATTAAAAGGTTGTAATTTCTTTCTTTTTGAATATTAAAAATTACGTGAACTGTAAATATTTCCTATCTGGTTCTTCTATTATACTCTCAGGATCATGTTAGTCTGATGACCTTTGGAGCATTCATACAAAAAAAAATCTGGAAACCCACAGGAAGCACTCTGCATGCAATTATATTCTGCATTTAAATTGAACCCAGGAGTCATAACCTTAGTCATTGATTGATGCTTATAAGTGTCCAGAAAGCAGTGCTCCTTCAGAAAAAATACCAGAAGCAATGGGATTCTGAAAGCTGACACTATTTTTTGCATCATTTCACTTCCAGCCTGAAGAGCTACATCCACTCTCATTGCTTTCTGATTAAGGCATCACCACTGGCCAGACACTGTCTGAAAGCGTTGCATATTTCTGTCAACACTTTGAAGGAGTCCATCAGGCAGGGGAGTCACCACCCAGCTCATGGGTACCAGCAAGGAGATGTGGTATCTGAGAACCACCAGTGACAGCTCTCCTCAGCTGTCATTCCTTTGGCATGACACTCTGTAGTCATATTTGAGACTATTTCTACTTGCTAAGATAATTCAAGGATTTTCTTTCCAGTGACATTTTTATCTCTGGTTATCAGTTTTCATATTCAGAGATAAATATTATTTTAAAAATTTAAAAGGGAAATTATCATACTGCTTTACTCCTAATCTTAGGAAGTGAGAAAATAAATAATGGTGTAAAATACAGTGATGAACATAATTAAAGGGTAAACAAAAAAGTCTTTATAAAAACAAGTGTCAAATGCTCCAAATTCTTTCTTAGCATAACATCAATACACTTTTTATTTCAATCTGCTGCAGGGAACACCTGATTACGTGTTTTTCAGTATAGGTGTGCTTTTTCACTAAGCATATGAAAATAAGGAGAAATTAGGATCAATAGTTTCTATTTATGTTGTACTTTTCTTCTCTCTCCCCTTCCTATGTTTGAACAGTGTGGCAGTAACAGACACTTGCAATTGCAGTCAATTAATCTAATGGCAGAGAGGTTTATCTTAGCAGTCTGCAAGCAGTGAATTTCCTGCAGGGCTGTGGCACAGAGGGTAAAGAGTGCACAGCTGCACAGGCAGCCTCCACTGGCAATGGCATTGCCAGGAAGGGCTCAGCAGCATCAACACATTTGTTTCCAATTGCAGCTCAGTTTAGGTTGGCCTAAAGGGCTTTCAGCTTACTGTGCAGAGAAAAACAGCCTATTCTCTGATTTTTAGTGTTTAACAATAGCAGCTAGATAATTGAGCAGCAACAACTCATAATTCTGATTAATGTTAAAGATTAGTGAAGTTTTAGCTTTTAATGAGGCTGATGGCAAATGTGCAACTGAAAAGCCACTATGTGAAGACCTGTTTGAAGAAGGACAGAAGCCAAAAGAAGTAACAAAATCTTTACTAACACTCTGACCTTCCCCTCCAGTACTGTGAAGAGTCTGCCTCCCTGTCCAGAGGAGAAATGGAAAGCAGAAAGCAGTGCCTCTCTCCTTCCCTGCTAGTGCCATAAGGAAATGGACAGGCAGCTGGCTGCCATTCCTTGCCACAAGGGCAGCAACCACTCTCAGATCGTGGTCTTGCCTTCCCCTGTCAGTACAGTGGCAGTTTTAAAGTGGTTTAAGGAACTGGTAAATGTTGAGTCATTTCTCTTGAACAGTGTGAAGAGCAATTAATAAGTTCCTGTGTTTTTCACACAGAAAAATCTCGTGAAAAAGTCACTACTACATTATAGAAAACATCAGGGAAAAAAAGTATTTGCTACCTTATCATCCACGCACACCATATCCATGTGATGCAAATGTGCATGCACTGCTGCACTGGCAGGCCTGCATACAAGCAACAGAAACTCACTGGGCAGCCAGGGGCAGAGCCTGGCTCAAGACCAGGCACTTTGTGCTCACTGATTACCGAAATGCTCTAATAACCAAAACTGTCTTGCAAAAGAACCAAGTCCGAACTCTCATTGCTGCAAAGATGCATTTTGCTTGTTTTAGACCAACCTGGTAGTTTAGAAGCTGATTTCTCTATACTTCCCCTATGTGTTTACACAGAGGAGTACTCATTTGATTAAAAAAAAACACTTAAGTGTGAGGTAAAATAACCCCGTGAAAAGCATTATTAAGCCAGATAGAAGAAATATATTAGTTCTGTATTATCATCCACAACACTCTTTGTAACTAACAATTTGCTGCGGTTTAACCTTGTCCAGCAAGTATGCCTCACATAGATCCATAGATCTATAGTTCATCCTTCCCCATGGGATGGGGAAGAAAAGGAACCTCTTACAGTGCATTCAGAAAGCTATGCTGCCTTCCGTTTGCTAAGAAAATCTGTGAGAAGGGAAGGAAGGAGGCAGGGAAAGAGTTTAAGGGGTAATGGCTACTACAAAGTAATGTCTTTTATATCTGCATGCTTCCTAAATTTTCTTCTTCTTACCAATACTTCCATCTATCTGCAATCTATCCCTGCAGTCCCTTTTTACTGTAAACTCAGTACTGTACTCAGGGTTTACACAAATTGAGAGGTTGCTGTAGAACATGCTGACCTGCTGCACCATAAGTAGAACAGCATTACATAAATATCTCACTTTAAGCTGCCATGCAGCTTTTAAGATTATTCCCATTTCCAATCACAGAAAATCCACACAGAAGTTCAAAATCCCTGGTTCAGGGACTATAACCACATAAAAGTAACCAAGGGTACTCATGGCAGCCTAACACAACTCAACGGAACACCCTTGTAGTAGAGTTTCTTAATAGCTCTTAAATAGATCACACGTTTATTCTACATGTGTAAGAAAAGCTGAAAAATGTGGCACCAATATCCAACAAATTTATCTTAACTCACGTACAGAAAAAGGAAACTCAGCAGTTATTTTGTGACCAATGAGCCAAAGGTGGACAAATAAATGAAAGCAGCAAAGTATTTTGCAAAGAGAAAAGGACATTGAGTTAAGGAGATTTGAAGTTAGTCATTGGTCATGTCCCCCCAGGTTGTGCTAGAGGGATGGCCAGCAATCTTAAGGTCCCCTTAAGATCCATGAAAATTACAAGAAGATTAGACTTGTGGAAAATGCTAAATATGAAAAAACGCAGTCTAGGTGAGTATTTAAAAATGAAACATTAACTTAGGGGGCCAAAAGTCAATCACTGTCAAAACTTCAAAGGAGAAATTTGAAGGTGAAAGAACAGAGATTTCTAGGTAGACTATCAGAGAGGAACACGTGAATGCCACAGGCCAGGCTTTGCCAACCATTCCTGGGCTGGAGCTGGCTAGACCTCCCTTAAGGACAACAAGGAAAGGTACAGAAGAAAAAGTTATGCATGTAATATGGAGAGAAGGGGGAAGAGAACTCCATGTCATTAAAATCTCGAAACATCTGAGGTGTGTTTGAAGCACATAAATGCAAAATATTGAGAGAATGCTATACAGTAAAAATTATTTGCATGCACACCCCCACACCTGACATGACTAAACAGACATTCCTAGCCTTCTCCTCCCAAGGCAAAGATGTCAGGCTTAAACATATTACTGTGTTTTCTATCTTTCCATTTCTGTTTGATTTTGAACTAAAACTTACATGCAATTAAACATGCTACTTCCACAAAGAAAGCATACTGTGTATGTGTCTTCCCCCAAGTGCATTAATTTTAGTCCAGGTACAGCAGTTTAAATGACTTTATCCACAGCCAGCAAGCTGTGCATTTTTTTCATTTACACAACTTACCTTAATTTTAACTCACTAAGTGAACATTAGAGAATTGGATAAAATATGCAAATGGTACCATTTAAATCCCTACAGTAATGCAAACACAAACATAATAGCTGAAGCATTTAAAAGCAACATTTACTTACAGAGAGTACCTTTTAAATCCAATAACCATTTTGTTAGTTTTCTTGAAGTGGTAATCTCCAGAACAATCATAAGAGATCTGACAACCATTCCCTTGAAAAACACACAGTTTCATATCTTTTAATGACTCTACATTACAAAGTTTTTATTCTGATAACTTCCAAAAAACTCGAAATGAAGCCTTTGTAGTCAGTTAAGAATCATTCAGGAGGGCTATTATTCTTCGAGATACCCACATACTGCTCTTATCTGGACATGCATGTAATTTTAAACATACTTAAATCTTGAAGTAAGTGAAAGTAAAGCAGCAGTTTAACTGCTGTTCTGTCCAGGACCTTCCTTCAACACATGCCTGAATTTCTTCCTGAATTAAGGTCTTACAGCAAGATGTATGCTATCCGTGATTTTTTTCCCCTCTCCTAGGCATTAGTCTTGGAATGTCTAATCCAGAACGAGGTGAAATGTGAAAAAAGAAAAGTTAATTTCCTTGTAATGGCAAAGTAAATACAATTAATATATGAGGATTTTGTGTTTTATTTCAGGGAACAGTTGATGCTCAAAATTCCAATGTCTCTGTAAGTTTCAAAGCATTCAAGGGTAAACTGTCACTATCATACTGTTTTGAATTGGGCAATTACAGAGACAACACAGCAAAAGTTTAAAAAGTGATGATGCAGTCTTGCATCCTGACAGCAGAAATGGCCTGAGGCTCTGTACAGTGAGGGTGTTCATTTGTGGACATGTGTGAAAAATCTTGTCCAGGCAGCATTATGCTGGTGCCGGGCTTCCTTATTTCATTTTTTTTTAATACTCTCTTCATGGCCTTAAACCATTGACTTTTTTTCTGCTGCATAATAAAAAGATGTCAGGCACAGTTCTGCAAATTCTTACTTCTGGGTGAGTTCTCATGATTCCTGTTTTGTCACTTCAAGCTGTCACTGACTTGAATGGAGCTATGCAGAGTGTATAAATAAAGCACACCTGTAAGTCTTTGCAAGACTGAGTCCTACCGGAATAAATTTGTTTTAAATCACAGAAACATCTCCCATAAACATGACTTTAAAGGCTGGGCCACTCTTATTTGCACCTGAAATAAAGAAATAACCAAGAACATTTGGAATACCATTTTGCAAATTTTCCATTAAGAGACTAAGCCTTGTTCTGTGAAACTCCATTTCTCATAGTCTAACAATTTTGTTGGCTGTTAGCAAAGCTTTTTACGCCCTATAAGACTCTCTCACCTCACCAGCTTAACCTGATGTTTAGAGACCTTGACAAATGCAGACCCTTTAAAACATTTAAGCTGATACTGGCTGCAGGCAAGTCTTGTTGCATTACCACAAAAAATGTTTAATGAGAAATTAAGTACATTTGGTTTACAAAGCATTAATGAGAATATTCATATGCAAGAACACTCAGCTTTACAAATTTGACCTGAATTCTCATTCACTTCCCAACTGTTAGCATGTTTCCCAGCAAAGATTGAGTGTGAAGTTTCCTACTAAAAAACCAACAAGTGTTTAAAGTACTTTTCTTCCCTTGCATTCAACACAAAAAATGATATGAGTCGAGTCCATATGTCAAAGGGCAGATAAGTGCAGAACACTGAATAAATCATTTCGAATTCACTCTTCCAAGGAAGCTCATGTTTTCAAAGAGGTTCATTTATTTCAAATGAAATTTTAATCTAAATCATAATATTTTTTTGTAATGGAAAAAGTTTCATTACTGATGGACTGCTGTGTTTAGTTTTCTTCCAGCTGTATCTAGGAGATAAAGAAACCCTGCCTACCACCACCTGTTTGCAGTCAAACACAAAACTACCAGTCAGGTGCCTTTGATCAAAATGGAAATGGGAGAGCTTCCAGATGACCAGGGAGCCAAAAGACTGGTTATAGCATTAAGCTCAAACCAGCACCCCAAACATTTTCCTGATAGTAGAAGACTAGATGTTATTGCCAAAACAACCTAGAGTTAAGTGCCTACAGCTCAGCTACTGGGTGGGAGGGGGATGTGCCCCCAGCTGAAAGATGAAGATGGGAAGGAAGCATTCCTGCCTCCTCCCATAAGGAACCTGCAGAGCTCCCTGAAGCTGTTCTGAACTTAACTCCCCTCAGGGGCCCAATTCACTCCTGATACTCACAATACACCTACCATGCACTGATGATATCTAGGCTCTGCAGCACAACAAGCAGCCTATACACTCCTTTGAACACACAGCTAGAAGAGGGATATATTAATAGCACTGTCATTCTCTACTTATAAAATGGTAGAGGTCAGGCTCTTTGCCAGGGAGACCAACATATCTTGCCTCTCAGAGGAGTGCTCTAGCTGTCTGTTACCAGGCTGCCACCAGGCAGAAAAGAAAATGAGATTCAAAGAGTGAATAAGCAAGAAAAAACAAGTCTGAGGCTAGGACATTACTCAGAGAGATGCAGATATTCCAGTCCAGCTTTCTGCACCAGGAATTGCTCATTGTGCCCTAAACAATTGTTAGACAAAATGCATAAGCAACACCATGAACAAAAGAATTATTTGTTCCCCACTTATTTTCTTTACTTCTCCCAGCTCTTACACTGGATGCAACAGACAACACGGAGAAATTTTCAGTTCCCTTGAAGTTGCAAAATAGAGCTTAAAGACAAAGTAGAAAATTGGAATAAAAGAAGGTACCATTACCCTCAAACCCACCTCTTGTTAATCCTGCTATGTTTCTGTTGGCCACTGAAGTAGAGAGTACTCCAGAAGATGATTGCCTACAAAAGACTGAAGTTTATTCCAGATGATAAGATTTAAAGGATATCCCAATATAGGATCCAGACTGAGAACAATTCTGGGACAGAAGTAGCTTTGTTTGCAACAGAAAACAGGTAAGAATACATGGTAACTACCCTGGGCGAGGTAATTGAATCTAAGACTCTTAAAGTCACATGTTTCAGCACAGAAAACAGGTTACTTTAACATAGGTATTGGAAGAAAATATCTGGATGGATTCTAAGTATGCTTTCAGCTTAGTGCATGCTCACAGGACAATTTGGAAGAACTGTTTGTTATCAGTAGAAAGTACATCAATCAAACATGGGGCACAAACATTACACTTATTGGAAGCAGTACAAAAACCAGCTGAGGTTGCAACTAAGCACTGCAGAACACACCAGACAAATAAAATGTGGAAATGGGCCAACGTCCAGAAATTACTTGACTGACAGGGCAACTAAAGAGGCTGCAGAAAAAGACATCCACATTTTGGCTCCACAACAAGAGATCAGTCTACCAGATATTAAGTCAGAATATAGTGCAAAAGACTGTCAGTTAATTGAAGCATTAGAAATTTGATTTTGCCCCAGTGGATGGGCAGTCACCACTCCTGGACAAGTAATAGTTCCCAAGACAATTATGAGAGAAATAGTAGTCAGAGAGTACCGGTTTACACACTGGAGTGCAGAAAAGTCTTTAAAACACTTAAGAAAGAAAATTACTAGCTCCAAGATGACTAAAATTGTATATTCAAAGACTCAAAGTATGGCACGTGTAAAAGAAATAATCCCAACACTGAAAACAAAGTGGCAATAGGGACTATAAAATCTGGTAACTCCCCAGGAAATTATTGGCAAATTGACTTCACAGAATTTCCACATATAAAGAGAGCTATAAATATCTTTTAGTCTTAGTGGATATCTTTTCCGTGTGGCCTGAAATGGTTCCCTGTTACACCAACACAGCAAAATAAGTAAAAAATGAAATAACTCCATGCTTCGGAGTTCCTTTAGGAATGTCATAAGACAGAGGGTCTCATTTTACAGCAAAAATAGTGGAACAAGTTAGCAAGGCATTGGGAATTCAGTGGAATTTACATACTCTCTACTGATCACAAGCAAGCCAGAAAGCAGATAGGATGAATTACACTATTAAGCTGCAGCTCAGTAAAATCTGTCAAGAAACCTCATTGACTTGGGTACAAGCACTCCCAATTGCTTTGTTGAGAATCTGGATCCAACCTGAGGGCATGGAAAAACTAAGCCCCTACGAGCTGCTCTATGGTCAGCCCTATCAAACTCCACACATCCCAAGGGATGTGCATGTTAAAGGTGGGGCAAGACCTCAATAAATTCCTCAGATCTTTAGGTAAAACACTGCAGGATTTATGGCAGGCAGTTGTCATCACCAGACTGATGGGACTGGATGCACCAGCACACAAATCCCAACCATGAAACTGGGTGTACCTTAGGGACAGGGATCTAGCACATCTCCAGCCAAAGCCAAAGTCAAAGGGACCCTACCGAGTACCTTGGGTGCATTATTCTAGAATCACAAATACATCAGCTCCATGGACAATGGAATTATTCTCCCCAACACAAACAATGAGGAAGAGAATGAGTAACCTTTTAACTAAAGTATTGTTTATAGCTATGATTTGTACCTTGATAGGTAATCAACATTTTTGTTCACCAAAGGGACTTTTAGAGTTTCACCAAGGGATTACTCATGAAAATTCTTATGAAACTTTAAAGATTAAAGTAGCTAAAATATTAAATGTAACTGATTGCTGGATATGATCTCAAATATTGCTGGGAGGAACAGGGTTCCCTTGGATGGTCCAGCCTATGGGGTGGCAAGAACTTTGTAAATGGGCTATGACTTATAATGGAGTCAGTGAAGGCATAGTTATAGAAAACTGTACAACAGAACAAAGAAATACAATTATAAATTTAACAGGATTTAGTAACATTCCTCTTAAGAAGAAACCTAAAACTACTGTAATAAAGTAAAAGGATTCATATGCTTTAATTTTACTCAAAATATAAAGAGAACTCGGAGTGCTGAAACAAATCAAATACCACTCCCAGCCACAATGCCACTATGCAACTCCATCGGCCTCATCGCACCAAGCACACAAGAGAAGCATGTGGTTGCCCTACATCCACCAGCAGTGCAACAGTAGGAAACAGGAAAGCACACCTCCGATACTGGGAACAGGACCTATTGGATATGTAGAGACAATGCCTATAAATGGCTTCCTAAAGGATGGTTTGGTTCCAGTTTCCAAGCAGTATTAATGCCTCCCCTTAAGGTATATTGGCAACAACCACAAGGAAGACCTAGGGACAGGATAACATTTCCATACAGGGAGTCCAGGATAACCCACATTAAAATCCTTTGATTTTGGGAAACAAAACATAACAGTTCACTCTATGCCCCATGTGTGCTGCCTTGCACAATGGAATTTATATTATCAAGCTAAATACATTATTAGAAGAAGTGGTGAATGATACTATTAAAATACCCAATAGCACATCCTAGGAACTCCAACAAACATGAATGTGGCTGTAGAGAACTGTATAGCCCTAGATTATCTGCTTGTTAGCCAGGGAGAACTGTGTGCAATTTTAGGACAGGAGGGTTGCACTTACATCAGTGATGGGTTTGAAGCCCAACAGACAGGAATCATGCCAACAGAAAGAGCAGTAGAAGACTAGCAGAAAGAGGAACATTCTTCTTGGTTGGATTGGTTTACTTCATGGCTACCAAACTGGTGAATGTTACGAAATGCACTCGTGGCAGTCATTGTAACCATTGTAGTACCTGTACTTGCTTGTATTATGATTCTTTGTATTATGTAACACTTTGTGCTGGAAAATGAAGTATTGAGACTTGTCTGAAAGAGACAGTCTCAAGAAGAGGGAGGACTTGACAGACAACACAGAATAAAAACTTTCAGTTTTGAAGCTGCGAAATAGAGCTTAAAGACTAGCTAGAAAATTAGATTAAAGAATGTAAAAGTAGACACACAATGTAAATGTAGTTAGAAGCAGTGGATAAACAGAGTATGAGGAACTTAGTGGGTTTTGTGGCAAAGTTATATAGCAAGAAACAACAGTGTGTGCCCTAAGAGAAGTTCAAGGCAAGGTCATTTACAAAATTAGGGGCTCTCAGAAATATGACCACTTTAGAACCCTTTAGATGACCCTCTAGGACCATAAAAGGAATTTCCAGTAAAAGGCAAAGGTATGTAAATTAGTTCTATGAAAAGAGATGTTTATGTATTAGCTAGGAAGCACTTTGTAATGAATGTGTATGATCACAATGGATTAAATACTGTTGCAAAGTTTCACAACACACATTCGATCAGAGGAAAAATCCTCCAAATGTGTTCAAAGTAATAAAGAATGCCTGCTTTCTAATACCTCAGATTGTGTTAGAAAGTTTATAATCTGGACTATTTCTATATCAGAGGGACCAGCTCAAAATTCAGAACTCTGCATACCTCAAGATACCTCAAGAACAGAACTCTGCATACCTCTGCATACCTCAAGAACAAATCTCTTCCCTTGCCATCTCTCCTCTCTTCATAGGAGTACATTCACAACAGCACATTTTGCAGTAGTTTTCAACTACAGCTGAAGCAACTGAGACCAGTTCTTCCTCTGCATGTAACTGCACATATTGAACTGTTTGTGGTACAGCTAGTGAAAAACTGTTAAGTATGTATCATTTGTTGCTTTGACCATGCCAAGAATAAAGTACTGTATTTTCTCCCTTCTCTTAGAAAGATGATTTAAATTCCATAGGTATAAGCACAAGCTATTTAGCCATTCTGCTGATCTTAGTATGCCAGGTACGTCAGAAAAAATGTGGATTCATCTGCATGTGTGAATTCAGATGTTTAGAATACACTCATCACCATGCACTTAACAGCTACCTTTTCCAGCATGCCTTTGTCAAAGGAGTGCACGAAATGCAGTCACTACAACAGAACTTATTTATTTTCCTTATTAAACCATTTTTGCTTGGAGACAAGGTGATAAAGTTGAATAACCCTCTAAAATTTGCTAGGTAACAGAAAGACTGTTTAATCTTTGCAGACTCCTTTGTGGAGAGTTTGATGATTCTTTTGCATTTTTATATTCCTTTGCATGTCAAAGGGCATTGTTAGTATCCACAGACCACACAGCAGTTTTACCAAACTATGAAATACCTTTGCTTCACTGGGCTGTATAGTTCTTTAGACAAACAGAAATCAAGACGTCAGAAGACTTTCACTTGGGTGCATGCATCAGAAATACAAATTTGTGTGTGACCAGAATAATGTTCAAAGTACCAAAGTCAGTGAAGACTCAGTATTACAATCTTCAAATTATAAACCAACAAAATGTACTTCAATGGATCCCTGAAATAAAGGCATGTAATTAATGAAATGCAGAAATGGAGGAGACATTGCATAAATATGGCAGGAAATTTGACAAGTGTCAAAGTATCTGCTTCAGGAAAGCATACCATTACAAATTCCTCCAAAGTGCATGTGCACAAAGTTTGAAGAACTAGATTTTTGACATTATTCCAAACTGAGTAATTCACCCACCTCTCCTGAGCTCACATTTCTTAGAAAATGCACTTTGCAGTTCTGGGAAATGACTGTTTATATAGTACAGCCAAGGCATTGAGATGTCTAGGCAAAGCTGGGATCGCTTAAGATTATACAGCACCTTCTACAATAAAGAACTCCTTTACACTCTACAGCCTGTGTCAAAAACCAGTCAAGCACCAGCAGAGTTAAATCACCTCTGATGGAGAGTACAACACACATTTATCAAGCCAAATCAATGTTGCCTAATTCTTACATAAGTGAGAATGAACATAAATTTAATTAAGCAAAGTGAAGCAAAATATTTACTTCTGTTGAAGTAGCACCTTTAAATAATGATCTCCTTTTTTCTCATTTGTAAAGAAAGAATAGACATACTCCCCTGATAACCACTAGGAACAGGGTACACTCCACATAAAAACTTAAGTGGAAAATGACAGTTCCTGTGAAGTCAGTAGCAACACGGGCTAGAGCTAAACAAACCAGTAAGTTTTAAACACACAGCAAGAAATTATTCCAATGCAAAGGTAGAACTTAAGAAAAAAACGGTGTAGTTTCAGCTAGAAATTTACATGAATATGTAAGGATGGGGAAAAAACAGTAAAAATAAAAGGGACAAAAATCAGGTATACTCAATGAAAAGGGAATGGCAAAAATGCCAGGGAAAAATCATCAGTTAAGGTGCCATGGAAAGTTAAGTAGAAAATGTACCATAGACCTTCTTATCCTGTTACAACACCAAGCTGCTTCTCTCCAGTTGTCTGAAGGTAGTCTTTAGACAGAACAAATAATGATTGATAAAATAATGATTTTGCATTGATCCTCATGAACAGCCCCAAGAGGGTGAATCAACAAAACTAGTGTTAACTCTTAAGTACAAATGTGGGCCAGAAAAAACAGAAAACAGGCTAAAGACCATTTAGGGTATCAGCAGCATTCTAGTCAGTGTGCCTTGATGAAATTCTCTGAAAGATATTCAAGGAAGCATCTGGTTTACACATTGGGTCACCAGTGCTTGTTTTTCATGTTTTCCGCTTCTTGAGATTTTAACAGATTTTTAAACTCCTTTTCTTACCTCAAAAGTGGGGGTAACCAACAAGAGTAAGAAAATTTCATCCAGCTTGGGAACTGCTTAGCAAATTCCTGGTGGTACTTGGGAACACACTATGAAATAGTAGTTTGTGTTCACCTCATCCTTAGGACTGAGGGCTAACCAGATAAGAAATAGCATTCAAAGAGGTAAGGTAGCTTCAGAGTTAAATAGAATCATCAACACCAAACTGGCTTATTTCCCTTGAAAAACCTCAAGAAAAAAACAGATCTGTCAGTTAAAATCTAACCAGCAATCTAAAGCATGTCATGGTAAGAAAGCTATGGATTAGCTTCTAAACTGTTTGAATTATGCATCAAATATTGAACAAAGCATTTAAACTACTTCAAGATTCAATAACTGCTACCCCTCAGCAACACACCTGTAGCTCCCTGGGCTGAAAGCTGCACACCTGGGAGAGAATCAGACAGTACAAAATCCCTCCATCCTACTGCAGTTTTGCCATGAGGCAGTGAAGATGACAAAAAAAAGTGCATGCACAAATAGACAACATCCCACCACACTAAAAGCAAACATGAGGCTCTGTACCTCAAACCATGGGTGATGCTGGATGGAGGTGGAACATTTGTCCTTGACCCCAGCCTCAACTGGAAGGCAGTAGGCAACCACTGCCTTCAGCTATTGATTTTCCACCATCTTGCAGAGATGTCCTTCACTGGAAAATGGTTTTTCCCAGTCACAAGGCATCACCCACACAAGGTATCACTCAACTTGAAGAGCTGCAAGCAAAGCATTATCCAACACTTTCTGCCTTCAAACTGCAGTAGATCTCTGCCTCCAAGAGCACCTTCCCTTTCCACAGATAGGTTACTTCAGAAGGAAGGATGTGTGGGTACAGCATCCATCAGCTCCTGGCTGAGACCAAAAGCTAAGAAGCAATGAAAAGGTACCTGAATTTCAGGTGTACCCTCACCAGTGATTTGACTCTTTGCCTTGAAGCAGACTAGAAATGCTCAGGCAGTTTAAGGAGCAGTCTCCCATTCTCCCCTACCTCTTACCTAAACTTCTCAATTCTCAGTTATGAGCTCATACAGTGGCAGAGGAGAGCTATATGCATAGAATTCATTAATACCAAAAAGCCAACTGCAATTATGCGGGGTCAAGCATGTTGACAACATCCTGGAACATTTTCTGTTTACAATGCAAATGTTTTGTTTGACAGCACCACTGCAGAAATTGATAATGATGATCCATCACTACAGTACTGTTTATTAATGTTCAGTGAGAATTAATGTGAAGTTGAGTGGGCACAAAACGATACTTTCTCATTTTTACTTGCTCACGCATTTGACCATTAGTAATGCTAAGCTGCCTTCACTTGTTTCTCACCTTTTTCTACAAACTAAATATCCTCTAGTCCCACAACAGCAACCCACTCCATCCTCTTCTTGTAACCATATGGCATTTTAATGATTGTATCAGTCTCCATTCTATCCTGTAAATTGAGAACTAAGATGAGTTTATATGCTCCTAAAAGAAAAAGCCAGACCATGTTTTCTTTTATTGTCAGCAAGATTTTTTTTCATCAGTTTCAGATGGGTAAGGATCTGGTTTATATAATTGTTTCCATTTCCAAGCACCTTTAGCACCAAGCATCCTCTGCTCTACCCCTAAAATTAGCCAAAAGAAATAATTATCAAAATGTGAGGATTGAATAATTAGAAAGATTTCTTGACCTTTCACAGTTACAGAGATCATGCAACAATTAACTGCTCTTTCAAGATAAAAAAAAACAAAAAAAAACAAACAAAAAAAAAAAATTAATAATTGTGTGTTTATACTTTTTTTTCTATGTGTATTCACACAAATGCTTTTCCTGGACCCTTGCATGCTTTTTGAGGTTTCTGGATGCAGGGGTAGGGTTCCTCAAGAAGAGCACACAAAGCAGCAGGATAAAAGTATATTAATTTACTACTAACTTAGTCTGGAGATTAGATTTAGTAGAGTGAACCTTACAGATATTTCCTTCCATTTGAATGTTAGTTCAATTTCCAGAGCACATACATTAAAGGATTTCCACTTTATAGTTAAAACCAATGTTTCCTACATTAAAAACTCTTCACTACAAAAACCTAATACCACATGCAAGATGCAATGATCTTCTCATCTCATCCACTGGGCAGAATAACTGTACATAATTATGACCTGGATGAAGAGTGCAAACTAAACTACAGTCCTTAATATTAAGGCTGTCAGTTAAATCCTCTTCTGAGCATACACATGGTACTTACATTTGTGGCTAAGCTTTGAGGTAGCAGTGTTAAGCTCCAATTTTTCTTAAAGAACAAACATATGAACACTGTACTCTGCATCTCAGACACTCTTCTGTGCCTTTATGGGACAAGCTGAGCATATGACACAGCCTCCTGAGGTAATCCCTCTTGGACAGCCATTGTTCCCTCACTCCCTCATCACCTCTCCTCTGAGCTGGAACACACAAGCTGCCGGGACTACTCCTGAGATCTCAATAGGCAATGGCTTTTCTGCTCCTGCCTGGCACGATGAGAAAGGTTGGAAATCAAAGAATCTGAACATGGACTCATTTAAGCAAGCTCCAAAATCCCTTAAAAGCTATAGGGGACAGCATAAAGCCAATAACAGTCGGTGTTACCACTCTACAACCACTGCTGGCAGAAGGTTGAGGATTTCCAGCAGGGCTACTGCCATTCAGAACTGGAGGAGATTTTTAGCTCCTAGTGTAACAACCACAAAGAATGAATAAAAGTGAATGTAGGCAACATTAAAATTATAAATGGAGTTTTACACATAATTCTTGTTGTGTAATACACATTTCTTCACAATGATAACGCCAGTGTTCAACAGGATCTTTCAACAGGACAGATATTATGCTTTGTTACCTGTATCTGTGAAAGAAAACCAGTTCATAATTATCATACAGCCTTTTTCAACCCTGTTAATAGAGTTCAATATTAAATCTGAGTACATTCTGTGATGGTACCCTAGCTGTGATTCCTGTGACTTGTTTTGCTGAGTAGGTAGAGTTTAAATCAATAGCAAGGGCATTCTTCTTCATCTTCTACCTTCAGCTGCCTTTTTAGCTATGATTTTTCACTTTCTAAAGGAAAATAGCAATATGAAAAACCACCACACATTTTAACTCAGAATTTTTGAAATGTAAAATGATCAACATATTTATGATCAATCTTTGGTTTTGTGAACCAAACGTGGAAATTACTTTCTGTGTGCTGCAGAATTGATTCCTCCCTCTTGGGTTTTTTTGCACTGGGTGCAAACAAGATGAAGAAATAGACTGCATCAATTGTTTACTATGTAATCTAATCAACTGATTCACTTCTGTCCTGTTTTATTTAAAATTGAAATGCAATATTAAAAATTAACATCCCAGTATTATTTCAGTATCGCTTCTAGTCTAATCATTAAGACTCAGTAACTAAGAAAGCATTCTCTTTCCACGTTCCTTACAGCAAGAAATAAAGCAGCAAAGAACCTTTTGTTGAATCCAAGTGTTTTATCTTCCTGTACATAATCCTGCAAGGACCAACAATACCATACAGCCATGTCAGACTGTAGATAGTATCCAAAATTAGGCAGCAGCCTGTACAGAGTGCTTGACATGTGAGACAAGCCTGTCCTGTCCATGTTTCAGGATATTTTAGTTGATAATGCTATTTAGGTTTAACATTTTGCCAGTTCAGACAAAATCATTACAGTACAAACCCTGTTCTGCCATTACTGGCTCTGAAAGTCATTATGTGAACGAACAAGACAAGTGATGTGAGTATGAACTGATGGTGTATTTAAACTCTACTGACTCCATGTTAGGCACCTGTCTTGCTTAATTGGACAGCATGTACATGCTTAACAACAGACACATGTACTTACATAACATGTAGAACCCAAACCTTTTTAAGTGATCCAAGGCACTTTCCATTCACATAGTCACTCTCTTTTTAAACAAGTAGTAACTGAGAGCACGTTTTTCTGTTTCTCACAGGCTCCTGGACTGCACAGACAGTACTTTTTTTCCAACATACTGGCTGATGAAAGTTTGTCTCTTATTTGCCATGCCTGCAGGACTCTCTCAGAAACCAAACCCCTTTAGGACTACCAATCACCAAATCTAACGCACATAGACTGATCCAGCACTTAGTACAAAGTATTCAGCTATTCCATCCCTGCCTCTGGAAAAGGTCACAAACTAGGACAGCATCGTAACTTGCACAGTGCAGTTCTACCATCCTCAAGACAATATCCAATGTCCCTGACGCAACATTCTGCATATCTCACATTTTGGCAGGAAACCAGTAAGCCCCAGGCAGGGTTTTACGAGGCTACCTTGGTTTCATTTCTGAGGAAGTCTTAGTATCTCTCTGCCAGGTCATGCTGTCCTGGGCTTATAAGAGCTCTAAGGAACACAGCAAGGCCTGTATCCCCCCAGCTATCATTCTGCTAACTCCATGTGAATTTCTCCATGAACATGTGAGAGAGAAAAGGAAAGAAAATGTCCTGGGGTGACTTTATGATGCTGGTATCCCCATCATCTGTCTTTTTCATCACAAATTGGTCTTATAGCTTTAAGCTAGGTCCAGAGAGAGAGAGAAGAGGGGGACAGTGTAATTTTTTCACGCTATATTCAAAACATAGAGATAAGAGTTCAGCTTTCTCTGGACTCATGGCAATGCTCTCCAGGTTCTCTGCCACAGAGAGAGAGAGAGAAATGGGGAGCTTTTCTTGGCTTTTTGCTAGTTTTCATCATTAGCTATAGCAAGAAAGGTTTTTCCTGGACTGGCTTTTTTCTGGAACTGTTCTGTTTCTCTCTGGTCCAGAAAACCAGAAAGTCACCCTGGAGACCCCCCCCCAAACTGTTCTGTGACCTGGACACCAGGTCCAAGCCCCAGAGGGACTAAAAGAGACTGAGTGAGCTGAGCCATACCCCACAAAAATACTTTTTCTCTGATGCACAGAAGGACTTTCTGAATTTACCATCTCTTCAGAACAACGAGAAGTTTCATTGTTTAATATTATTCACTTTTTCATGCTTGTGAATACTTTGCTTGTTAAATAAACAGTTTTTTCCACTTTTCTCTATGGAGATTATCTCCTGAACTATTTTGGGGAGGGACTGCTGAATTGTGACATTTAGGGAAACATCCCTTTAGGAAGTTCCCTTCCAAATTTGTCCCAAACCAGGACAGAAGAGAATGTTTTACTGACAGCACTTGAATAGTTAGAGGTAAGCATGTAGCACTGCCTCTCATTTGCATTTGCTGTTGGCAAGGGTTGATCAAATATCGAAAAAATTCAAGTTGTCAAACATTCTTTATTGACTTCTATTATAATACGAAAATAATTGCTTGACGTGTCCAACTTTAAAACCTAGGTTTTCTGAGGTTACCATGACTCTGACATTAACAACAGAAATAACATGACTAAACAAACTCCTCAAACCATTTCATAAAGATCCAAAGTTTTAACATCAGCTTCATCTAATAGCTAAGTGATTGAACTCATACTTCAAAGCAAACACAGATAGGATCCGTCTAATTGTGCTGGCACCATTTGCAAGCACCCTACTTCTGCTCATCAGCAGGTTTGCAGAACTGGAGAAAAGACTGTGAAGAGAAATCAATGTGGAGATGAACTGCAGAAGGACAAAAACCCAGCATACTTTTTTTGTTTCTTTTCAGCATCATTTTCTTCCTATACAACTAAAGTACAAAATTCAATTTATGAAAATTAAAGCAGAGTGAAGAAAGACTGAGAGACAGAAATTAAGTGCATCCTAGAAATCTGACATTTGACCGATAATGATGGAAATGGATCTACTATCCATATGGTAATTATGTTTTCAAATTATATCATAATTATTCAAATGCAACTGACCTTGCCATGTATAACTCTTAAGAACTGCATGTACAGTAGAAAGAACAGATTTTAGACTGTTTGCAAGCTGAAAGTTGATTATGCTGAAACATTGCATACTGAGGAATAATGTGTTTTGACTCAGTGAGAATGAGCTGATTGGAAACAAGGTAAGACTCTAATTAAAATCTGTGCAGCACCTGGAAATTAGAAAGTGATTTAAGTCCAAAGTATCAATACTATCAATGGATGAACACATATCTCTTTGGGGGTGAAAGAACACATATGAAGAACATAGCTAGTAGTTCTTTATTCTCTAGATCCTTCAGCTTTTTTATGAATTCTCCACTGATGTGTCTCATGCTGAAGATTTTTTTTAACAGATTTCTATACTTTTCTAAATAGATATTATTTTCTTTGGCATATTTGGAAAAGTTACTTTCAAGGCAGATAAATTATCATGTTGCAATCAGACTTAAAATGCATAGGAAAACACCTTTCAAATACGCAATCTGATCTAATACGGTTCAGTAAAGCTTCACATACACTGATGCTTGAAAGAGATACATCAAAAGCCAAATTATGTCAGATATTAAATTAAAAAGGATTTGTCATAACTGTCATGGTTAAAATGCAGATTCTGTTCAGTCACACAAGGAAGTTACACTGTATGTCATGTTAACATAGTTTCTTCTCTGCAAGTCATGTGTGATTGAGAATACTATATCTATTCAAAACAACACTCAAAAGACCTCTGTTTGTTCCAAAGTCAATTCCAGGCACTGGTAAATGTTTCATATTTTATTTGAAACAGTCTGTGCTTGTTCAAGCACTGCTGCTTGTTCTACAAAAACTCTTATCCTAGACCCATCACCGCAGTATCTGAATGCACTCCAGTTGTGTCTAAAAAAACCAAAGTATCTATGAAGAAAGAAACCCACAAAAAACCAAAACTGAACCCACCATACTCCGTGACTTACTCATCAGAGAGGGAAAAGTGTGTGTGCAATACAGCACAGCAGTACACCACAAAGGGAGACTGCGTCTATTCTCCTAAATGGATGGACAGAAAGGTCCTTGGCCTTTCCTTTGGGTAGGCACTCACTACCTAAAGGTGTTACTTTATTACCAAATGAATTAAACTCCTGGAAATATCAATCTTCAACCTGCATGTAGAAAGATTCATTATCTTTGAGCATTAGGGTTGCTAACACATCTTCATAATGGAATCTTTTGGGTCTCTCAGCCCCACAGGGCCCAAAATTTGAACTTGATTAGTACTGTATACTTATACAGAATGTTAGTGGCCCATGATAGTGAAAATAATTCAGTACTAAATACCAACTGGATCATTCCACATACATCATCACACTGTGGTACTCTATCCAGGAACAAAGGTTGTCAGCAGCAAAAACTAACTAAAAAAAGACAGAGCATTCTGTGAGTGTAACAATAAGGTTTCAAGGACACACTATATTGTGCTGCTGAAGATAGCTAAGCTAGAGACTATCAAGACTGTCTGCATGGTATAAAAAGCAACCAGTGAAAAAATATAAACCACTAAAAATCAAGCAGTGTTGCCCCAGAATCCAGTTCCAAATCCTGTCCTGTCCTCCCCTGACACTTGAGTCGTATAAGCTAGTACTTGGCTGCACCACAGGAGGAAATTGCTTATTACATTTCCCATTATACTTTTGTAACTATGTATGAAAATAGGGATGCCATCTATAGATATGAAGCATTGCATAATGACAGCCTACAAACATAATATGTCACCAGAGGAAAAAACAAAGATGACAAGGAGGTTGTAAACAACCTAAATCAATCTATTGCAAGGATAATAAGAACCATCCTCAAAGTCACCCTTCCAGGGGTAAAGCAAATTGTTCATAATTTGTAACTGCATCTAAACACTTACTCTGGGAGGCAGGGAAACGTGCATCACCTTCTGCTGCCAAAATGAGCAGAGTTGCCCACGTTATCCCACCCAAACAAGCCACAGCACTGAGTAACAATGAACAACCTGCATGAACCATAGGAGCTAACATTTTTACTACTTCCATGTGTGTTTGATGTGTACCCATAGTTCAACACAGATATTTTTAGAGAAACCTTGAATTGCTCATCAGAGTATAGGAATACATCCCATAGGATGCCATGGAAACTCAGAGATGTATCAAGTGCTTTCAGGTCAATCACAATGCCATGTACACTGTCCATCAGTGCCACGTCTGTTCTAGCCACCTACATTAACAAGGTGGACTCTTGGGATGTGAGAAAGCAGACTGGGGAAAATGCCAGGTAGGGCTGATTGACATGGAGAAGATACTGTAATTAGTTGGAATTAATGGTAATCCTTGTTACTGCTGTATTTTATCATCACCATCAAGAACTAGTCTGAGACTGTGGCTAGAGAAGGACACCACAGCATTAAGCAGGCAAGTTGAATGAGCAAACCCAAGAGGGTCTTAGCCCAAGGTGCTAAGAGGGGAAGGAATTATAAAAGTTAAGAAAAAAATCTGACTTAGAACAAGAAAAAGAGAAAGGCAGATCTAACTAATTGTTTATCAGCAATTTTCAGTAATTTTCCTGAGAAGTTTTCATTCTTTAGATGAACAATATCAAAACCTGTGAAAAATCTAAGGCAAAATTTGATATTGAAAGAAAAAAAGCATAAGATGGCAATGTTGGCTACCTGAAATTGTCTATCACGTATTAGGGAAACATGGTGCAACGCTTTTTTTTCTCCCACAATCAAAATTTACTACATTTCATTTTTTACAATTCTATTCATTAGACGTACACACTGCAAATTACATTAGAAAAGTTGGTATCATACCACAGAAGGTCCCAAAGGAGAACTGATCACTGGAGGACTTCCCAGACAGTTTAATACAAAGAGCTGTAAAGGAACTGAAAAGCTATACAAGTTTCAACTTCAACTTGAGTTATGTATACAGCCTATAGTAAAAGCAATGGGGGTGAAATTGAGTTAAATCAACTTGGGCTAATGCAGTAATTGCTTAAAAGCTCCCTTCTTTAGGATACATTGGGAGGTTTTAAATGAAAAACATTACAGTACTGGATTGAGATCCTCAAACTCAAAATAACGAAGTAGCAAAAGACCCATCTGCAGAAAAAATCCTAAATCAACTTACGAGTCCTATACAATTCTTTTGAAGCATCCACAGTAGCTGAGGATGCATAGAAAGGGAGATTCCTCTTTCTTTGTCCAGAAGATAGTCACACAGACCAACGCACTCATTGAGAATTCTGTCTCAAAACAAGGATTTAGTGATTCTCTCTCATGTGTTCATGGAGAAATTCACATGGAGTTAGCAGAATGATAGCTGGGGGGATACAGGCCTTGCTGTGCTCCTTAGAGCTCTGATAAGCCCAGGACAGCGTGACCTGGCAGAGAGATTCTAAGACTTCCTCAGAAATGAAACCAAAATCCTAGGATTTTAGGACACACAAGATGACCTAAAGAGCCATCATAATATGTAGGATGAATTGAGTCCCAGCAGTTTAGATGAACAGAATTTATTTTACAGCTAGACTAGTGAAAAGTGGACACCAGAGCTAAGTGTTTCTGACACAAAACTATCCCACTGCACCTGTTTGAGAGGACAACTTACAAGCAAAAACCTGGTTTAAATTCAGATGCAAAACCATAGCCTTCAATGTATTGTGTTAGGAAAAAAAGAACATCTATAGGCAAAACATTACAGAGTACTTTTACCTTCGCACACAGACAGAACCTTCTACTGCAGTGTTGAGTAGGGCCACCAGTTTAGGTAAGATGTAAAAAAGAGGTGGTCCTGCTGTAACAGCAAATGGCGCAAAAATACTGAACATCAGTTGAGGAACAATACTCTTAGCTAAATCATCAATAGGAACCTATTTCAGAGCAGCTATTGAATAACTTGAAAAGAGACTTTCTGAAGACCTTTTCCAAGAAAAGGTTTTCCTTTCCCAGATCATAAAGGAAGATCCACTCATTTTGCCTTTATTTAAGTAATTCAGTCTGTCAACTAAAGTGGTTGTGGCAGTCTCCTGCCAGGACTGAAAGACAGGATGATAAGCTTCACACAGCTAATTACAGCAGCAACCATCCTAAATCCTCTCAGAATCTATTTCATAGAAATATCACTTTTCTGTGGAATAATTACCTCTTATATGCCCAATCCTATTCCTGACATGCTTATTTTAATGCTCTGACATTTTAATGCCATCTGCCTCCAAGAAGCCCAGCCTAACACGCTGTCAGAACTCAATCCACGCATCATCTTCCTACTCCCCATCATTTCACTCTTCCCCTGAATACAGAGGAATTGCTTCTCCAATGCCCAGTGTTATGATTTACCATTTGGCAGTATGAGTTAGGAGATGCCTCTATAAGCAAACCACAGCAATTTGCAGCCTATTTGTACATGTTGTGACTGGTTTCTGAAAAGTGAAGAGGAATCAAAGCCCATTGCTCTTGGAAGCACCAAATCCCTTTAGATCATGTTTTCTGAGTCACTTGTGTATGCAACAGAAATAATGCACAGTCCTGTTTTCTTGTCCTCCTAACCCCATGCCAATGGAGGAAAAAATCTCTTCTAGTCTCATTTACCTTCAATCAGCAAAGGGGCAGGTATGACAAAATAATAAAGTACCTTCAGTTAGACAGGACTAGTTGATGCTCTTATCTTTCCTTTCTAATACCCTGCCTACAGACACAGTGAAGAGGAAGAAGCACATACATCAGATACAATAAATTGTCTCAGACAACTTACATAGTAGGAACAGATTTTATTTCCCTCTTGCCCTCTGTTTGTTCACCTTATTGTTTCCCCATTTTGTATTCCCTGATTCCTTTCCTAGGTCTAATGATTGACAACATGTATTGTCCATTTCTATCAGGTCTGCAAGATCACTGCTGTGTCAGTGCTTCCCTCCCTGCAGGCTGTCACTAACAACTTCTGTGAGCTGACATTTCTCACAAAGTCAGCAGAACTGTACACTGCACAACTGGTTGCCAGGTGCTCATATATAAATATTTAATTGATACCTTTTTGTTTAGTAGCAACAACTCAAAAAAGCACAGGTGGAATGATATCAAACCCAGAATAAATTAATAAGACAGATAATGACTAGTTTATTACATTAAAAAAGAATAAATCATCTCTTTAGAGATCACTTTCATTTCTTTGTATTAAAAAAGACATTAATTAAGCATCTTTCCACAAACATCACACTGATTTCCAAAAATCTCAACCATGCTAAACCAAGAAAAAAGAGGAGGCCATATTTAGCATCAAATGCACTTCTAAACAGAGTCATTTGGGAGCTTTCCTCACTAACATAATTTTGTAAGGGTTAGTATTAAATTGATTACACAGAAAGGGAACCCCATACCTCCTTAATGTTGATCAAAAATTAAAATGTAGGAAAATAAAAGAGACATGCTCAACAAAGAATGTCAAGTTAAAATGCTTTGTTTCAGGACTACCACCATTTCTGTATAATTTACAGTACATTTTGTTCAAAAGACAGCACTAAATCGGGAATGGTCTTTTGTTGAAAGCTCTCAAGCATGCTCTGGGGACTCTGCATGCTTGGGTGGCTCTCCAAAACACCTCTGCTCTAATGCAGGCAGTGTGGGGAACAACAGGAGGAGCCACAAGTCTCTGTGCAGTTACATGACTGGAGTGCTGTGAGGAATGGATACTGGGTCTTCAGGAATGACAGCATGGGAAGGCCTGGACAGGGATTTGTTCCCTGTCAAAGAGCAGCTGCAGTTCATGGAGCTGTGCCTGGGGATGGGTGTCCCAGTTACAAAGCTCCCGATCCCACTTGGGCAGCACTCAGGCAATGCAGCATCAGAGTGCATTAAAGACAAATTCCCAACAAGGGGAAGTAACAGGAAAAGGTGTTCTGCTGGACCTCATACCTACAAACAACAAAGAACTGGTCAGAGATGGGGAAGTCAGAGGCAGCCAGGGCTGTATTAGCCATGTGATTCAAGATCTCAAGAGGAGGGACCAAGGCAGTAAGCAAAACCACAACCTTGGATTTCAGAAGAATAGACACCACCTTTTTCAGAGATCTGTTTATAAGAACCTCATGGGATATAGCCCTGGAGAGAAGAGGGGTCCAGGAAAGCTGGTTGATATTCAGGGATCACCCCCTCCAAGCTCAGGAAATGTCCATCCTGACAAATAAGAAATTAAGCAAAAACAGCATGTGAGAGCAAGGAGCTCCTTACTGAACTCAGACATCAAAAGGAGGCTTAAAAGAGGTGCAAATACTAATTTTATTGTTAGTCTTTGGCAGACTTATGAGCCTGAACAACAGGCTATTTTGATTCCTGGTCTATTTTTAAATAATCATTCTAATAAAACTAGGGCCTACTGCATGCACCTCTGGGCAGACTTTTGTATTGGAAGTTCTTGGGAGCAGCATTAGGAGCTAAAATCACATAGTTTTTCATAGAGAAGTAAAACCTTTATTTCTATAAAACAGGAACAGAACAAAGTCTGTTGATCTCAACACAAACACAGTCTTGGAAGAGATACAATTTCAGGGTCTGAGGCTGCATGTTCCAAGGACAAAAAAAATAAAATAAACAAAGCACAAAATGCTGACCCAACATAATGGCATTAATAACTTTGTTAATAGGAGAAAAAAAAAAAAAAAAAAAAGATAATTTTACTCACAAATAAAGTGATTTCACAGCATATTCAGGCAGGAATCACGGATAATTTTGTCACAGAAAGGGTTGTCAAGCATTGGATTGGGCCGCCCAGGGCACTGGTGAAGCCACCATGCCTAGAATTCTTTTAGAAATGACTGGACATGGCAGTTAGTGCTGTGGTCTAGTTGACCACATGGTGAGTGCTCAAGGGTCAAACTCAATAATCTTGGGGGTCAGTCTTTGCCTAAATGGTTCTGTGATTCATAAGAAAGTGAACTAAAATTTACTCACATATGCACAGTTATTCATGTTACTGTGCTTTAAAAAAAGTTATTCTATCATTATTAACAGGAATCAAAATGTCAAGTGATCAACTCTGAGAACTGATGATTAAATATTTAATAACTACAAAGTAAGTCATAACCGTGTTTCCTACTTTGCCCTCAAGTGTCTCCATAGGACACAGGAGAGGAGTCAGGATACTGTGACCACCCTGCACAGGTTCTGGAAGGTCTGTACTACTTCAGGGAAATTATGACGACCCCATCAGGATGGAGCTGCATCCAGGACAATGAGCATAACCAGCACAAAGATATGTCAGCTTTCTGTGATTAAATAATTTGTCAGTTTGATCCCCAGAATGATCTGTGCTCCTACAGCTTTAGCAAAAGCTGTAACTCCTACACATTCACTTCTACAGCTGAAACATCTTAATGAAAGCTGTCATTATTTTTGTAATTTACTTCTGAACTCTTCAGAGACACCATCAGCTGAAGTGAGACATTTCTGCCTGAATACTGCTATCTGAGCTTTTTGTTAAGGTGGAAGAAATTTGAGAATAATTTCAGGCCTTCCCCATTGATTTGTTCTAAGCACATGACAGCACTTAATAAAACCTGTGTCACTGATCCTAGTTTGAGGTGGACCAAGTTTTTGTCTTTTTCCACTTCAATACAAGAGGAGGAAAAAAAAAAACCCACACTGAAAACATCAGTTTTGGAAAAAAATAATTTTTAGTGGGACAAAGGGCATGTACTGCATTAGACACTTTCTGACACTCCCTTTTGAGCTCTATGCCTCTGACCTTCACACCCTTCTCTAAGCACTATCCAAAAAGCAACAAAGGTTAATACTCTGTAATACAGGTAACTTCCCTCCTAGCACCAAAATATCTTTTAATTTGGTAACATGAATAAGATCACACCAACTTTGAGCAATTGCTGTATAAGCATATCACATCTGCAGTTTTGTTGGCATACACCATAAAGCTTCTATACAGGTTGTGATCAGAAATTCAGAGTATCATAGAACCATTAAGCTGGAAAAGACTGGCAAGACCATCAAGTCCAACTTTTGGCTGAACATCACCTTGTCGACTAAACCACATTGGGAAGTACCATGTCCGCTTGTTTTATGAACACTTCCAGGAATGCTAAATCAACCACTTCCCTGGGGAGCTTGTTCCAATGCTTAACCACGCTTTCAATGAAGAACATTTTTCCTAGTATCCAACTTCAACCTTCCCAGTACAACCTGAAGCCATTTCCCCTTCTCCTGTCGCTTGTTGCCTGAAGAGACCAAGCCTCTCCTTGCCACAACCTCCTTTCAGGTAGTTAAGGAAGGCAATAAAGTCTCCCCTGAGCCTTTTTTTCTTCAGATTGAATAGCCCCTGTGCTCTCAGCTGCTCCTCATAGAACTTACGTTTCAGACCCTTCAATCAGAGACGATTCAATCACAACTTTTCACTTAGTTATAACTATGCTAACTTGTTAGTATTAATTTTTGAGAATCAAAAACCAAAAGAAAGAGCTTGCATATCACATCTACAGGAAAGTACAAATAACAGAAGATTGGTCTGCAGGAACAATTTCTGCCTGCTGTACAAAACACTTTGTTCCCTATCAAGTTTAATATTTCATACAGAAGTGAAATCTGACGGTTTCTAGACAATTTCTTGACTTGAAGTCAGGGCTTAAATACTACCTGTTATAACAAGTCCTGTAGGCGTTGGAAAACCTGCATAAGACAATTCCCTGTACTACCACAAAATAAAAAGGCAAAAACATTAATAAAAAATAGCAAAATTATTCATTATAACAATTGCTCTTGAGTCATGCAAAATTCTGATCAGACAGTTCAAAACATCAACAGACCTTCAGTTCTGGAATCTGGAACAAGAGAAGGCAGGGAATATCTTCCAGAGGTGTGTATTCACCTCTGATGAACCAGGATTGTTGCCCATAAAAGCAGAGACAAAAAATGATGGAATACCTTGCAACAGCTATTCTCAAAACCAGACTGAATCCAGGACAAGCAGTATTGTAATAAACAACAGACCACTGGAGGACTACTAGAAGTCTCCAACTCCAAGTAAGTCAAGAGGCAATAAAAGCATTCAGATAATAGATGTTGTGCTGTATCTAATCACTGAGACAAAGTTAATCCAAGAAAGTAATTTGTTTTTAAATTACTGAAACAGTTTGTTCATTTAATAAAAATTAAAGAGCACAAACCCTTTCTGTTGAGTTTAAGCTTAATTATTGTTACGCTAACTTACAGAGACTCACCTGGAAATAATGAAGTATGAATGTGAAGCACTTTCACCAAATTTTATACTTACACGTTTCTTAAAATTTTCTCAGATTATATAAAATATATATTTTCTATTTGCAATTATTATTTTGTGAGGAATTAATTAGAGAAAGGTAAATTAACCCTTACACTGACCTTCTTTTTTTCTGGTACTTCTAATGTTGAAGCCAAATGATTTCTAAATATAAAACACTATCTTCTTCCACATTCCTTTTTGTCAGTTCTGTAGATTCAGAGATGGCTGTTCTGCGAAGGCAGCCTGTATTTTGACAACAGACTGTATCATCCAGAAAGTACGAAACACTTCATTCCCAATTTAAACATTACTAAGTGTTTAAACCACAAGCTGGAAGATCCCATTTTTCAGAAATGCAGGAGTGTATTTTGTCCAGCCATGGCTTGCTGCTAATGTTACAGACAGTTACTTGGAGGCACATACTTTATTCTTGTGCTGAGAATGAATGCTAAATCCCTCTTCATGCTGATCATACAAATATTGGCCTATTACTACGTTATGTTGGTTGTCACTACATAACAAATAACTTAAAATACAATTTTTATTAGTTATTTTGTTAGTCCATTTCAAATCACAGTGAGGGGAAGAAATTGTAACTATTATCGAAACAAGTTTCCACAGAGAGAGGGAGAGAAAGAGAATAAAACAGGTTTCCATGGTTACTTTGTTAACCATCCCCATTTTGCTGTTTACATAGTTTATAAACAAGACACAATAAACAAGAAAGAAATGAAATATTTATTAAGATCTACATTACAGAAAACTCCCACCATATGTCATGTCTGTTACAACAGCTGACTGTCCAGTGGAGCCCTAAGAGACACTGACATCTACTCACTGCTGGTGCTACTGGGTATGTTATGTAGGACAAACCCCTACTGAATGCGCACAGAGGAAGCCCTTGGCCCAGGTTCCTTTACAAAAATTTCAACAGTAATTTATTTTCAGTAGAAGATGCCTTGTCTTGAAACCAACGATAAAACTGCAGGTTTTTCGCATGTAAGTATAAAAGCTCTTGCTTGGCTATCAGCTAAAACTTACTGATCATCAAAGACTGCTCTCCAGCTCTATCCATTTCAACAGTTGCAGTTTTAATCGTTTACTTCTAATGCAAAAGAAGTTCTTTTCATCACAAGTAATCACTGTAAATGAAAGGTTAAGTTTGTATAACAGCACGTTGAAGCAAAAATGTCATCTAAATCACGTCATTTTTATCTCCTATAAACTTTTATTTTAACTAGGCTTCTTATTGCCTGGGGGAGGAACGACAAGTAACTTTGTGGTACTACTAATACTGGGAAGATTCCAGACATGCCATAAAAAGCTCATAAGTTCTATCTGGAGAAGCCAATGCGGAAAATTCTGGAAGCATTTTGGAGTTCTTGTTCTTGGATGCCAACCTCATTCAGTTAAGAGGCAGCACTTGGCCTTGGGTCCCACATGCACAGCCATCACACAGCAGCACAGCTCACTTTGAGAGTGACAGGTGACAGCAACCCTGCAGTACTGATTTCAACAAAAGGTGCTAATAAGAATTGTTTAGTATGTAAAAGACTCAGGGTAACCAACCACTGACCCACCACTGCTGAGTCCACCATCAAACCTTGTCCCTAAGAACCATGACTACATGTCTTTTAAATACCTCCAGGGATGGTGACTCAAGCAGCACAGTACAGTCTACTTACATAACATTCAGAGAAAACTTTTTTATCTAAGAAGTAACACTTCTCCTGCTGTGTTGCAGCCAAAGACTGTCTTGGAAACTTGTGCAGCTTAAACACTATCAACCTGTCTACCATCCCAAAGGCAAGCTTCAATATTCCACTGTTGCCTTGTGCAAAAATTTCTGTCCATGAACACACTCTGTTAGACAATCTGTGAATTTTGCAGAGACCAGCTAATCTCTTCTCCATGGCAGGTTCAACTCTACTTAAGTTACTCTTGAAAAACAAGAACTATTTGCCCCATAGTTCTTTCCACACTCTGAGGGCATTCAAATGAAAACATTTACCTGAGCAAGACATGGCCTGTTTTGAATCTCCATTTCCATCCATCTAGAAACTATATTTTACATATATACATATCTTTCTGATACATATATATGCACACATATACACAAACACATATATACACATACATGAGTAACTCAAAGAAAAACATGACTGTTCTTTACATTCTAATGTCAGTTCTTTATCTGGTCAAAAAATTGAAGACAGTATTTAAAACTACTGTGCACCACTAGCTTCACTAGTAAATATCCAATATTTAATATTTTCAGAGCAATAGTCTAATCCAGATTTGCAAAGCAATTCATTGTACCAAAATGCTAGATACATTTTAAATAATCTCTAAATCTACCACAACTGTCTCTGAAAGAACTAGCATATGGAATACTGTTATCCCTATAGCCACAGGAGATAATGTTCATTAGACAGCATTAGTATCCACAAAAAATTGTAGAGCAATACTTATTACTTATACATCCTGATTCTCTTTACATCAGTCAAGCCAGAATTTTTCTTTATTTAATGAGTTTTTTCAAGTTTTGGGTTCTATCATGTAACTCAGGCCAGCAAAGAACAGCAAACAGCAGCAGAGGCTGGTTGGAAAGTGGAGTCAATTTTTCAAGTATCCAGCTATGTTGTTTGCAAGAAAGTGATAAATCTTCTCCAGGACAGAGGAAGCAAGATCTGTATGACAGCTGACAGTAGGAATTATCCTTTGATTGCCATGACCATAGCTCCTACTTCAGCATGGAAGTACTGCAATTATGTTTTGGGGATAGAATAGGAAGCCTACAGCATGTTATTTTATTCACTTATTTCAGACAGTAAGATAAATAGAAGCTTGAAGCTTTTGACTTTTCATTCCTTCAAAACCATGAAATCTACACAATTATTTATTTGTCACCTCTAAGATGGAAGTCTACATGAAATTTTGATTCACGTAGCCTAATTTCTTTAGGAGCTAGGAAAGGAGTGTTTCCCCTTAAACAGCACATATTTGCAAAGATGTTAACTTGTGCATTTTATACATGCTTTGTTGATTTACTTGAGCTAATTAAAAGACCACTTTTTACTACAGTTTCCTATCTACATATATAACCCACCTAAAGATATGCAATTGAGAGCACACACAGACTGAAATCACTTTATTTCCTTTTTTGGCTTTAAATTCATATCTGCAATAGGACAAGTCTAAATCCAGTAGTTACTTCCTGTCCTGTTTTATCATCTGTTCTTGATGTTACATAACGTGCTTATACTAAACATCACTGAGCTCTTATATAGCATTCTTAATCCATAGATCTCAAAGTACTTTACAAAGGATGACCATTATCCTGCTTCATCTATGAAAAGAAAAAACACGGACATCTTCAGGGTAAAATTCGGATCTCACTAAATTCCCACAGCCCACAGTGAGGCTGGAATTGCAACTCCCATCATAGCACCAATGGTGTGTTAGTTTGACCTCACGACAACTGGTCAGCCAGAAGAGCATTCACCTCTGCAAATGGATTCCAAAGCCTTCCTGAACACTGGTGGCCTGTAAGTTGCACTCAGCAATTCCACACACCACTTAGGCATCAATCCAGAGAGACTATGGCTTTCAATATGGTATCTTATTCAGCTTGACAATCACAAAATCGCCTCCCATCCCACATAGGCAGCGCTTTTAAACAGTGTACTTTAAACCGTGTGCTCTACCCTTCTCCTGCTTACAGCCCTAAACACACCAACATTACCATCAGTGGTGGAAATAACTGAGTCGAGTGCTGTGCTTGGGCTTTATTACTGAAATCAATGCTGCTTCAGACAGATACATTGGTACCAAGGTCTGATGCTTCCACTCAGGTGTTTCAAAGTATTTGCACCTCCACACAAACTCTAAAACTACTTGATCTAGGGAAAATTAGGTATGAGTTATCATACCTCCTGCTTCTTTTTCCTCTCCTCTTTTTGATTTGTTTCTAATTTTCTTGTTCTCTCTAACCTTGCTCTAAGTCAGATGTTTAAACTCATAGACTGCCTTAACTCTATAAACACTCCTTACTATTCAGAGAACCTATAACCGAATACCGGAGATAAGGACTGAAAGCAGACTGTATACTAAAAACCACACAGTTTACCAGGCTATCAATCTGATTGAAACTGCCAAAAACACTGCTGCATGGCCATAAAAGAAGGATCAATAACACATCTGATGATGTTCTATCCAGATATCATGACATGAGAAACCTTTGTAGTTTACAACTTCAGATTAAATTTAAGGGGTTATTGCTTTGACATGCTGTATCACAACCAACTCACATCTACTTCTAGACCCAGGCAAGGTGAAGCAAGCTGACCCTGTGCACAAAGATGATCCATGATCTTGATGAAAGGATTCAGAACATATCAGTCTCCACAACACTCAATACAATAAAGTAGCCAAGAAAGAGAAAGGCAAGCAAGCTTCCCTACCCACAGGGATAAAAGGAATCATTCTGTATTCTCTGGTGCTAAACCAGACAGGTTATTCTGAACAGCTCTTCCTCAAATCTTGTATGTTACATGAACTACCTCCTGTCTGATCTGATGCTTTCAGGAAGAAAAGCGACAAAAGTAGAGGAGATTGTATAACAGACTGCATCTTCTGGAATGCAGGACCATCTTCCAAAGAACAGACAGGCAGCCTGATGGACTCCCACGCCATTCCCCAAGACGTTCTAGAGAACGCAAAGTCCGATGCTCTCCCGGGCGTAGCCGGGCAGCCCCGAAGCGAGCGCAGCAGGACGAGCTGCGCCTCCCGGGGGCGCTGCCAGCAGCAGCTCCCGCGCCTACGAGCCCGGAGCGCCGCTCCCGAGCCTTCCCCGGGGCCGGAGCAGCCGCCGGGCTGAAAGGGGAAAGCCATCGGCACGGAGGGATTTACTTGCTCCCGAACGCGGCGCGGAACACAGGGCGGAAGGCTCGTCACACCCTTCTCGGCGTGGGGATGGACCGCAAGCTCGGAGCAGCAGCAGGGCCGGCGACAAAGATTTAGTCTGAGGCGTGTGCTGGCTGCGATGTCATTTACTGAGCTGCATACAACTAATTTCCCAGAAGCTGGAGTAGAAAAGAGTACTTTTCATCCTATTTTTTTCTGGCCCTGGTCTACATCGGAACAATTCCGCTTTGAAAAACATGTGGGTTTTTGCACATCTAAAACATAGAACAACTTTGAGACTGAAGTTTACACCAGCCCTATCCTCCTATGCAGAAGCTGTAATCGTGTCTCTTACCATGCTAAAATATGGACCAACAAATATGGACCACAAGAAGAAGAAGAAAAAAAAAAAAAAAAAGACAACGTTAAACGGTTAAAAGAGAAAAGAATTAACCAAAAAGCAAACAACAGTAAACAAATTTCTGTAAACTTATACTCTAGGTCATATGAAAACTTACATATAATTAGCTTTAACTAGAAGTTCTTGGTGGAAGTTGATGCAGTCCATAAAAATATTGATTATATAATGAGTATTTTTTATATATTCACTTTTTTGACTATGAAATACTGATTGCTTCATCTATAAAAGACATAAAGTCTTTTCACATGTAAACTGCAGCCAAATTCTGGCACTTAGGAACAAAAGGTTCCTGTGACATAACTTCCTGGACTACACAAGGAATCGATTCAGAATCCTTAAAAATCACAGGTGGTTCAAGACTGCTGGGCACACACTTTCTTCCAATACACTGAAATGCATCCGTTGATGCAGCTCTGTAAAAATACTCAGTAAAATTATTTAAAAGTAACATGAACTGAATCCTTAAATACTTCTTGTTTCACTGTGTATTTCTTACTCACACATAGTAACTCAAACACCCTGCAACAAAAATAACAAACTGTTTTAATTCACAGTTGCAACACATAAACATGATGAGATCTGTACATTGTTAATCCCAACTTCCCCACTCCAACACTTTAAGTTAAATGTCACATTTACATAACATTTACATAAAGATTCAGTTTTGTTTATACAAACCCCAGCCTTATTTTTGCAACATGCTCGATGCTAATTCATTATATAACAACAGATTGTTTGCTGTTTTAAAAAAATAAAAGGTTTCATTCTGAGAAGGTGTTTGAGAGACTACAATTCCTCTGAAGCAATTCAGCACCCAGTCTTTATAACTGTTTCATCAAGCTTATAAAGTTGGCTTCTTTTAAAACAAACAAGGTATTTTGGACACTGTTCCACTCTAAGATACCTCAATTGATTTCACACATCACAGTCACTTGTACAGTTCACACTTGTGCTCAATACAGACACAGGAGAACAGTCACAGAGCCTCCCAATGCAATCCACAAGAGTTTAATTATAGACTTTTAGCAGTGGTCATATCGGTCTAAAAATCGGAACATTTTAGAATATTCCAAGCATCATTCAGCTTGTTGGGTTTTTGTTTTCTTTTTATTAATGCCACTTCACTCTTATCACTGCTTTCAACATGAACACACTTAGACCAGTGCTGACCCATTCAAAATTACAAACAACAGCAAACACTGCAAACCTTCCAGTGCATCTGAAAGCAGAGCTCGCAGGAGTCTGCAATGCAGCTTGATGTAACTGCAGGATTTTATAAAAAGAGCTGTATTTTTCATCCTCTCCATGCAAAGGTCTCTATGGATGTATTAGCTGCTATTCTCTTCTGTTCGAAAACTTTAAAATTTTTTGCAGAAACCCTAAGGCCCATATTGGAAGTAAGAAAGAATTCTCTAAGCTAATAACCACTACCTCTTCACAGCAATGAAATAAACGCTTTAACCTTAAAATTATATATAAATTAAACAGGAAGCCAACTCAATCACATCTATTGATTATTAAAACTATGTTTATTACCAACAAGACTACATATTTAGGTTTAACGTATACTAGCAATCACAAAATTTCAAGTAAGTCCCTACAAAAGCTATCTCCAGCGCATCACATCACATCTACACTACAATATTCCCAAAGATGGGAAGAATCACCTTTTGCTCCTCTTAGGTCTTGGCTAAGGAGGCATTATTTCACTGGGATTTCTTTTCCAAAGGGATGCTTCTGTAACACAATCTGGAAACAGCCCATTTCTGTGCTAATCTGCTCCAGAACCTGTATCATAGCTGGACACTGAATATACTGCTTCTACTATCTCCATTGGCTTTATCTGCACTGTTCCAGAGGAGTACAAAGATCCCAGGAATTCAAGACTAGTGAATGCTTACTAGAGTCTAGTACCCCACAAGCCTCTTTGCTTTACTTAAAGGCTAGGGATTGGAGGCAGAAATGATGCAAAAGAGAATTCAAGTACAGCACTTAGACGTATTCTACACCCAATGGTCCTACTTGCACATGACAAACAAGATACCAGCACCACTGGACCCTTCTCCAGGAAGCCTATTAGTAGATTTAAGTGGAATAACGCAGTGCATCACTTGTATGATTGGCAGCTTTTACTGCCCACATTACTTTGATGATTACAGATAGATATAAATTGTTTCCTTCATCCAGACACATTTCTGCATACTCAATATTATTGTGCAAGCACTGATCCAAGTGAGAAAAATGAGACAGATACATGAAATTGTCATAGACATACCACAGGTTATACTAAAGAAAAGAATATTTTTTATTCAGTAGGTCTCCCATTGACACAGGTACATATAGAAGTCAAATAGATCTGCTCCAACCCGACAGCCAGTACTCTCAGGGAAAGCAGCACAAAGCTTTGGCAATACTTCTTAGGATTAACTTCATTTGGAATAGACCAGCCAAATCAACCCAATGCAGAAATTATTCTTTAGAGCATCACATTTTCCTCAAGGTGTCTGAAGGAAGGTGAATGCAGCACTGGCCCATATTTTATGGCAAAAGGCATGAGGTTTACATGCTGATTGAAATGATAGCCCAAAAAGAGAAACCCCAAAGGTAAAAACTACTAAGGAACTACGAGGTGATGGCACAGGAAGACAAGGATAGTGTACTTGTATCCACACCACCTATCGGAAACAAGTGGCCTATTGGTGTGAAGGATCCCCAGAGCCACACACAGATCTTTTGTTCTTGGGAAAAGATTGTGGTTTGCTTCAGAAGACAGCTTGGACACACCGTGTTGTGAGAGTTGGGACTGTTCAGCTTAGGGAAAGCGCTAAAGAGTCCTTACTGCAACCCTTCAAGATTTAAAGGGGGCTTATAAAAAAGATGAGAACAGATTGTTAAATAGAGCCTGCTAAAATTGGACAAGGGATAATGGTTTCAAGCTAAAACAGGGTAGATTCAAACAGATGGAAAGAAGAAATTTTTATTACAAGGGTGATGAAACACTGGAACAAGCTGCCCAGAGAGGCAGCAGATGCCTCATACCTGGAATTATTTGAGGTCAAGTTGGACAGGGCCCTGAGCAACCTGACCTAGTTGAAGATGTACCTGCTCATTCCAGTGCAGGATGGGCTAGCAATCTTTAATGGCCCTTTAGAACAAAAACTATTGTATGATTCTATGACTGCTGTGTATGCTTTAAGGCTCACTAGGTATCCAGGACACAGAGTGAACCAAAAAGTAAAATTTCTTGACAGAACAAAGAAAAAAAGAATGCATCTCTGGAATAGCTAGCACTTTCAAAGGCAGAGGTGTCTATCCACATACCTTTATCAATGCTCGTGGGGAAAAGTGGAATCTCATTAATACTGTGCCGTCTAGCCCAGCTACAACATATTAGATCATCAATGGTACTTTATGGGCAGCTACATTCAAAGGAGCAGCAGAGACAGAATAGCATTAGCAGTGGTATTTGGTTTCCAAGAGTAGGCCATGTGTTACACTGAACCTCACACACAATCTGTGTCCAGCTGCTGGAGCCAAGAATCACCACTGAGTTCACCTAGCAATGGAGTCTGCTGCAGCATATGTTGACTTTCCAAGGCCAGTATGTATTGAAGATAAAGGGGAAGCTCAGAAATCTGGGGGTTGTTATTGTGGAAATTTTGGGGGGTGTTGGGGTTTTTTGGTCAGTTTTGTGGGATTTTTTTCAATACGGTGATAAAAAGATCTGCTTGAGTTTCTCTTTTAGCAGGGGTATAGATTTCTTTGGTGTGGGACAGCATAAAGATGTGGGATCCCATGGGATTCCACAGCAAACTAATACAGGAGTTGAGCCAGATGATGAACAGATTTTCCCATTTCTTCTTTCATAATCATACCTTAGAACCATAATCCCCTCTTTTACCGTGGGATCATTCTGCCCTTACACAGAGATGTCCTTTTCCTAACTAAAAATCAGTAGAGGTTACCACACAGCAGATTCTGATCTTAGAGGTAAACTATGCCATGCTTTACCTGAGAAAACTAAAAAAACAGTGATTTCCAAGTTTCGTATTCAGAGTACCTCTGCACACAGGACTAAGCTAGCCTAAATAACCTGCAAATCTAAACAAGCTGAAGTTAATGCAAACCATGGGGTGAGCTGAGAGCACTGCAAACAGATGGATGCCTTTTGGAGACACTGGGGGGGTGTGGTCCTGCAGCTCTCTTCAAAGCCAGATCTCTACTGAAATGAGTATGATTCATGCTTTTTCAAAGGCACAGCAGAGCTGAAAGCATAGAGATTTTTCAAAAGATTCATGCCTGCAGGAACTGTCATTTTTCCCCACTGTCCTCATCAGTGCTGTCCTAAAGGAAGTACTGTTTGGCATCAGGACTGTAAATATTCCCACAAGTTCACAATTTTATTTCATCCAAAGCCCTGTTCTCAGCCGTGGATGAAATACCTAGATAAAATAGCTTCAGTGAGCAAAGAGCAACAGGCAGCCTCTCGTACTCCTTCTCCTCTGAACTGCTATGCTAAAGGCTATTGCTATATATTTTTAACTCTGAAAATACACCTATTGCTCCATTCTGAGAATGCTCTGATTTAAGAGAAAAAGGGTTGGTCACATTGAAAAATATTACTAAATTTGTATAGTAGCCATATGATTTAAATACATGATTAAAAATTTTTTAATCCTACAGTAGTAACAAATAGGTTCTTTTGTGTCACGTGAAAACAGTAGGAAAATAACCTTCCAAGTACAGTAGTATATTTTCCATGACTACTACCAAACCAGAGTTTTCATCACAATAGTACTAATCCTTCCCCAGAGAGTTTCCAGGATCCCTGCTTTGAATATAGAGGTATAGCTAACAAATGTTCAAAACCCAGATCCCCACATACTCAATTGCACTTTACTTTCACAAATCAAGTTCTATGACACCATTTTATTTCAGCTTGCAAGCAGTAATTAAAAATCTAGTCCCAGAATCCAGTTCAGTCCAAGTCACAACACATTATTAGCCATTAGTGTAATATGTACCTATCCATAGCACATTTGAAAATAAGAGATTTTTAAACTTTTCCAAGCTATCTTAAAATAGTATCAGAAGCACAGTTCAAGACATAGATGGGTGGACAGAAATTATTTTCTATTAATTGTTTACTAAGAACACAGAAAAAACTCTGTAGCTGTAATTCTCTGTAATACTTTGTGTCATGTTTCACTAGGGGAAGCCACTGACCTGTGTATACCAGGCCAACAGTACATACAGTCCTAGTTCCTTTGATCAGCATTTAATTAGGCAGATTGTCCTCTTAGCAGAGACTATTTTTACTTTTGTTGGCCCTGCACTTTTTCATTTACAAGTGTCATACTGGGTTCCCTGTTCCATGGCAAGGTCGAGTCATTGTACTCAAAACAATGTAATTTCTTTTGCATTTCAAATCCCACCTCTTACACTTTCAATGCTTCCTGCAATTCAGGTTTGTTCGGGTTGAGGTTTTTATTTCCTACCGTTTTATTTCAATGGAAATGAAAATTGTGAAGAGAGTATAACATACACGACACATATTTTATGAACACAGGAGATGATCTGATGATCTGCAAGTTCTCGAGAGCAGAGACCATCTAGGCAAAAAAAGGCAGTAACTTTCTAAAATTCGTAAGGCAGACCAACAGAAGAGATTAACAATCTTCTGTACTGAGTGTGCTTCCTACTTCAAAGTCACGTACAAAAAGGAAACTTTTTTTTTTGTTTGTTTGTTTGGTTTTTTTGGGTTTTTTTTTTGGTTTTTTTTGTTAAGGAAACACCAAGCAAAATTCATTCTGGTACAACAGAAGAGAAAACTACTTACTACTTAGCAGCAGAGCTACAAGCTACAGAGAAAGCAGATGATATAGCTAACAGAGTAGTTAATAGAGGTAGGTAACAGGCTGAAAATGTCCAAACTAAGGCAGGCCACAGCTGGCTTTGAAAAAATCATACATGAGGCAAAGATGAGTGTCAACTCATGCCAATTCCATGACTATTTGCAGTTCAGGATCCCACAAACATACAACTTAAATACTGCATCTCCTTGGGATGTAAAGCAATGCTGTGTGAGAGAATAATATCTTATTACACTCCTCATATGAAGCAAACGAAAATATTTTATGGCAGAAACATTACCAGGGGCTCAAATTTAGTACATCAATGCTTACCATGATTCTACTCTTGGCTGAGTAGTTGTACACTTTCCCAGAAGACGTTCTTGGACATTGTATTTCTTTTATAAAGTAGCATCTTTAAAACCATGTCTCAATATGATGATTTCAATTTCCTATACAATTATTTACAAACAAAATCTGCTTGTCAAAATATAGATGTAACTGATTTTGTAGAACTGATACCAGAACTTACATATTCAGTTGTCTATGAACTCTAAAACACAAGTACATTCAGTAATATTGACACTATGTCTTTAACAAAGGCAGCTATCTGTTGAACATTGTAATGTTACACAGAAAGAAATACATAAAATAGCCCAAACTTTACAAAGACTACAGCTCAAAGGTTATGAGAAGTGGGTTGGCCTGTGCAACCTTAAAACAAACCAAATTTTCCTTATGACTTAGGCTTGTATGATCTCATACCTGGTGCTAAAACCCACTGTATTAAAGCCACAAGGATTCATGCATGGAAGCTTAAGACAGTCTTTATCCAGGAAATATGACAAAGTAGCCTAAAACAGAGTTCAGCAGCAAAGCCGACCCAAGGAAAGGCTGACACCACCTGATCCTTATGGTGGGACCCAAAAAACATGCTCTGGCTCATACATACTGGAATCATTCTTCCAAGGCAGAATTCTTCACTGATAGACATTTTAGTGGACGAAATAACTGATAGAATTAATCCTCTAAGTGCCCAAAGACCACAGAAAAAATTATCTTTCATGGTACACACTACACTTCTTTTTAAAGATCAGCAGATGGTAATAGATATTTTATTAAAAATGAAGGCAAGCATATTCTTGGTGAACATCCGTGACTTTGCCCACACAAAAAAACTCCAAACAGCAAAACCAGTTTCTCAGTGTAGAATTCAAATCCACTAACCTCTCTTTTCTTGCTGAAGTGCCCTGCTTTAATTGCTTCATCCCTCTAAATATCATCAACCAAAGCACTCAAACAATGATTCCACTTTCCTTATTCATCTTCAGAACAGTCTATTGCAAGCATTGAATAAATTGGCTTTTCTGTTGATAATATAAGACTCCCCTCCACATTCCAAATTTTCTATAAAATTCAAGCCCTTTTTACAAGGTATGAAGGTACTAGAGTTACCAGTGGAAAAGAGTTTTTAAAGTTTTCTTCAGTAAAGAAAAATTAAGATTTTCACAGCCACTGAAATTTCCTGAGTCATATTTTTCTGAAAAAGTTTGTTAGAGAGTGACACTAGGTAGACAGCCAAGACAAATGTTAAAGTTTTTCAAACTAAAAAGTCAACAGAAGACAAAAGAAGAACTTACCATAGAAAGCATAAAGTAATACTGAATTCACAGTGATTTCTACTTATAACAACAGAAATGCTTTTTTAACAAGTTTCCTGGTTTTGCTGGGATAGGGTTGGTTTCCTTCACAGTAGCTAGTAAGGGCCTGTGTTTCAGACTTGTGCTGAAAACAGTGCTGCTGAAAACACAGGGATGCTTTTGTTACTGCAGAGCAGCACTTACAGACAGTCAAGGCCTGTTTTGGTCCTCACACCACCAAGAAGTAGACTGGAGGGGGTGCACAAGGGGAGGAGAGGGAGGGGACACAGTCAGGACAGGTGACCCCAAGGAATATCCCATGCCTCATGGTGTCACACTTGGCATATCAAGCTGGGGAAAGAAGGAAGCAGCGGGGGGATGTTCCAAGTCATGACATTTGTCTTCCCAAGCCACAAGTACACATGATGGAGTGAATTAATTCCTTGTTTTGCTTGGCTTGTGTGTGGCTCAGCTCCTACTTTCCCTATTAAACTGCTATGTCATCCAACAACTCTTCTCAGGTTTACCCTCCCAATTCTCCCCCATCCCACTGCAGACAGCAAGCATGCATGGGGCCTGGCTACCAGCAGAGGTTAAACCACAGCAATATGGGAGTGCAATTCAAAGTATTAGCTTACCTGACCAGAAAGCGATGCAGCCCAACGTCAAAACTTCTGTAAGAAAAAAAAGAACCACCAAATTTTAATTATTAAAAAACACTACTCTGATGAGTATTGTACAAACACTGTGTTTCAAGACAATAATACCAAATATAAAGTTACTAGAATTGATAAAGCAAAGAGCAAAAGTGTAACACACAATTTCCTTTCTGTGATGACACACAAAATTTAAGATGATCATCATATGAAAAGATTTAGGTGCATGTCATAAAGCTCACAAATCTCTTGCTGGAGTATAACACTCACAAAGCATAAAATATGTATATACTGTTACTGGAAATAATGGAAGCATCCTGGTCACCAGCACATTTTCTGTCATATGCAAGTAGATTCTCCATGCAAAACTGCTGTGGAATCTCTTTTCCCTTTTCTGCTCTATACTACACTGAAATGCAAGGGACTGCTGTGAATTCTCTCAATGATAAGAATCATCAAAAAAATCCCTGATGTTTCCTTCAAATATAGAATTTCCAAGAAGCAGACCTTGCAAGTGTGTTCCAGTCACATCAGTAAGAAAATTGGCTTTGAGGACTTCTGACAGTAAGTACATGTTAGATCACATTAAATTACAAGAACCATGTCTAAAATCTTCAGCCCTAACATCATACATTGACAGTAGCTGTCAGCATTTTTTCCCCTTTTCTGGTTCCTCCATTCCTAAGATAACTCAGAAGAACCAAGCTCATGAACAATGGACTAGCAAATCCTTGACACTACAGGAAAGTATCTGCTGATTTGAGACATTTACCTCATATCTGAAGTACATGCCAGCCTTGTGGGACTACTCATATAATCCCAGATTAACTGTGTGCATAATGGCACAGGTGGAAAATGCAAGTATCTCATTCTCAATACTGGACTTACTCTGGAATGGACTTACATTTCACATACACAGAAAAACATTTGGCATATATTAAGCTCTTGAGCATCCTGTTCCAAAAGAACTAATTTGCGTACAACACAGTTTTATTTGAACAGTACTGCTTGCTGTGTGCTGCCTTCTAACTGAAAGAGCAAGAGAAATCATCAGATGGTTAATGGCATCGTGATAACAGAAGACATAATGAGCTGCAGAAATTCTAGGAGTTAACAGGGAAAGAAAGTCCACTTGTTCAGCAGGGTAGAGAGGAGAGCAATGAATTTCTCACTGAAAAGCTGCCTTACAACAGAAAAACATCCTGCCAGAAACGTACCCAGTCATCATTAAATCTGTATTTTTCACCCTTTCCTGAAATCATTCCACCTTCTATATTATTGTTATATTTCTGCACAATTAAATAGCATGAAGTGCATACAGTTATCTTTCTGCTATCCTCCTGCTTGGACATGCACTATATTTTGGCTCCCTTTCTTCACTAAAATATTCTGTGTCGTACAGATGATTTTCTGTGTTGGAGCTGGACACAGTCTGTATTTTTAGCTCTGAAAACCTTTTCTTTCTAGGACCAAACACTCAGTTTATTTGTGCTAGGATGCGGGGAAGAAGAAACTTGCAGAGTTTCAGGAGAGAGCTGTATGCAAAACAGCCACCTTGCGCATCTTCAGCCAGGCTGATCTTTTCAAGTTCTGCCAGCTGTTCTCCATGGTAATCATCAAACCTGCTACAGTCTCTGATGGGACACACACACCGAGCTGCTTGTGGACAGGGATGTGGAACATAAAAATATCAGTACTTTTGACACCGAACCAAATGCCAAAGGACTTGCATTACCAAAAACATGGAAAGATAATGGTCCTGCTAACTTCAGATACCAGAGCTGAAGGAGATTGGGGTGGACAAAGCTGAGGCAGAGTGGGTTCAGACAGGGTGGGAAAAGATAGTTTGCTATAGATGCCATGATATGCCATCTTTTGCCTCATTTTTCAGACTTTCCAAAACATTATTTAAAAAGCATATATATTTATATGAAACATATATCTAAAATTTGCTACTAGAAAAAGCTTTGAAAGTTTATTTCATAGGGGCTTTAGCTATTGGATATTTTGTGGAAATATTTTTAATAAGTATTAAAAATAAACATGCATGGAACCAATTTATTTGAATAAATAACAAGAAGGAAAAATTATCAGAGCCTCACTAGATATAATTCAGCATACATAGATAGGGCCCATTATTCTTAAATTTGATTTTGTACTGATATGTTTCAACAGTCTACCCAAGATCCTGAATTCTAAACAGTGTAAGCAGTCCTTTAAGATATAACTACACTATGACCAACAGAATTTTGATATTATACAGCATCATCTGAGTGTGCAGCTGGATCTTAAAGACACCTCAAGACAGTATCATTTAAAAGTTCCAAAAGCAAGAATATCAAGGCTGAACAAGTTCAAACTGCAAATGGGAAAAATGGTTTCATTACTCAAGGCTGTGGATATTGTCTACGTACATGTGGGATAATGAACAGAAATATTGTGCAAAGCATGAACACTGAAAGCATTATGGGAGGCTGGTTTTGAAAAAACACTACCATGGACACTTTTGATTATTCTTGTTAATATTTAAATACATACTGTAGTTAAGTTGACAAGTAAAATGAAAATACAGTGAAGCAGCAATGGAAACAGATCTAGCAGACACAATTAATCCCTCCATTCTCAGATGGAAATGTTTAAAAAGGGATAAAAGAGGGTTTGTACAGATGTTTTAAGGCTGCAACTTGGGGTGAAATAAGCAACTTCATTAAATGAAAAATGATAATAAATAATCACAATGTATTTGCATTTCAAAATGTCACCTATCAATGATCTCTTCAACAGAGGACTCCACCCATCAGGCATGGCAGTGTCCCCCACAATCAGCCCAGAATTAGACCTGCCATATGCACACTGACAGGATTATCTACTGCCTATAACATACCCCCATATTTACTTGATATTACAACAAAGTTTATAACAACTTCACACAGCTTTTTAAGTCCTGAATTTCCCTGCAAAATACACGATTTAGCTGGTAGTTCTTGTAATTTAGGTGCCTCAGTTACATAAGTTTCAGAAATACCTCAGATATGTAAGTTCAGAAATCCTATAATGAGCGTAATTTTTCAAAATAAACATTTTCATTAAAATCTAAAATAACAAGAGAAAGGACATCTTCAGCAATATGAGTAAAAAATTATTTACCAGTTAAATTCTCTACACTGCTGAAATGTCAATGGCTATATAGTGTTTCAAATTTTGGCGAAATAAATAAAAATCTAGTTTATCTAAACAGCAATGGTCTTAGAACAAAGCAAAATCTTAATTAGCCAAAGGAACAATCTATTTAACCTCTATTTCACAATTATTATAGACAATACAGACTATTTGACAGCTATTTTCTTTATAAAAGCGTCCCTAATTCTGCTCCTCTGAAGGGCAGTTTTGAATCACAGTTCTTACACCACTTTCATGCATTTAAGCATGAAATACAATTCAACAAAACATTACACATACTACTTCATAATACTACTTTTCTTTTCCCAGTACATCAACTACAGATTGGTGACCAATAATATACATGCACTAAACCAACAAAGATATTTTCTAAAATACAATCTTTGTACCTGCAGGAGAAAGATGTACGATTTCAGGCAGAGGTTTCAAAATTACTTCAGACAAGCAGTTTCTGCTCTGAAAGCTAAATGCATTATGCAACAACCTGTCTTCAAATTTTCATTCAGAACAAAGATGATGGAGGAAAAATTTAAAAACTGAAAGCACATAGCATCCAGTGGACTGTTTATAATCCCACTTCCCACAAAGCTGTGCCTTCCTTTAACTGAAGTCCAAATGATGGTTCCACAAAACAGTAATTGTGTGAGCCTCTAGTACACAGCTTTTATATTCAATCAAGTTATGCCAGTCTATGGTATTTAAGGATTTGAATCCAAAGACTGCCTAGATGAAAACTGCTATTCAATAGCTCTGTTAGGGACTACAATTCACAATTCCAGTATGATGACTAAAGGACCCTGATCTCATAAGGTCTGATTGTGAGATCTCATTCCCAAGGATGGCATAAAAAAAATACAAATACTGAGCATATGTCAAGATTACAAGAGTCAATTTAAAGTTAAGCCACTTACTAGAGCCATATTTTATTAAACCAATTGCAATAATTTCAATTGCCCAACTCTGATTTTTGTATATCCATATTTTTAAGCCATGTGCTGAAGATGTACAGTACAACTTTATTTTCTGTCAGCTCCACCCCAGGACTTCTGGGCTGCACACTATTCCTGAAAACAAAGTACAGCAAACCATGAAGTGTGCAATATAATCTGGGAAGTATTTGGCTAACCATGGACTTCAGAAAGATGTTCACTGCAAGCAGTCAGTACATCAGCACCCAACATCAGACAGTGGCCTGGTTCTTACTTTGGGCTCTACCTTCAGGGGAGTAGACCTACATAGATAGTTTGCCATTTGTTAAAAAAGAGGAAAAAAAATTTTAAAAACCTTTTAAATTAGAAAAAAATTAGTAACGTAGATGGAGACAGGCAAATGTGACACTGTGTACCCAGAGACTGCATTGTAGACAGAAATATCCCAGACATCTTAAAAACAGTCATGTTGCCACTGAATATAAACAATTCTGAATGCAGAAACAAATGGTGTAATTTCTATAAGCAGGACAGGACTTTGCTGAAGTAAACAATATAACTGCACTTAAATCTCTTCAAATCAACCTAGCTGCCATTTATGGAAGTGATGAAATCCAACAAGTGGGTTACTTTCATAGTTTTGTTACTCTGGGTATTCAACATCTCTTTAAAAAAGCTTTGTAGGTACTGCAATGTTTCAACAATGGCTCTTGGTCCTTTCTTTTAAAATGTTGCTGAACTTGACACTAGAAAGCTGAACTCATTCCCATATCCTCAGAGCATCCTGTCCTATTTAACTGCAGAAGAGTTTGCAGGACTAGCACTTCCATTAGCTGTCTTTGCAAATAAATGTGGCATTTGCCGGTGATCTGCTGACCAAGAGTCTCTCCCACACCAGAATAGCTTCCACTGGAGACTGAGGAGCCTGAATGATAGCTGCCTTCACTGACACAGCACTCAAGTTACTTCATTGTCCCTCTTTCTCGAGCAATCCCTTACAGCAGGGATGCCCAAAAGACTCTGTAAAAGGAATCCCTCTTTTTTCCCAGAATTCCTTTTCTGGGTTCTCCTATACCTGCTCATGTGTTTTTTCAATGCTGCCTGTGGCAACCACCGCCCCAGCAGACAATGCCTTAAAGTTGAGTGCTTCCAAATTTCAAATAATTACAAGTGTGCAATGTGAATCTGCAACAATTTTAGTCTTGTCTGAGGAGTTAGATTACTACCAGGAAAGCAGATACTGAAGTCTATATGCAGGTTTTCTAAGTACTATTATTTAATGTCTCAATGGGCTATAAAACATTGCTAAAGCAAATTCCCTGGAGGGGGTACAGCCTACCAACCAGAATAAGTATTTTTCAAGCAGCAACTGCTACCAATTGATTCCCCATAATCTTCATTATTAAATAAACATCTGGGAAAGCCATCTATATTTTTAAAGGCACTTTTGCCTGTCCACAACTTGCATTCTTTCAGTTTTCTGCAAGTTTGCTATGAAGGCATAGGTTTCAGGTAAAGCTTGTTTCTTCTAAATGACATAACTGCCTTCATACTTGAATACACTATTTAGAAAGCTGATGAACAACTAGAAAAACAACAATTAAGTTGTCACAGAAGATTTTGAAGTAGAGATAAACACAGTAAGCAAACTGAAAATATTCATTTAAACTGTGAATACTGTGTAGCAGTATTAGTTTTTAAAATGAAGACTGAGAGATGCCTGATGAAAAATGCAACCCAGTCCAATACAACAATCTGTTTGGATTTATCTATTACCTAAACTATAGAATAGATTTTTGGACACCAAGTCTTTAAAGTCACATTTTAACATTTTTCTGGGGAATCTTTTGCCATATACAAAGATGTTTTTGGAGCTCTCATTTTTGAGATCAGCCTTTCAATTTGTGCAAGACACTTGGTGAATTCCACCCACATACAGATTTTAATCTGCCCACTGATATGGTAGTGAAATTGGGAACAAATGCATATATGGAGCTCTTTTGGCATTCCTATCATTCAGTGTTTAAGTTTTGGTTTGCCAATTTGAAATTTTTCAATTAAGAGCAAAGCAGGCTTAAACGGAATAAAGCTTTATTAACAGAGTTAAAAGGAACATAATAAGAAAGGAAAATCTGAATAAAACTTTCAGAGCATCTTTTCTTTCTCCTTCTCTTAATAATTTTCTTACTGACAACATAGAGACAAAAACCTGGGACTTTTAGTCAGTTTACTACTTCTGAAATAATTTCTTCAGTTTGCTTTGGGAGAAGAGTTTTTCTTGTCATCCTATGGACACTTCTTTACAAGAAAATAGTTTTTCTTGTGGCTTCACAGCTACTGCGAACAGCCACCCGGGACAAGAAAGCTCTGTTTGCAGTGTGAAAGTCCTTCCTGTGTCTTGCAGTTATTTTTACAGCTGCTTTCATAAGTTATTTCAATTTATTGGGGTGCTATTTTAAGGATGAGCTGTTCTAACACAGAGCAAAAGTTTTCTCTGTCTATCTCTGGGACTAGAGGTCTTCTACTACTATCTCTAGGGCAAAGTTTTTCATTTCTTTATGCTCAAGTTTCTCACTAGATCCACAGCAACATGAATCTGCTTCAACTTCTGGTGCTTCAGCTCACAACTGGTAGAATGCTACATCCCCCCAATGCATCTCCATGTGGTACAAGGAATCAAAAAAACAAAGTCAAATATATCTTTACCATAGCTTTACAAGATTTTAAGTCAAGCTTAAAACATCTCTTCAATCCCTTCTATCTAAAATTAACTCTTTCTTTACTGACCTTAGAATCCTATGTTATTATCTCTATGTGTTCACCTTTTTTCCTTTTCCTAATTTAGGAGAGAAATGATATTCATAAAGGTATTTGTTCTTAAGCTTTACCATTAATTGAAACAGTTTTATAAAGTCTTGCAACGCTGAAAGAGCTTATCTGGTCTAAGCTGTGTTTCAGGAACATGGCTCGCCGTGCTTCTTTGCTGGCCACATGGTCCCCGCCGGCACCCTGCAAACCAGCCCAACTCTGCTGGGGTGATGAAAGACGGGAAAGAAACTGTTGCTGACTCTTTTATCCTTCTGTCTGCAGTAAAGCTGGCTTAAAGCAGCTGGGCACACAAGGTTCATTGCCAGCCATGCCAAGGTGTCCATGTGAGATCGCCCAGGCCCCTCCGATCCCGGCCACATGGCCGCTCCCGCTCTGTAATGGCGGCGGCTGCACGGCTGCTCCTGGCCTCTGGGCCACTCTCTCTTCAGCTGCCCCCAGTGCTAATACAGTCTTTGTCTGGCACAGTCCAGCAGGCTCTGCTAGGAAAGGGCTTGTCTCCGCTACCAAAGAGCCCCAGCCGTTTGTTGGGACGAGGCCCGGTGAGCTCCTCGATGAAGGCCCAGCAGTTCCTCAGTGAGGAGTTCAGCAGCCCACTCACCACCCCTCCAGAGACAGGAAAATCTCGGCTGAGCTCCCCGGGAGCCAGCCGAGACCCGGCAATGCTGGCCGAGCTAAGACCAGCTCCCGGGCCCGACTCATCTTCACTAAGGCCAGAAACCAACAGAGCTATTCCTGGGCTTTTTTTTGGTTTTAAGATGTGTATTTACAAAAGGCGTATCCACTCTTTTCATTGGCCTAATCAGGCATCAATATTACAAAACTGTCCAACCAGAGCCAACCCAGGACATTCAGCAAATCATATAATTTCCTGTGCATCTGTCCTGGGGTGACATTGTGAGGTTTGTAAACGCAGTCGTCTGTTCTCTTTGGGCTGGAGATGTTCTTCAAGACTGGCTTGGGGAAGTTTTGTTTTGCTTTTGTTATCAGCGTGCGGATAATAGTCGGAAGGACACAGACACAGTGTGCTGCTTTTTGCTGCTGCTTTTTCTGCCGCTTGCTCTTGCTTCTGCTTAGCTCTTTAGTTAGTTTAGCTAGACAGTCCAAGATTCCTCCGGACTGCTTTTCTTTCCCTCTCTCCTTTCATGAAATCATTCAAGCCTGCTCCGGACTGGGACCTGGGAAACACCGAGAGTCTGCACTCTGTCTGCAGCAGTGTGCCCAGCGCCAGAGAGACCAACAACAGAGCGACCACTCCCCAAAAAGAGACTTTCTGAATTTGTTATCACGTCAGAACGGTGACTGTTCATCTTGTGTGTTGGGGGGTGCTCTGTCTGTTAAATAAACAAGTGTCTTTCTACTTCTCTCCAAAAAATCCTCCCCGAACCAGTGTGGGGTGTGGAGGGGCCGTGAGAGTTTATTTTCTGAAGAAGCCCCTTTGGGAGTTTCTCCCCAAACTTGCCCTAAACCAGGACAAGAATTGGCGCCCAATGTGAGGCTCAAGAGAGCGGGGAAAAAACCTGTTCTGATTGAATTTCAGTTGGCATTACTCAGTATTACTATAAAGCAGCAAACAGAGGCAGGGGGGGCAAAAAAAATAAATCAACAACTATCTCAATCACTCAAACTACAACCAACCCCTCACCTAACAATAAACCTCAACCAATAACCATTGCTACTAACACAAAAAATAAAAAATACAGAAACAAAACCAATCAATCAATAATAATAATAATAATAATAATAAAAAAACCCTCAACACATCCTAACATAAAACCAACAGTCAAAACAACAAACAGAAAATCAAAATCCAGTATTAAGTCCTTTTCCCTAAAAAACCTTTGAAGCCTAAAAAAAATTACACGCAACAATCTAATAAATCCATAATTAATTGGTTAGTCCGTCTTTAAAATACTGCAAATAAAGCTACAATCCTAAATAACACTAAAGCACAACATTTAAAATCCCTATCACATAATCCCCAAATTTGCCCTAAACCAGGACAGCATCTCCATTCTTACCATGCAACATAGAGAAAAACAAATCATAGCTCAGTCCAATAATAAAATTCCTGTTTAAGTTAATTCAATGTTCTTGTAAACATCAAGATCTTAAGAACTTGCTAGACCTAGATCTCAAGCTTCAGCGGACTCTTTTGTTTGCAAGCTTTAACTTTAACCATCTGCAATGCAGTAAACTAGGAGCAGTTTGCTTTTATTTCAATGTAAGAATGCACCTAAGAATAAAAATAAAAATCTATGCTATCTGAAAGAGAAAATATGAAGACTGTCAAATGCTTTCATGTCATATATTTGACAAACAATTTCTTGTTACAGCAATAATAAGCAGAACTTGTGTATACATGAAGGTATCTTTATCATTCTTTGACACTTGCTTAAGGACACTGGAATTTTAACACTTCATGCTTAGATAAAACACTTTGAATCTCTGTTGTGTTTCTTCCTGGAATGATTCAGCAGAATACCAACTTGACTTTTGGTTTCCTCCATTATTAGAATAAACAAAGCTGTGTTCTACCTGTGCTGGATGCCTCCATACAGAGGTTCCTGCTCAGTGCTGTAAGTGCTCGATAGCACCAATATGGCAAATGCACAAACACTCATTGCTTCTTGGAAACAGTCCTTTGTAAATGTGTGATCACTTTAAGGTATAGCCCTAAACAGTTTAATTGGAAAGTATGTACTGCATAGCATGACAGGGAGAAACTAGGGCTTCCTGTACCCATAAGAATGATGGAAATCCACAGTGAAATCCTGACACCATCAAAATTAGCACATTGGACAGTCTGTATAATTCAGGATACAGTCCAACTTCAGAGTGCATTTTATTAGATACATTTTCATCTCCAAGCAGAAACTATTAGTAAGTCTCAAAGCTTCATCTGCACAATTTCAGTTATTAGCTGGGAACTCAGGCTGGAGACCTGCACAGTAAAAATAACCTACAGGAAGACAGCCACAAGGAGAAAGCTCTTTTGAGGACCACAGAAAAACTCTTCACAATGCTAGTGGCCTCCAGCCTACAAATTGAACTTGTGACTGAATATGCTTTCTTGTTTTATTTCAGTTTAAATGCAGAACTTGTATTAAATCAGAAAGCCTGAGGAAAGTTGTAATGATTCTAGGCAGTGACTCCTCCTCACCCCTGTAATCTGGACAGAAAGAGATGCAGAATGTTCAGCAGGCATCAGCCATTGCCAGTGTTCATGTAAATTGCACACAAGTCTGCCTACTTGGGAGGCTTTAAAATAACAAATTGGTTCTGTTTCTCACATATCCAATCATTGGATCTTGGTGATACAGCTCAGCAAACACTTTTAAAAAAGAGAAGTCTCATTTGTATTCTGTTAATCTCTCCTACAACCCTTCAAAAGAAATATTACTTTAATTTTATACCTTCCCCAATTCTTCAAAAGCCTATGGTAGCTCATGGAGAGTGAATGAAACCTAATGCCCATTAGTGGCAAACTCCCATAGGGAAAGTTCTCACTCAGTCTTTGTCACGCAAGACGCCGGCACTGCAGCGTGATTGTCCAATTACTGTGAGATCTCTATCCTCACTGCAAACAGAGCAAACAAGTTTATTAACAGCCATTACTCATTTTCTACAGTAGCTGTGAGAAGGCAGAGTGCTGCTTGCCAAATGTGAGCAGCAGTAGTAGTTTGTATCTACACAGAGCTCATATCAAATACAGTGAACAAACACAGGTGAAGAGCAGTAGGTGATCTTAGCTTGATTGTTAAAACTCCCAGCAATTTCAAATTACAGTGACAATGCAGTCATTACACAAATAAATTCTCAATAATTATGAAATTTAGAACCAAGAAGGATTACGATACCTAATTACTGCACTTCTTTTTACATTCCAGAGTAATGGATTTTTTTCCTCTATTGAAGAGATTTAAGGAGCCTTTCAAAGCTTTCATATAACCAGCAAATTGAACTGTACAGTACAGTAGGTAACTGCAGCATGCATTAATTTAGCAGACATCGAAAGCAGTTAAACCTTTTTCCTCCATCAGTGAGAGAGATAATGGTTAACCACTCCAGAACTTCCATATGTTCAGGTGACAGCTGGAAACATCACAGATCAATACTCAGCTTTAAACACCACCAGAGTTAACAAAAAAACCCAGTAAATCAGGGAGACTTATTTTTTCCACAATTAAAGATATGCACACTAATTCTGCAATTAAATAGCCAAGTTTTTGGCAAGAAGTTGAAGTATTCAGATGTTGGCAAGCAGGTGCAGTATTTAAAGGTTACTTATAATTCCACAGCCTAAGGAGAACTTTCCTCAACTTCAGCTGTCACACCACACTGTGGCTGAGGATTTAACACCAAATAATTCTGCTAAGGAACAACACAGGAGTTGTAGAGGGCAAGGACATACAGGGAGACCTGCCTTACATTCAACTTTATGTATCAACAGAAGGAAGAAGAGCCCTTTCCTTTTCAAGATGCACAATCAGCATCTTCAAAGACCATGTTAATGCCTTCTCAAGAATGAAAACTCAATATTCTTTTAGTGTTTTAAAGCACACCACCTACCTCTCTAGGCACACAATCTTTCCATGACACAACTGGTCTTATGCATGTTATTTTTACTACTGATTTGGGATCTGATCCAGTGCACCTCTACAGACAGGACAAGAAACCTAATCCTATCACTTTGCAGTGTGTTAAAGTCTGCTGACAAGGGCTTCTGCACACTTTGGTAATAAGCTTAACTTTCAATAAAATTCTCCTTTGCTCATGAGCACTAGGCTGTTTCAATTCTGTGGGCATAACTGTATTTAGTCCAAATATCCTCTTAAATAATCTTTTTTCATATTTAAGGTATCACCTCCAAAAAACAGTATGGAAAAGATGCCTTTTGATTTTGGAATAGAAATGTAGCAGTGATAACATTTTTTAAGTCTAAAACCAGTGAGAAGCTAGGTAATTAAAAGACATTTATTTGACCTGATACACTGTCTACAACATACTGGACAACTTCCTTCTTTGAAAATATCAAAGGGTAAAAATATACCCGAAGAGACAATCCTAAACTCTAGAGGAAAGTGAAACATGCATAAGCATGTGCTTCCTTTTCTTGTCTCTCAGTTCCAGTTGCTCAGTACTTCCCATCACAAACATGGAATAGAGTGCTTTCAAAAACATTGAGATCTAGAACTATAGAACCAATACAAAAAGATCACCTGGAAAACCTGATCCTCTTGAAGCTGACTGGTAGGCCATTCATAGCAGTGAAAATGAGAGTCTCTGGTCCTAGTACAAGTAAATTTGTCCAGCATTCCTGGCTCTAATCCCCAGACAGACCCTCTACCCAGGCACAGAACCTCAGAGGAATTGCTCCTACAGCTTTGGAAAGCAGCTGCTGCAACCCTTTCCACAGCAGGGTGGGCAGCAGGTGCGAGCCACAGATCTGGATAGGCCATTCAAACTTCTACCAGGTTTTGGGTGATTCATGCTGAATCCCTCCTGCCACCTGCCATGGAAATGGGGAATTTCTTTTCCCTGCCTGCCTCTCCTTCCCTCATGCAAATTTTTCAAGGCTTGGTAACTTAACCAAGGATCCTTACCATGTAAAGAAGTTTACAGAATTCACAGAATTTCTAGGTTGGAAGAGATCTTCAAGATCATCAAGTCCAACCCATGCTCTGACACCTCAACCAGACCATGGCACTGAGTGCCACATCCAGTCAGTTTTTAAACACATCCAGGGATGGTGACTCCATCACCTCCCCAGTCAGACCATTCCAGTACTTCATCACTCTTTCTGTGAAAAACTTTCTCCTAATATCCAACCTGATTTTCCCTTGACACAGCTTGAGACTGTGTCCTCTCATTCTGTCAGTTGCTGCCTGGTGAAAGAGACCAACCCCACCTGACTACAGCCACCTTTCAGGAAGTAGTAGAGATTGATAAGGTCACCCCTGAGTCTCCTTTTCTCCAGGTTAAACACCCCCAGCTCCCTCAGTCATTCCTCACAGGGTTTGTGTTCCCATCCCCTCACCAGCCTTGCTCCCTCCTCTGGACGCACTCCAGCGTCTCAACATCCTTCCCAAACTGAGGGACCCAGAACTGGACATAGCACTCAAGGTGTGGCCTCACCAGTGCCAGTACAGGGGCAGAATGACCTCCCTGCTCCTGCTGGCCACACCATTCCTGATCCAGGCCAGGATGCCATTGGCCTTCTTGGCCACCAGGGCACAGAGCTGGCTCATGTTCAGCTGACTGTCAAGCAGCACCCCCAGGTCCCTTTCTGCCTGGGCACTGTCCAGCCACACTGACCCCAGCCTATAGCATTGCAGGGGGTTGTTGTGGCCAAAATGCAGGACCCGGCACTCGGACTTATTAAACTTCATCTGCCCATCCATCCAACCATTCCAGCTTTCTCTGCAGAGCCCTCCTACCTTCCAACCAACAAACACACGCTCCCAGCTTAGTGTTGTCTGCAAATTTAACCTATTATCCTTCCTTTTTGCCCTGCAATTACCTCCCAATGACAGATTGCATAACAGCAAGTTGTTGTTATTACTAACATGTAATCAGAGAACTAGCCTCACAGGAAGAAGAAATTTAGGGAGAAAATCTGCTATCTCCTATTTCAGACCATCCATAAGCCTATCCAGAAACACCACAACAAAAGAACACTACAAGACCCAAACTGAAAGAGTGAACCTTTCACCATTTGTTATAGTACAAACCCCTAAACACACAAAGGCACATTGTTACTCTGAGCCCAGAGGCAGGGATGTCATCCTGACTGCACAGAACTGCAGCACAGCTACAGTTGCTCTGTTACACACAATTAAGTCTGCGTTAAGTTGTGCCAAACATTGGCTATTAGGGAATCTAAGGAGGCACACTTTCCAAGTCAAGCACTGACAGCAACTCCACTTCTGATCTTATTTAAATTTCCTTAATGGCTTTTTACAAAGCCTTTCAGCATCTTTGTTGTCTTTATATACTTAACAAGCTAATTCCCAAGACTATTTACACCTCTAAAATTCAGACACCCAAAGAACAGAAAGTATGTTTCAAACTGGATGAGACCATAAGAAGCACAGATGAAAATGCACTCAAGTAATTACTTTACCTCCACAGGTCAGGAAGTCAATTTTCCCTTCTCAAATATCTACCTCAGTCCTCACCATAAACTATGAGGCAATTGAACAATACTGTCAAGAATTTAAGCCAGAAATCAAAGAGGGTAAGTTTTTGCACACTATTCATCATTTCAGAATTATTGCATGTGGATGTGGTCACAGTGATTGCTCATGCTCACACTCACACATCACATGAATGCTAGACTTTTCTTTTCCCAGAAATTCCAAAACAAAGGGAAAAAAATCCTGGCAACATCCTTTTTGACAGACATACAAGGAATTGTTTCCAGGAGGAAAGTTTCAGGATCCACAATAAAAGCAGGCAAGAAGTACCAGAATGAGGAAAAAACAAATGAAAATGAATTCACATTTTTTTCTGTAGATCTATTTTCTATGGCATCGTTACAGCCAAGAATGTGATAAGCCCACAGCAGACTGTAATCCATAATTTGAAGCAATTCACTGAGACCTTGCACAAAGACCACTTTTTTTTCATGTCAGGATTATCTTTAGCAGTAAAAAGGCCAGTAAACTAAATGGCAGACAATTTCTTGTTAATCATAACCCAGATGCCATTTTCTGATGTCACTAAAACATCACTGGCATAAATTTAACTTATTCATATAGAATTGTGAGTCTGTACATGCAAAATACAGCTGCCCTAGTCCATCCCTTAAGCATGCAAGAAAATCAGGGCTTGCCTTATGTCAGATTCTTGTCTGTCAAGAATCAGGGTGTTAAATACACAGTAGAATTTAGAATTTAAAGCATGGTAGTCGAAAACAATCTGATCTTTATCACTGTACTTTTTTATTTTCCTCTGGCAGTATTCTTCAACTTAATTTTCTTTATTCTACATGAAATACTGTTTACAGTGAAATCTACATTTCATATGCTACTTCAGCCTGCCTTCTTGAAAAGCCTCTACTCTTGCTGAGACTAACCTATATGAAACATGCATCAAGTTTTAGCACAATTCATCCCCAACACACTTGTCTCCAAACTATTTTGGGATATTTGAGAATGACAAGATTTCATAGTGGAAAGACACAGAAGAAGTCATGGAATCACAGAATTGTTTGGATTGTAAGGGACCTTTAAAGATAATCTAGTTTCAATGCCCCTGACATGTGTAGGGACAACTCTCACTAAACCAGGTTGATGAAGACTCCATCCAGCCTGGCCTTGAACACCTCCAGGGACAGGGCAGCCACAACTTATCTGGGCAACGTATTCCAATGCCTCACCACAGTTTGAATGAAGAATTGCTTCTTAGAATCTGATCTAAATCTCTGCGCTTTCACTTTAAAACCATTTCCCCTTGTCTATCACTATCTGCCTGCATAAAAGGTCTCTCTCCCTCTTTGTAAGCCCCCTTTAGGTACTGGAAGGCTGCAATGAGGTTTCCCTGGAGCCTTCACTTCTCCAGGCTGAACCCAACTCTCTCAAACCATCTGCATAGGCGAGGTGCTCCAGCCCTCTGAACATCATCATAGGTGTTGTGCTTCTGCACATTTCAAATCAGAAATAACTGAGGGGTTTATGTCATGCTGTTCCCACAGCATGGCAAAACATATCTACCTAATGTGTGCAACATTTCTGTTGCAGAGTCACACTCCATAACAGTACAAAAAAACCCAAAAGTGGAAGCATGATTATTTTTCCATGAACAGCAGCTGAGCTAACTGTTGTCCTGATTTACAAACTGACAAGTTCCTCCATGGAATACATTGCCAAGATAATTTACCAATATGTCAAAATTGATACAGGATTTAGTTATATACTGTCTTTTCCTTCTGTAGTTTCCAAACCATTACTCCTCCACTAGGGTATTTTTCCATATTAAAGTTCCAAAGTTTTAGCAGCAGCACAACTTCTTCTAGTTGCATTACACAATTCATCCCCCCCACCTGAGAAGTTGTATGGCAAGCATCAGCCTTGACTAATTCTTCAAAAGCACAAGTTTCCAACAACATTGGTTCTCACCCACAATTCATTACCTTGCTTTTAACTTTGATAACAAAACTAAGTTTTAATTCATCATGGCTTAAGGTAAACTGGACATTAAAAACTTAGTTTTTAGTGTCTGCTTGACCTTAAGCCATGATGAATTGTGTGCCACTGAACTGCTATCCTCTCTGGAAATCAGGAGCTCAGAGACTCCTTTTCACAGCTCTAATAAAGCTTTTGAATAGAAGTGTATTTATCATGCATTTATTAGCTATGCAGCTGAATATTTAGCAAGCTAATGATATCCTGGTAAAATGAAACCAGAGTAACACATTCAACACCTGTATTTGTCTTGAGACAGCAAAGAAGACTGATAACTTTTTTACTCTAGAGATTGTCCTGATTAAATGCGAATTAGGGATAACCTATCATAGACTTGACAATTTTAATTCAAGTCTTTTATTTTTAGGTTTGAATGGATGTGATCTGGTTTATTGTTTAGTACCATAGAGAGGCAGACTACCTGATTTTTAACACCTGCTTTGTTTTTCAGCTCTAGAGAAACTTTAGACACACTGTGGTATCTTTCTTACCTTCCTGACTGAAAGCTCTTCCACGTGCTGTATCACAGAGAATTATGTCAGCATGTACTGACTAGAAGTGACACTGGTCTGGATAGATGGATCAAAAGCTTTGTTGTTATGCTCAAAGGACACCAGGTGGTGGTGTAAGGCTCCTTAGTAGCATTTTTGCATTACTTACATTGCAACATTCCTGATGCCTTTCTCTCCAGGCTACCTTCTCTTCTTCAAATGTGTACTGCTAAAAACTTTGAGACAAAAATAGTAATACTGAGCCCTGCAAAGTCCAGCCAACATGTTTCTGACAGTATTCTCTAGTGGATACCAGCAAGAAGGGGAAGAATAAGCCAAGAAAAAGCACTTTTGTCTGAGCAGCATCCCTGATGCCAGACAGAAAGTAAGAGTGGTGAAACTCCAAGTCATCTGGATCATTCCAATCCACTCCATCTCCCAACCTGGCCTTAAGAAGTCTTTAATAAGCTTTACCAGACTACTATTTAATGAAAACAGTCTGGTACAAATCTCACTCTATCAGCTTAAAACTAGACATGCCATTATTAATATTTAAATTTGACACACTTTGATAAAGTTGTCAGGAACGTTCCTGTTAAAGCCTCGTATTCACAAATTATCAAAACGCATTTAGAACTTCAGGAAAACACTGTGTCATGGTTAACAAGGCTTCACAATATGAGCCATTTACTCTCCTCTTTTTTCACTTGCTTTATGCTAAACCCATCATTTGTAAACTTTGTGTCCTGTTCAGTTTAGAAACAAAGGCTATTCCTACTTCTAATACAACATTCCTATACACAACACACCAATGCACCACATTAGACTGCATAGCCTATAATAATATAATAATAATTCATAGCATTCACAAAGCTCCTTAGATAACTGAGAATGACTCATAGCACAGCAGCGACAGAAAAATCTACTACTAAAGAGCTCTGAGAGCAAGAAATCAAGTCATCAAGGTGTATATTAACTGACTTTTTTCAACATTCAAAGCAAACAAATTCAATCTGTGAAATAATTGTATTACTTCTGGCAATGAATGCTTAACATTAATAAAGTAATTGGGCAAAAGAGAAATACCAGCACCTGACACTTTTTCCTTCTATAAAGAAAAGTTTTCTACTTAGATATTAGTTTCAATTTTTGTACAAGAGTTAAGAATACTTCAAGGAATGCCCGATTTTTTTTACTGTGATACACGACACACATTTGCAGGTGCAGAGGTCCTTTTCACAGCCTGTTACAACTACCTGGCACAGCAGTGTCATTAGGGTTTGTGCTGAAGTTCACTTTCACTTGGCACCTCCAGTACAATACACAGATTCCCTGGAATAAGAACTGACAAAGGGGAAAAACTGCTGCTGTTTGCAACTCTGCCTACAAGGGCCAGCAGGCCAAGAGATGCTGTTCTCATGAGAGTGCCTGGAAAAAATGACAGATTTCTATACTAACTCTGTAGGTCATAAGTTCAGTGCAAACTCTGAAAGAGCATTTAAACCAAAGCAGGTATTAGTAGCTCAAATAATTTTTAGTAATTCATCTATTTTCTATACTCTTTTCCTGTTGCATTTCTTTGAATACTTCAGATCTACACTTGACAACTATTGTAAACTATAAAGCCTTCTTGTTACAACTAGCTTCAAGCTGAAAACAAAATTAAAATCTCATCCAATAAAACTCTAATAACAGCAGGCCCACTGTTTTTATGACTAAAATTAAAAGCTTTATTGCAAAGCAGTGAGAGACAAGATGGAGTAAGCACCGTTCTGACAGGATCTGCACTAACACAGTAGGGGAGAAGCCTCTGTACCAAAAGACTGACAAGTCTAAATCATTAGGGGAATATTTTTAGAAGTCTGGGGCACAGAATCCCACAACTTTAATGGAATATTGGACAGTGCAGAGGAAAACAAGAGAGGAGAGAAGTCAAGTGAATCCACTTTTACACAGAAGGTAAACTTAAGCAGAATCCACCAGGGACAGTTTTTGGTGAAAATATTTCAGTGAATACTGATTTAAAGCAAACGTAAGATACAAAATTCATACATTTTTGAAGAAATATTGTGCTGAAACTCCCTTAAAAGCAAAGCAGATCCAGAAATTCATCCTACTTTATAAACAAGTACCATTTTCATAGTACTTTTAATGTGATCAAGACTTCCTCTACCATATGACTCTAGTTGTTAAAATATTATAACTACAGCTTTCCTCACATGATTAATCAAGCATTTATTTTCAAATGCTGGAAGGATTTCAAGCTGAAATGTGGGGTTTAGACACAGACTGAAAAAAAATTATTTAATAGATACCTGGAAAAGTAATTACTATATTAACTAGGTAGGCTGAGTGTAACTCTAGTAATTAAAAGGATAAAAATGCTGAAATGGGTACTTGCCCTTATGCCTCCACAGTGTGAAAAAAGTAACCACCAAGTTAAAGTCCATTTAAAAAGCACTAAACCTAAATAATGGGGGTGAGAGAAAAAGCACAAGGACAGGAAAGCAAGCATGCACATAAGTATGAACACACAGACACTATTGACTGCCATGTATCAGTTAATAAACTGCCTGAAAAGCAACAAGGACTAACCTCCACATTTTAGTGAAACTGTGCATCAGGCTCACACAGCAAGGCAGAGCTGGAGGTTTGAGTCCATCCATTTGAAGGAGGAGGCCAGGAACACCATAGAGAATCAGATATTTCACATAAAAGAAAAGTACTTGAGCTAAAGCCAGGCCACCTAAAAGAAAAATACAACAAAACATACCTTAAGTCCTGAAACACTTTCAAAGCCTGTTAATACTGATTACCTCCAAACAACAATTATTCCAAGAACTAAGGCAAGTACCATTGCTTGACAGGATATACAACATTTGTCTCTCTGCAAGAGACACTGCACACAAGCCCATACATTTATGACATTAGGTACACATACAAAATGGTACCATCATTCCAGCAGGAAGGCACAAATATGCATCTGTAGTTTCACTCTCAAAAATCTCTGGACCATGGGTGTTGACTGCTATGAAAAAACCCAACTGACTCATGTTGAGCTAAAAATCAGAATATACCAATATAAGCAATATTACCAGAGGGACAGTAAATTTATCTTTGCAAAAAAACCCCAACCAACCACTCTATACTTGTTGCTCCAGAACAGCTACACAATGGTTACAGCTGTACATTATCCTAACAATGCCACAAACATTCCATGCCTTGTCAGACTGAGCCCACAGAAAACACCCCCTACAAGATCCCCTTCTGCTGTACCCAAGGCATAGAAAACTGGAACTCCACTTGGCATAATGCTTAAAGTACGTTTCAGTTTTTAAGCCCACAGACAAAGGTCTCCTTAGGATCCTGTAGCTGCCTTATTTCCAAAGGAGAAATTTTGTCAGTGTGCTTGCTCACAACCTCAGGTTACGACACAAACTCTAGCATCTGAGATGAAAATCAGACATATTCTCATTATTATTATTCATGCAAGTAACAACCTTAGAAAGCATTATAAAGGAAGGTGAGTCCTACTAATATTCTAAATGTTTTCTGTTAAACAAAGTGGTATTGATCAATAAGTAGAAATACAGTAAAAAGCAACACCTTTACAGAAACTGGTGAAGTCACTCCTGAAGGACCCAATGGTTTTGATGAACTTCTCCATCTGACAGTAAACATACGGAAAATCTCACCACAAAGAAGGGAAACTAAAATTATACTTCGATAGAGAAAAAAAATATAAAATGCAATTGCTACATCTCCCTCTATTCCAGCGCTCTGCTTTTACTCAGTTATATTACCTAACTTGACTGAAGGACTTTGACATACAATACACTTTTAAAGCCTTCCAGCAGCCTGTCCATGGAGACTTAGTTTTTAATCTGACTGCAGCAGTACAACTCCATGAACATTTAAGTAACTTGTCTTTTTTTCTGATGAGGGGAGGAACATCCCTATTGCATTCTGCTGACTAATGAGTATACTGTGGCTGACAACCAAAAACTAAGCATTAAAAATTCACCTACTGTATAACAACCTGGACTGCCATTCTGGCACTAATAATGTAAAGTGCAAAATTCCAGTTGACCTACATATGGCCAGTATTTTGCTACAACAATCCAACATTTTTAGTTTTGATATCATAATCCATGCACACAATAAGAAACAGTTGCGCCATGCAAGATAAAAATTGATGTTAGAACAAAATACTGAGACATGAAGCTTATGTTATTTTACTTCAGGGAAGCAGGCATTAAGTATTCAATAACATTTTTCCCCAGAGGAAAACAAACAATCAGAAGCACAATTTGGATACTAGCCAATTAGCTCCACATTAGATTACTGCTAAATCATCTGTACAGCCAAATTTCTGCTTTAATTCCTTTCTCATTCAGTGTCTCATTTCTTTTCTGACAAATTTCACTGGAGAGCTGAACACTGACACCCACACAAACCAATTACAAAGATCACAGCTGTCTGTGCAGTAGTAAAATTGAAAATCCTTTGGCTGTGCTTGATGGAAAGGTATTTAGAAACAGGTTTCCACTCTGAGACCCGAAAAATCAATACATTTGATTTTAAATATAATGATGAAGGATTGAGTTCATGGATACAGTCATAATATGCAAGCTGTGAAAAAAAAGGCATTTTCACCATCTCCAGTAACACACATCTAGATTAGTGTAACTAACAAGCACTGGCATCTTAAACACAGACATCACATCAGTCACACCTGGCACACAGAAGCTACTCTGTGAGTGGCAATTCTAAGACTCACAAAAAACAGCAACACAAAGGTCCCTTTCAAAATACACAGGTCAAATTCTCATTGGTCTTGAACTCATGGCAGCGTTAGAAGAGTTCTGACCACGCAGGGAAAACTAAGGGCAGGATTCACAGCCACACATAGCTGGGCTGCACTGGCAACAGGCACAGGCTTTAAACCTTCTTGCGTACCTGAGACATTCCAGCTGCTTTGCATTTGCTCCATTCTAGCACAAAGCAGCCAGGAGCACACTGCTTCATCTGATTTAGCATGAAATTAACAATCAAGTTCATTAACAATATCATGTAATTTCTTCTCTAATATTTGATATAATAACTCCTCCACACACAGGAGCATTATTTTAAATTGGAAACAAGCTATATCAAATGTACGTTATAACGCACCTAAGAGGAAAAAGTACTGCAAATATTCTATCTTTTCCCCAGAATAAATTAATTCAAAGCATTCAAAGTTGAAATTATGGGTTTTATAAACAAAATGTGTCAAGGGATAAAATATCAAGTTAAAGTACCCAATCTTAATCCCATGAATTTCAACAGTCAAGCCGTTTGAAGTCCCAGACTAAAGCAATTTACTTTTGTAGAAACTGGTATTTTCAATTTATCATCTTCTGATCCTTAAAAAATTCTAAGCTTTTCTGTGCTTTAAAAATAAATTTACACACCTTCAAATATTTTCCTTAACCTTAAGTTTACTGCAAAACTGCATTTCCTAAGTTTCATAAAAAGATCAAGACAAATTAGAATATTCACACAATTTCAGTCTACATAGTCTCAAAATTCTGACTGGTATTTTCTGACAGAAGTTAACAAATAGAATATTTTCATAAGCAAGCAACAAAATATTTGCATCCAGGTGTTACAAATCACACCTGACATTTTTTTGTCCTTAAACCAACACCAAAAAGTCATGGTGAACAGTAACTTAGAAGGCAATTTTATTATGAACACAACATCACAACTTCACCCTTTTGCAGCTACACTGACCCTACGGCATTAGTGATTGTAGATGCTTGCTTCTGTCAAGTACCAGGACAGGTTCCACTAGAAAACAGAGATAAATTTGCAGTCACATTTCAAAAGGGTTACTGACACATGGCAGAAGTCTAATAGGAAGCAGACATTTGTTACAGCTCAGAATTTGGGACCATATAATCAAGTTCAAAATACCCCAACCTTCCAGCAGCACACAAGAAGCAAGAAACATCCTTCTGTGGATGGAATAATGGCAGGAAAGTACCCCAGTGTTTTTCCTGGAGTGCTTATTTTATTTGTGTCCTAAGTGCTTATTTTAAGAGAAAGCTGAAGGAACATAAAGGTCCCAAAGTGAAATTACTTAAGACTAAACAGAGCTGTCAAGGGACTCTCAGTCAAGGCATAGACAGGTCTTCCAAATTAAAATAAACCAGAGGGCTTTTCAAGCACACACATACTTTAAAGACACCTACCATGAATACTCCCAAGGACTTTAAGAAACTTGGTCTAGTGGAAGGAACGCCCATGGCAAAAGGGCTGGAATTAGATGATTTTTAAGATCACTTCCAACCCAAACCATTACATGAAAACATCTACTGTAAGCATTATGTTCAATAGTAAATACTTGCAGGAAAATGCACTCTAAATAAAGCAAGAGTTACATTGCTGGTTTTTACTAGGATGGAGTTCATTTTCTTCACAGTGGCTAGTGTGGGGCTGTGTTTTGGATTTGTGCCAAAAACAGTGTTGATGAAAGCACAGAGATGTTTTTGTTACTACAGGGTTCAGAGAGTCAAGGTCTTTTTTGCTCCTCATCGTCCACCAGCGAGAAGGCTGAGTGTGCACAAGGAGCTTGGAGGAGACACAGCCAGGAGAGCTGAGCCCAACCAAGGGGTGTCCCATACCATACACTCATGCTTAGCATATAAAGCTGGGGGAATAAGAAAGGAGGGATGTTCAGAGTGATGGCATTTGTCTTCCAAAGTAACCACTGCACATGAAGGAGCCCAGCTTTCCTGGAGCAGACCCAACACCTGCCTGCCCAGAGAAGTGGGGCATTAATTCCTTGTTTTGCTTTGCTTGCATATGCAGCTTTTTCTTTCCCTATTAAACAATCCTAATTAATCAACCCATAAATTCTCAGCTTTATTTTTCCAATTCTCTTCCCACTTCTCCAAGAAAAGAAAAGGAGTGGGCAGCTGTGTGGTGTCCAATTTCTAGCTGGGATTAAGCCATAACATGCATGAGTGAAAAGAAAAGTAGTCATAGAAGTAGGTTAATTGCCAACACAATCTTGAAGTTTAGCCTACAGGAAAAACTAGAAAAAGAAAAATAACACACGTGAACACTTCTTTCTACAAAACAGGGAACAACTTAAGATTTTAGGGGAAAAAAATTAAAAATCTAAGTTTTCTGATTTGTTTATAGTTCCAGTTTTCAAAACAGAACTCAAGATGCCAAATATTTCTTATTTTATCTTCATTATCTTTTTATCAATCCTTATCTTATCATTATCTTCCAGGTAGCAAAAAATCTCAGACTTCTCTTAGTATTTCATTACTACTTAAATGAACAGATATCCTGATTTCAATGCCCAAATGCTGCGTGCTTCTGAAAATGAACTCAGAAATCTATTTCCTATCTGTGGGTTTATCAGAAAAGACTCCAAACACATAAATAGCAGCACTCTATTTGAAATTTATACAGATTACTCTGTAGGTCTCATTGGCAAAGAAGAACATACATAACCTTTCTTCTTCTAATAAATTAAAACAGGGGATCAGCAACTACAGATTAAACCACGTGGCTCCACCTTTGAACAGATCATATTCTAGAATGATTTACATGCCACTCATATGAAAATACCCTTTTGAAGTAGTAGAGCCTAGTTAATAATTAAAACAGTGATAGCTAATTGACACTACCTTGTGCATGCTTCACTAGAACAAAAGGACCGCACATGGCTGGGACTGACACACTAAACCCACAGAGAATTCACAACATTTTATCTTGTGTGTACATCTCAGATGTGTATCTATACATCACACACCTCTGACAAAGTACAGACAGATTCCTAGTAAAATATATTTTCATGACTACAGGATCTTTTAAGATCTATATTAATCCAGTGCAACAACATTCATATATTCAACAACATATCTTCATACACATTTCTGTCTTTCATCATTCCCTGTACCTTGCCAGATGGATGAGAAGCTCTGCTCAGGTGAGCAGAGATAAGTAGATGGTGCTGAATCACCAGGATAAATGTGAAGCCTCATCAAGGAAATACAGGCAGTGCTTCTTTCAACATCTGCATTTTCCAAATCAGACTTAGCACACAAATGACCTAGCAACACACATTTCAGTTTCTATACAATAGAATGTACCTCAGCAGAGTGAATTTTACCATTGATAGTCTCCATTGTCAAGGCAAACAAAAAAATAATCACTTGTTTCAATTTAAGCTCTCAACCAATGCTATTAAGCTCCCCATTACCACAAGTCAGTGTATTTGTCATTCAGTTGCAGAAGCCTGAAGAACAGACATTGAAAAGGATCTCCAATCTACCTGTCTTTTATTCATTTCTTTTTTCTTGCTTCATTACATACCATATCCAAAAATTACTCTGTAGAACACATGAACCTCTGATCTGGCACAGTGTAGCTATTTTTCTGATATGCTACAATTCCTCAGCATACTGGATTTCAGGAATTCATAGTGGTTTTTATTCTTGGTGCCTGCAAATCTACATTTTACAGTGTAAAATGTAAAAGCAGAAAATTATTCCCAATTAACGATAAAATTGAGAAGAATGAACTATCGTGTCTTCCATTAACATGGAATATGGGTCTTCCTGCTGTGTCATTAATTCTGAAAGCACACAATTCTTTCAACCAATCTGACTGATGCTACCAGAACAAGACGCAGCACTAACACAAAACAATGGAATTGCTATAAACACTGCATTTGATAGTCATCATTAAAAAAGCACAAATGCCCTGATATAGCTCAGTGTGTCAACAGCTAACTATCCACAGACACAAACGTTCGTGAACAGAGACACAATGATTTGTGAATTCTGGAAAATGCTCACATTCTCCAAACAATGGCTTCCTGGGACCAATAAATAACAGTTCTGTGATTGCACAGTTGACATCTTCAAATTAATTCTGTGTTCAGACAGACATCCCTTCCACAAGCTGAAAGACCATACATATATAGCAAACAGACAGAGTTGGATACAGCCCAATCACATTTCTCATTTTGTTCTGCATCAGGGACCTAATATTTGGTTACTGAAAAGCTTCTTCACATGGCCATAAACAGCACTGTTTTATACAAGCATTGTAACTCAGGGTTTAGTTTTGGGATATCTTTTTATTTCTTTGCTGTCTCACCTTACAGGAACACCACAGTGATGCAGAACACTGTAGCTTCATACCCATGAGGAGTAGACTGACCCTGCCCTTAGGTGGTGAGAGCAAAATCTCACAGCAGTGTTGTCTTGCCTGCACTGCTGACATTCACTGCCCATTGTTCAAAGCTTTCCCAGAAAAAAATGCTGCAGGAGATATAAGCTCCCTAATTACAGGTGACTGCAGAACAGCCTCACAGCCTTTCCCTTGAGTTTACCAGGCTATCAGGGCAGCCAGGCACCACAGTGAAAAAAGATGTTCCACGCTGTTTTGAAGTTGCTGTAGTCAAACAGAAAACCCAAAATGAACAAACCACATCAGTGCAGAAAGGCTTACATACCATGGATAATCCTCTTGAGTCAACAGCAAGCTGCTTTCTTGGTCTTAAGGCTCAGTTATCTGATTAAATTAGTTCCAATAACAGCATGCAAAAGTAACAGAGATAAGCGTTTGGCTCTGTACAGGAACTGCTGTAGAAGCAGGGTGAGATCCAGAAGGGTCCAGTAAAACTTAACAGTAAATAATTACCAGTACCCATATTCATATATTATGTATGTAATATTAATATATTATACATATAATATATAAATGAGCTACCATATATAGGTAGCTCCCTAAATCAAGTCACGACAGAGGCCTATCACTGATTTGAGTCTAAGGAAACCTATATAATCATTGTGATAAAACCTGCAGAGAAAAGGTTAAGTGACCAACTTCTAGGTCAGAATCTGATTTATAGTATATTTTAAACACCTGCCTACATTACTACAAAAACAAAGCTCAGTGAGAGTAGGCTTACATTTTGAGAACACCTCTCCTAAAGGCAGAGTCTCCACAGGAAGCTTGTTAAAACACAATAATTTAATTTGAAATCAGGCATCCTTACAGATCAAACTTGCTCTAACAATGGCTTTTATCTCCTGTTCCTTTGAGGCATTTTCACTTTTTCTAACCCTCTGTTCAAAATGCACTTTAATTCTTAGGATAATACACTTTATTTCATCAAATAAGCACACAGACAACTTAGCCATTGTCTACAAAGTAACTCTCTTCCCACCCTGTAAAATCAACACTGGTAGTCCTGAAGGGAGGGAGGAATTCACCAGTAGCACCACAGCTGGAATAGTTCATCCCTGATTCTGGAGCCTTCCCTGCATTATCAAGTGGCCACCTTTTTGTAACACACAAAAGCACTAGGAGCTAACAGATTTAATTCATCAATGAATTGATATTTAGAATAGAAAATGAAAACTCAGAATACATTTTCTAAACAGTGACTGAGTGAGGAGTAGAACAAACAACAAACCACTGAGAAAAGCCTCTCCCTTTCTTGCTCTCCATCTGCCCTTGCCCTTTTTTTAAATATAAAAATTATGTACTAAAACAAGCATCAAGTGTGTATGCATGCACACAGGGGTACACAGAGAGTGCACACATTGCCCTCTGCTGACCAGAGTCCAATGCAGTCCAGCTGTGCTCTCCAACACACACACACTGTGGTGACACAGGTGAGCTGCAGTGAGTGCTGACAGGACCACCCCAGTGTGTGTATCGATCCCTGGTGTAAGAGACACCTCCTGCAAGTCGGGAATCACCACGGCTTTTTCAGAACCCAGTTTTAAGGTCTGGGGGTTATTTACTTTTTTTGTTACTACCTGATGATACAGCTGGGAAGTGGGAGCAGGAATCAAATCAACCACATATGCCAGTTGCTTACATACCATCACCTTGAATCACAGAATTTCTAGGTTGGAAGAGATCTTCAAGATCATCAAGTCCAACCCACGCTCTGACACCTCAACTAGACCATGGCACTGAGTGCCACATTCAGTCAGTTTTTAAATGCATCCAGGGATGGTGACTCCACCACCTCCCCAGGCAGGCCATTCCAGTGCTTTATCACTCTTTCTGTGAAAAACTTTTTCCTAATATCCCACCTATATTTCCTTTGGCACAGCTTGAGACTGTGTCCTCTCGTTCTGTCCGTTGTTGCCTGGTGAAAGAGACCAACCCCAGCTGACCACAGCCACCCTTCAGGAAGTTGTAGAGAGTGACAAGGTCACCTCTGAGTCTCCTTCTCTCCAGGCTAAACAACCCCAGCTCCCTCAGTCTTTCTTCATATGGCTTGTGTTCCAAGCCCCTCACCAGCCTTGTTGCCCTCCTCTGGACACACTCTAGCATCTCAATGTCCTTCCTAAAGCTTGTGCTGATTTACACTGCATTTGTCAGCACTCTTTTTCCTCACAGTTGGGCATTAAAATGAAATACCAGGGAGCTGCAGACAGGGTATAAGTGGGGGAAGTCAAGCAGGAAAACAGAACTGAGAGACACTGACTACTACTTTCACATTACCTTATTTGCAAGTCCTTCCCTCTACAATTTCCACAAATTCTGTCCTTTTACTTTACAATGTGAATATAAACTAGAAACATCAATTAGAAGGAGATAAAAATAATTCTTAAGATCTCCCCTCCTCTATCCCCACACTAAATAAGCTCCTTTTAAGTATCCACTTCTGTTATTTGAGGGGGAGAATCACTTTAGACCAAAGTTTAGAGACATACTCTAGACTACAAAAAGTACACAATATTTTTCAATTTAGGAAGCAGCTCAGTAGGTTCAACTAAGCTTATGGAGAATCTACATGCTATATTAAGAGTCTGCAGACCACCTTTCTGACAGTGGCTGGCCATAATGTGCTACATTTAAGAACCTAGAAATGGACATAAAAGAGATGAAGACTGGGGTTCCTGAAGTGGGGGAAGAAGAAAGATTTCTGCTATTGTTTCTATACTCACCCAAAGCCCAGTAAGATGCAGATTCCAAAGGCAGAGCACTACTGTAGAGAGCATGGATATACATGAGGTGAATCATCAGCTCAGCCAGGCACCACCAAAAGAAAATACGAATTATGCCCACAATTAAGATGCTGAGATTGGTCTTCACACTGAAAGCTTCTTGTCTCCTCATCTAAAGAAGAAATCCAAAGAGGTTACCTGGAACAAAACTGATTGTTTTACTCAAAATACTCATCCTGGGAACTTTTGACTATGCCACTTGAAAATTCCTGACACAGTCTCAAGGGAGACTGGTCTCTCCATTCTCAATCTCAGTAAGCAGTAGAAATCAACAAGAAGCCAAATATGAATGCACATTGAACCAAACTGTTGTGAAAAGGGTCAGCTGTTGTTAACCTGAACAGGATCCAGACATGAGACTTTAATTCCTGCAATTTGACCTCTGGAGATAATATAAAAAAGAAACCACAGCTATGAAGAAGAAGGTTTTCCAAGCAGCAACCCTTCCAAACACAGGAACAATGATTGCTTACTCTTCAAATACCTCCAACTTCTACCAACTGCAGAGAATTGATTACTTGAGGACAGTTCTTAATTCTTCTCCCACAGTATTGCTAAAGTCAGCAAGACCTACAGAATGTGCTGAGAAAATGGAAGTGCAAGTTAAATAACAGATAAGGCAAAGTTTGCAGTTGACGAACTGCTTCTCTTGAGGCTTCTCAAGAGTTTCCAAACTCTTACACTGCTAACTACAGTAAACACATTGGCCTATTATTATTATTGCACCACCTTTCCACAATAAAAGAGACTAGAATCAAAAACCAGAAAAATAGGATTGCCTAAAAATTCAGTCATGCGTTACTATTGCGTGCAACATTTCCTTCTTCAGTCTCTAACTGGCCACCAAAAATGCACATACAAGAGAAGTAACCAACTCATCTGCACAGGCCCTCAGTCCCAAGCACAGTACAGTTAATGTGCACATTCATTTGGAGGGTTCCTTTGTATCAGCTAGATGAAAGCTTGGAGACTACCATTTTACCACAAGGATTTACACAACAGGACTTCAAACCTATGTCTAGAACTGCTATGCCTTGTTTCAACCCAGAAATTTAACAAAGCCAGTGAAAAAGTGTCAGTGTCTCATTTTTGCTTAGCAGTGGATGTCAGTTTCCAGAACTGGTATTACACTCTTTGGGCCACACAACAGTTCACTGTCTCCAGCTCCAGAATTTCTGCTTCCCAGTGTGCTCAGCAGGAACCCTCATCCCAGTCCCAGCTTCAGATAACGGGTTCTGAGAGTGGTCTCTTCCAACAGCATCAATTAAGACTCTGTACTGTTCATTTTGAATCAACTGCTGGGCACTGCAACCTTTGAAACCCTTTTCTGACCTCATTTGCCAAAGTAATACCCTCTGCTCAGATAACAGCTCTGACAATACCCTTCAGCAAACACCAACAAGAAAAATGTTAAGGTTGTCCAGTTTTTTCCATCTTCTTCAAGGCTTTAACCACACGTCTCTAATATCTAAGAAAACCTTCTACAAATACAGGCATATCATTCTCAATCTTCCTTTTTCTCCTTACACCAAGAATACACGTGCTCTTTGCATAGTTCTTTGCTGAGCCATATCAGGTGAGCTAAGTTTCAAAGCAAGACCTCCCCTAATTTTTCATATCAGCTATCCCCAAGCTGTTTTCAGCTTGGAGTCTCATAGGTCTTCTGAAACAGTCCTTGGAAAGAAAGCACAACTGCCCCTCTCCTGGGGTATAAGGATTTAGGTGAAATTTAACACACTTCAGAAACTACAAAACAATAATTAGTAAAAAATATTACCTCAGTTTCCATGCAAGTCTATGCAGACTTTTCCCATAATACCACACCAACATAACAACATTCAACCTTGCATCTTCCAAAGCAAAAGAGAACAAATGAGCATAGGACTTTTCACTCCAGGATCCACCAGAATCTAGTTTAACTTTCATAAAGCCCAGTATTTGCTTTGGCTTCAACAGAATATTCCCAAATATAAAGAGAACAAGCAACCCCTAGGCTTCTATGTATAAACTGAAAAAGCAGTTTTATGGTTTGAAATGTTCACTAATCCACTTTGACACCATAGTTTTAAATACAGACATAACAGGATGTGATATCACTTCTTATCAAGTATGTAAAAAAATATGGAAATATTTTCTAAGGATTAAAATATATAAATATGTTAATATTCTTATAGGATAAATAATAAAGGACTTTTCCTATCATATAAAAAGCAGGCTTGAAAAGAAGCCTGCAAGGGACTACAAAAAGCATTCAGTACAGTGACAGGTCTTACGTTTTAAACAAGCTGCTCAGTCGAAGCAAAGTGCTCCTAGTAAGTCATCAACTGGAGTTTTCAGGAATTCCCAATACAATCTGCCAGCTTTCTGTGACTCTGAAATCTGTTTCAGAGTTAACAGCCAGCTTATGCTGAAAATATTAGCTTTATTTCACCTGATGAAGAAGAAAACTAAAAACCAGTCCAGCAGCTGCATGCTAAAATTATGAACACTCTCCAAATGCAACAAAGCATGTCACTGGCTCCCTGGTGGAAGGGATGAATCTGATGTTAGACAAGAACCATCTTGTGAAGCAGAAGAACTTGGGGAGACAGGTCTTAAAAGCTGATATCCCGGACATTACAAAATTCCTCATGATACACTTAAAACTCTCACATTCCTATAGTATTATTTGTTGATTTTATAATTATGTAGAAGACAGCTTTAAACAGCCAAACAACAACCACTGTTACCTGCTTACTGAATTCATCAAAATTCACGAGGGGTCCATTGTGGAATGTAGGATAGTAAAACACATATGCCAGCATCCAGGGGAATGAGTGGGATGACTTCTGGGTAGGTGCATGCCAGCAGTACTCCAGGCTGAAGCTAGTGCAGAAGAGGCAGCGGACAGACACAGTGAAGAGCAGCAGATAATACTCATTTTCAGTGTCATACCACTTCCTCTGCAAAACAAAACAAAGCCAGATCATGATGGTGCAGTGCTGTGTTTTCTCTATAGCAAGACAGCAATGTCTACTCAGATCTCAACTTTTGGGGTCAGCAGCAGGAAGAAACTAAAGCCAATAGCAATGGGAACGAGAATCTAAAGTGAACAGCATTAAACACCATGAAAAACAAGCACTGGCTTTTGATAGAGAAAGGTCTTCCAGAGCTACTGCAGCCACCATAAAGACACAACAGCCTGGTTTTAGAAACATGTTAGCCTCTGAAGAACTAGGACAACAGAAGAGGTCTTCTTACAGAAATTAAATATTATCTACGTCATATTTAGTCCAGTAGAATATTCAAAACACTAGAATATTCCAACCAGTTGGCAACACAATTGACAGCCAAGGAACTTATAGGGTTGAAGCTAGATGTAAAGAGAAACAGTCACTCCTAAGGAAACTTAGGACTGGAAAAAATGTTACTAAACATTTATGATTATTTGACACTTGGTATCACACGTGTCACTTAACAACAAAAATCTATCATCGTGAAAAACCTGGAAACATCAGCAAACGTAGTTTGGCTGACTGACAATTTGTATTGCAGTGGGCCTTCTCCTCATCAGAGCAAATCACAAAACTGACCACACCACACGAAGAGGTCCACAGAGTCATCCTCCTCGCCCTGAACATCAGGGCAACAACCCTTATAACAAATGTCCAGTTTTTCCCATTGGTCCAATAAAATAAAACAGGACATTTCCTCTCAACTGGACAACAGTTTTTCCATATCTGTACTACCCAGAAAAAGACACTAAACAAAGAGCAGAACTGACTTTGTTTACAGCTAATTGATGCAAGTAACTCATTTGATACAAACCAAAGTGCTGCAGAAAGCCTCCCTCCCTGCAGAAATCACAGCCACTGATAAGTACAGGCAGGCTTAACTGAGTAATTCTGGATACAAACCCAAAACCCAGCACCTTAAATTGGCATTATCAGAGTTACAATTAAATGTGTTTAATAGGGCATTGGTGAAGTATTATCATACTCCAGCTCTACTGAATACCATTCACACATTAATGGACATACTTTTATCCCAATGCACTGGCAACCATGACAGAGAAATGTGACTTTTCTAACTGGAGAAGCTCCAGCATGGGTCACTGCAGTGCTACTGCTTAAGATTTCTCAAACCAACCCCTGCTTATATCAGCTGAAGGGACAGTATGCTGCCATAGAGATAGATGTAATTACAGACAACCACCACCATAATTAATTTGATGCTTAATTAGTCCTTCTCACATTACCTTGGTTTCTTCCACGGCTGGTATGCGTAAAGTGGACAGAAGGACAAGGGAGCACAACCATGTCAGGAGTGACAGCTGAAACTGAGCCACAGCAAAGGAAATAGCTGCATGTAACAAAATGACAGCAAAGCCCTTGATTCCCAGTAACAACCAGCAGGCAGCCATTCCATAAACCATCAAGCACCATGGTTTATACTGTCAGAAAAAGCAAAGTTAACAATCCTTAGTTTAATTATTTCTAAAGAAAAAAGGCACTCAATACCTGTGCAGCCTACGCAGGTTCTGCAGTAGAGACAAATATAGTCAACAAGGTGAGGAACACACATGAAAAACCACAGAAACTCAACCGTATCCCTAAAAGTGAAAGGGACGGTGTTTCTGTAGTAGCAGAAAACCAGGGCTAGTGAAACTAGTGAAAACCAGAGCCTCCCTACTTTGAGGGAGAGCTTAGCTTCTTCCTTTCCTTCCCCAAACTAGCAGGTGTGACACCACACACAGATCATTTCCCACAATCATGCAATCATTTAGCAATCATGCCAAAACCCAAGCAGCCATCACTTTACATGCTTTCCTCATAAAGGAACAACTGCACCCCTCTTATTTTTACAACTCAAACAATGCTGTGTAATTGCTTACAACAAGGCTTTCAGAGGTTGGAGGCTGAAGTCCCCAAATATTAAGGCAACCAACCCTCACACACAATTCACAGCACAGAATGAGATTTATTACTCTCTTTGGCCTCACTGCAAAGCTTCCCATATCCACAGTAAAGAAACCCATCAGACACTCCCTACTGTGAAGAAAATCCCTACATACCTTCTCCACCAAGAGCCTGGACATTTGTGATACCAGCAGGTGACCAGCCAGAAGCCATAGTATACGTTCCCTTCCCCAATCAATCCAGTAGCTCCATTCAAAGTCCATGGGGTCCTGTGGCATGAAGGGAACTGGTCACTATGTTCACTTATGGCCATAAGGGATAAAGGAATACCTCTGCAATATGCCAGCTGTGTGGTACCCAACAGAATCCCACATCTCAGGAACATCACTTTGGCAATCCAGTTGGAACACTTACAGCAGTGAACTCAGACAGCACCACTTTCACTTCCAATGGGGCAAAGTTCAGAAAAACAGAGCTTCAGATAGTGTTGTGCCTCCTAAGCCTCATAGTGGTGCTGAAGCTGAGCAACTCCACCTCTCCTGAAGGATTCAGAGAGCAGCTCTGCTCCGCCTTGGAAAACCAAGAACTTCAGTGGAGAGGTACTTTACTGGAAGAAAGGTTTAACTCCCCATTTCAGCAAAGTCTAGCTGCAATCTGATGGAGTTAGTTCAACTAGAGTTACCTCTGGCATGAGATTTTTATCTAAATTAGGTAAGAGGGATCAGCTGGTAGCCCCCTGTCCAATATAAAGCCTCACTAAAAGTTCATCTCAACTGCCTTAAAGCTTTCTAGAAAGCACAATCAAGGGTCCATTACCAGCAGTGATGGCAGGCATAAACACCAAAACAATTCCACAGACACGCATTCCTGCTTTCATGTAAGCAATCCTCAAGATTAGCTGCATTATTTGCTTTTGATGTCACAACCTTTTCAAGAAATGCAAGCAATGGGGGATAGGGATGTGTATTTTTGGTTTAGGGTGGAGGACTGCCAGTTTTCTTACTGGTTTTTGGGGTTTTTTGGTTTTTTTTTTTGCATTTAATACCAACTATGCTTCTTTAAGACCTTGCACCTCAAAAATCTGTTTTCCTCTATACTTGGCCAACCAAGAGAAAAACATTTTCATTGATACTAAGCATTATCCAAACCATCCAGTAACAAGAAAAAGGGTGAAAAGGCTGCAAGAAGTGTCAAGGTTGATCAGAGTTTTAAGGCCAAACAGTAAAATAGATGGTTATCAAGAGATGTAGCAAAGGATAAACATTTAAGCCTGGGATCAAGAAAAAGAACAAAACTTTGGTTACGATTCTTAGATCCAGATACACCCAGCCAGTCCCTCTTCCTCATCAGAAACATCAGATTAAAATTAACTATAAATATCCAAATCTGCATGTTACTATAAACTTCTAAAGCTAAATCAGAAGCTCGGATGTGCAAAGGGCATGGAGGCACGATTATTGCCAGAAAATGAGACACTGTCACCCCTCCTACCTTTTTTAGCCCACGAAAGAGAGTTCCTGGGTCCAGCCCAAACCTTCTGTCCATTGCAGCTTCATATTCTGCAGGGAAGAACAAGCCTTTGGTAAGGACACAGTAGCCAGAGCAGGAAGAGTCAGGTGTGGGTTCTCTGCTGTTCAAGAGCAATATATTCCCATGTAGTCTCCACCAGTGAGGATACCCATATCCATGGCAAGGCAAGTCACCACATCACTGCTCACTTGTTGGGAGGCCCAACTGCACCACAGCTCTGCCCCATAGCAATGGCAAAGCAATTTCCCAGAACCGGTGTTTGAATTCCCACTGGCAGCAAGGACAGTAGCAGAGCCCACCTCTTGCCACACAAGACCTGCACTAATCCTCATTCACCATTTTTCAGAACTGCCTGGTTTCTGCCATCAGAGAAGAACAGAAATCTGCTCAGAGAAGCTGCCTCTAGAGCCCACTGCCACCACATTTTGCCACTTCTGCAGAAGACTTGGTGTATGCACGGGTGCACAGCTCTGTACCCAGCCACACAACACTGTTTCCACTGCTCTGCAAATGCCTTTCTGCCACTTCTGTTCTTCGCTTGAGCACTTTCAAAAGCCAGGTAGAGTCATTAATGTAGAACCTTGCTGATTAAAGCCTAATAAGATGCAATATATATTCCCTGCAAAGCCTCTCTAGCTTGTTACAATTTTATAATACAACCTTTATTTCTATTTAAATACCAATGTGCTATAACACAGCTTCCTTTCACCTACAAATTTTACTTAATTTGTTTAAAATCCCACCCTTGCTCTGCAATACATAGCTCCACAGCTCCAAACCAAGCCACCACAGCAGCTACCAAGAGGTTACACGAGGCAGAGGTAGGTGTTTGGAAACAAACTGACCACAGCTCTACAGACAACCCAACCATTGCTCTGAGTCCTGGACTCAGCACCAGAGCCCCAGAGCTCCAGGCAGGGAACACTAACTTGGCTTAGGGCCTCTCCAGGTTCAGATCCTACTATCAGAAAGCACAGCCGCTTCTGAACCTGCAAGGAGCTGTTGGTGACTTGGAAAACCAAGACAATTCAAACCAAACTGTCCTGAATTTTCCCTATCTGAGTTGCTGTGCTTCAGAGGTCTCTCTCATCTTTTCACTGACAGCCACATCCGAGGACAGCGTTACCATGGGCCTTCCTAGGCAAAGGCAAAAAAAGCCCTGGACAAAGCTCTCTGCTCAGCTGGCATCTGCCTACTGCTTCCTCGCATAGAGCACGTTGGCAGCTGGGAAGAATACAGGGGCTCCTCACACAGGAACAAAGTAGAAACTAACCAGAGAGGAGAACTCACACCACACAGGCTCGCCAGCCGCGGGTGGGAAGTTGTGCCCGAGCGAGCACACCCACGTCGCACACTTACTTCGAGACACTTGGTGCGCTTCGTAGAAAGCGTAGAGGTGGGAGCCCACGGTCAGGAGCCCGTAGAGGCACAGTTCCCAGGCCGGCAGCAGCATCGGCACGGGAGCTGCTCCCGCCGGCCGCCTCCCTGCGGGAAAAGAGAGGACGGGAGCGGTTTCCTGGCGGAGGGCAGACAGGCACCGAGCAGCGGGACACCCGGCACGGGCACGGCGGCTCCAGGAGCCCGCGTTGCCAGGCTCGGGATCAGAGGCGGCCCCGCTCCGCCCGCAGCTACCGGGAGGGCGGGCGAGCCATGCCTGGCCGTGCCGGCTGCAGAGGCCCCGGGTCCGAGGGCTCAGCACGGCCCACGGCTGGCGGGGCCCTCGGAACAGAACCAGGGCCACATCCCGGCTGCTCTCGCCGACCCGGGACAGAAGGGAGGAGAGGGGACACGCCGCTGCTCCCTTACCTGAGGACGGCTGTGCCGCCGGGAGAGGAAGGAGCGGCAGCCGCGGCCTCGGGCGGGCCGACCGGAGGCTCCACAGCCGCAGCCGAGTGGGCGGCCCCGCGCCCAGCCGCTCCCGCCACACCGGCGACCCCGCGCCCGGTCCCGCCCGGCCCCTCACGGGCGGAGCCGCCCCGCGGAGGGACGGACCGGGGTGGGAGCGGGGCGGAGCTGCCGGCTCTGCGCGCCCGTGGCCGAACGCTGGGCGGCGCTGCAGCCCGCTCGCCTACGGCGTGCATACCCAGCTACTGGGTGTGCGTACAGCTGCTGGTCGTGCACACCGCTACAGGGTGTGCCTACAGCTACAGGGTGTGTATACAGCTACGGAGTGTGCACACCGCTACAGGGTGTGCCTACAGCTACAGGGTGTGCATACAGCTATGGNNNCTGAGTGTGCACACCGCTACAGGGTGTGCCTACAGCTCCGGAGTGTGCATAAAGCTCCGGAGTGTGCACACCGCTACTGGGTGTGCCTACAGCTACAGGGTGTGCATACAGCTACTGAGTGTGCACACCACTACAGGGTGTGCCTACAGCTATGGAGTGTGCCTACAGCTACAGGGTGTGCCTACAGCTACGGGGTGTGCCTACAGCTACGGGGTGTGCATACAGCTACGGGGTGTGCATACAGCTACGGGGTGTGCATAAACAGCTACGGGGTGTGCACACAGCTCAGGTGTACATACAGCTACAGGGTGTACATACACATTTACAGGGAGTGCCTACAGCTACTGGGTGTGCACACAGCTACCGGGTGTATATACACAGCTACCAGGTGTACATACAGCTACAGGGTGTACATACACAGATACGGGGTGTGCCTACATCAACTGAGTGTGCCTACAGCCACAGGTTGTGCATACCCAGCTACAGGGTGTACATACACAACTATGGGGTGTACACACAGCTACTGGGTGTGCCTACAGCTATGGGGTGTGCACACAGCTACAGTTTGTGCACACAGCTACGGGGTTCACATACACAGTGACAGGGTTCACATACAGTGTCACAAGGTATGTGTGTACATACACAGGGTTCACACATACCTACAGGCTGTACACACACCTACAGCCTGCACACACCACTACAGAGTGTCCATAACAGCCTTTCACAGCCTTCTTGCCCACTCTCACTGGAGTACAAGGCACACATATGCTGGGACACTGTTTTTAGCATTATCATGACAGAATCTGGTAAATTAGCAGGTCTGAACAGCACCACCAAAGCAGGAGCATGAGTCTGGAAGTGTTGGTGGTGACAACTGCCTCCTGGATCAACCTGCATTTTAGCAATGGCTTCCTTGGCCTGGCTCTGCAGACATGGCTAATGAGCCTCACTATTCCTAGAGTTAAAAGCTCACTGGCTTTCCAGTTCCAAAGGTTTGACCAATTTATGCTCATCTTGTCCTGCACCTTGTGACTTTTAACACTTGTTGTTGCTGAGATCAGTGATGTCATATTTTAATGGGGGAAATATTTCATATCCTATTGGACCTTTTCTTGCTAGATCTTTAAGTTTCTCTTACAAAATAATATTTATGTTCCCCTGATCACCTGGCTGCATTCTAAAATTCCTGTTTCTGGATCTTTGAAGACCAGGTGCTCCATCTGGTACTCCAGGTGAAGGCATAGAATCAAAGAATCACAGAACCATTAAGTTTGGAAAAAACCTTATAGATCATCAAGTCCAACCTTTGACCGAATAGCACCATGTCAACTAAACCATAGCGCTAGGTGCCACATCCAGTTATTTCTTCAACACTTCCAAGAAGGGTGACTCCACCACCTCCCTGGGCAGTCAGTTCTAATGCCTAACTACCCTTTTCCTGAGGAAATTCTTCTTAATGTCCAACCTGAACCTCCCCTGCTGGAGCTTGAAACTATGTCCTCTTGTCCTCACAAGAGTTACCTGGGAGAAGAGACTGACCTCTACCTGGCTACACCCTTCTTTCAGGCAGTTGAAGAGGATGATACTGTCACCCTTAAGCACCATCTTTCATCTGAGGGTCGACACCCTGAGTTCCTTCTGCTGTTCCTCACAGGACTCATTCTCCAGAATTTTCACAGCTCTATTATCCTTCTCTGAACATACTCCACTGCCTCAAGATCTTACTTGTGGTGAGGAGCTAAGAACTGAACACAGCACTCAAGGTGTGGCCTCACCATTTCCCAGTACAGGACAATCACTGCCCTGGTCGTGCTGGCCACACTATTGCTGGCAGAAGCTAGAATGCCATTGGCCCTCTTGACCACCTGGCCACACACTGGTTCATGGTCAACCAGCACCCCTGGATCCTTTTCCACTCCACTGGGCCATTTTCCAGCCACTCTGCTTCAGTCAGTTATCAGTCTCATCAGTACAAGGAGTTGTCTTCCCTATCTGAACCAGACATACACCTGCTAATATCTCCAATAATTGCAGTTGTCCATCAGAGCTTATGGTAGTGTTGAATGATTTCTGCCTTTTCCTCCATTTTTTCTTCCTGTCTTCTTTTCTTTGCCAGAGAATGACTCACCTTCAGTATATGATGTCAATTGTGACAGTCCCTAGATGTATGAATTGCATTTGCTCTGTGGAAGTGCTGTAAAATCTCAGGGTTAGGGACATTCGCCTCCATGATGCTCAGATGCTATTCTCTGATGACAGTTCTCCCCCAAAGTTTTGCCCACATCAGGTTAGGTAATACCTGCCCCGCCAAAAAGAATTGACAACAGTCTGTATAACAGCACCAAAACAGCAGTCCTGAACTTGTAAAAACATCTCCAAAGCACCGCAGCTGAGTTACAGCCACTAAGGGTCAGCAGAGTTTGTTTTCCTGCCGTTTTGTGGTTTCTGGTCACCTGATGCCGGCACAGACACCAGGCCCTCTAGATGGCTGCATAGCACCAGCATATACCAGCTGCAAAAAAGGAAAGGGACAGATTTTGCATCAGGTTACTCTGTAAACTTTATCACTAGTTATGTGGTGACATTCAAAAGCTCTTTATAGGCCAGGTGATCAGTTACCCTTCCACAAGGGTCACTGCCAAGCCCAGTGACAAACTTGATGACAGCCCCAGCTGGAAGATCTCACTGTCTGGAATTCTACATTAGATTATTTTTTTTTTCCCCACCCTTATTCAAGCTATTTTATATCATACAACATGACGAGTCTCAGTTTGCAAGAGTAGCTGTAAACTAAGCTGCTGAACAACACTAGCACAAATTGACATGCATGTCATGGCCTTCATTATTTTAGATGGCATGAATGAAAAGCAAGTTCTACTACTCCTATAGTCACTGACAAGCAGCAGTGGAATCTGGGAGCAAAAACTCTAGAAAAATGGCAGCAGAAAGTCCTACTTATCATTTGATCAGCAAGGAGGTAGCAGGTATTATGTGTCTTCACCCTGTGTCTCAGCAGCTACACGGTCCTGGCAGCCTCTTCAAAGCACATAGCCTTTAAGAAGAAAACAGTGTTACACTATGTACATGTGGCAGATTTCTCCGAGGCCAAAATTAACAATCAGCCTTGGGCAGAATGATGATTTGTGATGGTATAGATGTTTTCTTGGTACAAATTAGGACCATCGCTTCTGTTTGAAGACTTGCACTGTGCTTACTCATTTCCAGAATGGCTGCTAAGTGTCCTGCCCCGCTGCCTCCATCAACAGAGGGTCAGACATCTTGCAGATTGGGTCAGGCATTACTAGCAGAGAGTCTGTTCTTAAGAGATTTTCATGTCCCCTTTTTTAACTTCTGTCACTTCTGAAGCTGGCATAGCACTTGAGTTGAAAGTGTTGTGTTTTGACTGTAAAATTCAAATGCCATTTGGTGAAAGTCTCAATTTCTTATGTGGTAAGCTGAGTTGTGGTTATCAGGAACTTGAGCAAAAAAATCCAGAATGAAAGAGGACAGAAGTAACAGGAGGCCTTTTAAAGAGGCCCTTACTATTGCCTTTTTATGAAAGTTGAGCTTTTACAAAACTTTTCGTTACATAATCACAGAATGGGTGAGGTTGGAAGGCACCACAGTGGATCATCTGGTCCAACCTCCCCACTCAAGCAGGGTCATCCCAGAGCACATTACACAGGATAGCATGCAGAAAGTTCTTGATTATCTCCAATTAGGGAGACTCCACAACATCTCTGGGCAATCTGTTCCAGTTTTTCATCACCCACAGTAAAGAAATTCTTCCTCATATTCAAGTGGAAATTCCTGTGCATCAGTTTCTGCATATTGTCCTTGTCCTATTGCCTGGCACCACTGAACAGACCTGGTCCGTCTTCTTGACACTACCACTTCAGACACTTCAGATATTGATGAGGTCCCTTCTCAGTCATCTCTTCTCAAGTTCTAACAGGCCCATTTCCGTCAGCCTTTCTTCATAAACGATGCTCCTGTCCCTTTATCATCTTTGTTGCCTTCCTCTAGACCCACTCCAGTAAGCTCCATGTCTCCCTTGTACTGAGGCACCAAGAACTGGACACAGCACTCCAGAAGAGGCTTCACCAGGGCTGAATAGAGCCTAGTTATTTCTAGGGCCTCATCATGGCCATGGGGAAGAGGCAAGGTGAGGATTGTAAAAGGCAGTGAAGTGGGAAAATGAGGCATTTTGCAGCCAAGAAAATAAAGCAAAGATCATGTTTTTAAGGAAACCAATTTTTGCAGTTGTCATTGGTTTCACATCGTTGGCTGGTTTAAGAAATCAAAAGGAGTATATATTAACCCAGCAGTGTATTTCTCAAGCAGGCTGAATCACAGGGCTTCTCACTGGTTTTATTTTTTAATATAAAGTCCCCATGGAGATTACACGCCCTAGAGCTTTCACTCCCAGGTTGAGATCTCACAGCATTGACTCAAGACTCCTGTTTTCATTCCCCCTCTGGTAATCATGCAGTAATGCCCTCTGCATGCAACATCTGAATGATGGGACACAATCAGCACCCACTGAGAGTTTGCAGGTTAGATGTTCAGCAGCAAATAGGAGGCTAAGATATGTATATTTCAGAGAAATCACCAATACAACAAGAAATCTCCACTTAGCGCACCAGCAATATTAAAACTGGAAGATTGAAATATATGAAAGGCGTGGTATGTACAAAGAGAGCCAACTGTGTCTCCCAATAGCCAAGTTAAATATGGTAGAACTGAAGTTAACGTGAACCCTCTGCCTGGAGATCTCAAGCATGGAGTTATGGATTCTAGGGAGACAACGTGCAAGTTTACCTTTCTTGTCTTGTTTGGCTTGATGAAAAGCAGACATTACGCTAAGTTGGCAGCATTACAGACTCCCATCTTTACAGGCCCCTCTCTCCTCTGACTCTCAGCCCTGAAATGTTGCTTGTTGTGAAGTGACAAGCATTTTTTTCTCATCACCTTTAGCCATATATTCATGGATACAGTTTATATAGACAGCCTTGCAATTTGCAAAGACTGTTTCTGTGCAGGTTTAATGAGACACTGAGTACTTGCTTCATACTCTGAGGCTGGAAAATGACCTTCATTCTTTTGATTGGAAATTCATAAAATTGCTTTTGGAAAAAGTACAATAAATTATTACACTATTGTAACTAAGCAACTCAATGTTGGATTCATGCTGAACACCTCAGAGGCGTCCTCATCAATACACTATCTGCTTTACTTAGCTAAAGCCCTGACAATCACATCTTCTGCTCAGAGCCTTTTAGGGGATTTCTTCACTGATAACATATTCTTCCCTCCCACAAAATTACTGTTGTAAGAGAGGTTTTACATCTTGCTCTCACCATGGATGCAGAGACCATTTATGTATGGGGGTCATACCTGGGGTGAAGTTTAACTGTGCTACCTTAATTGTTCCTGAATGATAGTTCATCATGTTTGAGTCTAAGTTTCTAAGTACTTGGCTATTAAACACAAAAGTGGGTTGGGTTTCTTTTCCTGACAATACCCCTTATAACTTATACTCCTTATCCTTATAACTTATCCAAAGTTACACAAGAATTCAAGGGAGTTAACGATATGAGATGCAGTGAAAAGGACCAAAACCTGCCAAAATTATATTCATTGAAACACTGAAATCAGAGAACAAATTCCAATGAAAGGACAGGCAAGAAACTGAGGAAGGCAAATGCTTAAAGAAAAAAAAATTCAGGATGATATGAAGTGCAGGGAAAATGAACCAAACCTTGCCCAATTGATCTTCATTGAATTTGCAAGATTTCATTTCCTTTCATGAAACGAAGACTTCCTTTCATGAAAGGAAATGAAGTCTTGAAATCAGAAAAGAAACTGAAACAAACATGCTTGAAAAGAGATATGATCAAATAAAATGCAATTGAAAAACAAAGAAAATTTACAGATAAAAGGACTACAACCAAAGGAATATGGATGGAATGAGATGCAGTTAAAAGGACCAAGAGTTGCCAAAGTGATACTCAAAGAAGTCTTGAAATCAGGAAGGAAGTCAAACAAAAAGATGGGAGAAAAATTGATGAGTTGAAATCACTAAAAAAAAAAAAAAAATTTAAAAAAATCTGCACCAATTTGAAAACAATAAAAAGCCAATGGGATAACATGAAATGCAAGGAAATTAATCAAACCTTGCCCAATTTATCCTCATTGAATTCACAAGACTTCATTTTTTTTCATGAAATGAAGAATGGATTGGGATGAAATGAAGTGCAGAAAAATGAAATGGAAGTTTGTAAAATTATATACATTATGAAATTATTAGAAATTTGAAATCTCAGTGTATCTTCTTTTTCATGAAATGAAAATGCTTCATTTTATGAAGGGGAATGAAATCTCAAGATTTCAATGAGTATCATTTCATTAAGTTTAAGCTCCTTTCACTGCACTTCATTCTATTGCATTTCAATAACTTTCCTTTCCATAAGTAATATTATATTTTTCAATTTAATTTCCTTTCATTATATTTCCTTTCTTTCATTCCATGATTTTTCATTTCATTTCCTTTCATGAAATGAAATCTCAATGTTTCAGGAAACAAAATGAAATCTGCATATTACAATGAGTATAATTTCACTAAATTTCAGTTTATTTCACTGTTCTTCATTCCATTCCATTTCTTTTCAGTTCATTGCAGGATTTTGGGGTATTTTCACCCTAACCACTAAACCCGCAGCTTACTTGCCCATCCGCTTGCATGAGGTTGATCTTAAAGGTCTGGGGGCAGCAATGTTATGACCCTGCCATGATTCTATTGACATGTGTTTTCCAGCCCCAGTATCCCTGGAGCTCTAGGCTCTTTTCCTCTCTCCACCCTATCTCTAAGCCTAATGGCATCTTGTCACTGGGACTGTGGTCCACATCACCATGGGTGGTTCAGGTTAGAACGGTGTAGGAGCAGCAAGGCTGGGGCCCTGCCTGGATCACCTTGGAATGCCATTTCCAGCTGCAGTGTGCCTGGAGCTGCAGGCTCTTTTACTCTCTCAACCCTAACCCAAATGACAGCTGGGCACTGTGGCAGAGGTCCTCATCTCCACAGATGGCCCAGATTAAAAAGTCTGGGAACAGCAATGTTGGCACCCTGCTATGATGCCCTTGCAATGCTTTTTCTCACCCCAGTGTCCAAGACATGTAGGTTCTTTTCTTCTCTAAATCCTAACTTCAACTCTACTGGCAGTTTGCCAGAGGTCTTCGCTGACATGGGTGGCCCAGAATAAAAAGTGAGGAGACAGCAATGTTGGCAGCCTGCTGTGATGCCTTTGCAATACCTTTTGTGGAACAATGTCCCTGGAGCTGTAGGCTCTGCAGCTCTCTGACCCCTAACCCTAATAGCAGCTTGTGTCTGCCGTCAAGTTCCCCATCACCAGGACTGGACTGGATCCAAAAGGTGTAGAGTGAGCAGTTGTGGTATCCTGCCATGATACCCTTGCAATAACTTTTCTAGCCCTAGTGGTATCTTTCCAACACCAGATAGTAGCTGTATTAGAAAATTACATGAAAAGTAAGCCAGCCTGAAAAAGGATGTAGATGAAAAAGAAAAGCAATTGTTCCTGTTTTGAGGGATAAGATAGAGGGATACTTCTAGCTATAAAGTAGAACATTCAGAGGACACAGCAACAGTCTGTAGATCCAGACCTGGTACCCACAAACTTCAAGGCTGGGAGTAGAACGAGCTACAGAGAAATGCTACAGCTAAGGGAGAACACATAGCAGGAGCTGTGGCACAGGGTGGGGAAGCTTGTTTAAAACAGAGACATTGTTCAGGGAACTTCATTCAAACTGGTAGAATCACATTTTAGTCTTACAACTATATCTTCATATAATTGTTATAAGTCTATAACCACAGTACCACCAAAACTGGACATGAACTTCTCTGGGACATTTTCTGCCCCTCAGTAACACTTCAGAAGGCAAGTGGGCCTGGAGAAGAACATAACTATTCCCTAGTTCAAACTACACTTCCCCAGATTAATTATTTCCCAATAAGACAAATTATTTCCCAGCTAAGACAAGTTTTTTCCTAGTTATGAGAGGGAAGTTCTTTTCCATGTGTTCAGGAAGGAACATCATACAGCTCTAAATTACAGTGTTTCATACGTATAAATAGATCTCCTAAGAATGGATATGTGTTTCTTTATCTGGACAGTCTTTAACTAAGGAGAAGTTTTTTCTTCACCTGGCAGCCAAGAGGTACACTTCATCAGAAACACTTACACAAAGGGGTTGCAGGAAAGATGAAATTACTCTCAGAGAGAAAAAGTCCAGGTTCATAATGGTCCACACAAGCCTCATTTGGCCATGTCTGCCTTCTAAGGGAGTTCATGTTTGAATTGGCATGGTACCAGAACAATTTGATTTTGAAGGTGTTAGACTTTGCTCTGTCCTATATAAGCAGTAACTCTTGTATATCCAAGCAGTCCATTCTCCCATGGATATCAATACCCTGCCCTCTCAGGGAAACCAGAACTGTGTGCACACAGCTATTAAGGAGAGGATTCCCATCCAGTCTTACCCTGACACACAGTCACTGCTCAAAACATCTGGTTCTACTGCAAAAAAATGACAGCAAAAGTATGTGTAGCTACTTTAGCTAGGGACTCCGTAATCACCAGGCTGGAAAATAATTTGAATTAATGGAACTTGAGAGCACGTTCAAGTTTTTTTCTTATTTCATTGCTATATAGAACTGATTTTCTCAACTGACACTTCTGTCTTGGAGGAAAGAGTCAATGCTCCCAGCCCAGCTCTCCCAGGCAGCCTTACAATAACAAAACACAGAGTGTGTTCAGTAAGTAAGAACATGAAAATACCACCAGGTGAGCAAGCAGGTTGCAGTTTCAAGTGTTTTCATCACAAACATTGTGAATTTTTTTAGTTATTATGAAAAGCTCTTTGACAGTGTAATTTTAAGTAAATGGTTCTGTACAAAGCTTTTTTATTTATTCTTTACAATTTCCATCATTGGATATTAGCCTCTTCAAAGGAAGAGTAATTTGTCAGGAAAAGTGCCTATTTCAGAATTTAATGAGAACATTTCTTCTTTCTTTTCTCTTAAGAGAATTATAATGTGATGGGTGAAATATAAAGAATAATTAGCCCCATTGGAGAGTAAATTCCAAACAATATTTTCTTTTTACACAATCTGAAATGGACAAGCAGGATTTGGTTTTAGTTCATCAACCAAGTAAATTATTAATTAACTCTAATGGCAAAATCTTAATTCTGGTAGATGTCCCAACCAGCCTGGCTTTCAGATCCTCCAATCTGTTTCTAAAAAATAGGTTATAAAATATCATTGTTATTTTACAGCCAAAATATTCATGGCTCAACCCAGCTGTACAGCTGGAGTGGCAGGATGTGAACTGTCACTTGATTACACTGTAAAAGGTAATTCAGATTGGTAATAAATTCAGATGCTCCCTGATGTAAACCTGCAAAGCACTGCAGACATAAACCAGCTAAAACTTTTGTCCTTTTTATCTCAGCATCCCTAAATTCAGTATAACACATCCAAGGGATAGCACCAGACCAAGCATGAAAAAGATGAAGCTCAATAATTAAAAGGGCAGAAGTGAGGCTTCACAAACTGCTTGTTTGTCTTAGGTTACAGTGTAAGATGTAACCAAAAGTATGTGTTCTGTCACCATCTTCATAAGCTGTTTTAAACAGGTGGGCCAGTGTTCTTTATCTCTTCCATGACTCTTCCCTGGTAACTCCCTCCAGGGACTATCTTCTGTTAATGAGCCATCAAGTTGCAGTGCACTACTCATAAAATTACATCACCCGGTCTTGAAATGCAGGGGGAGGAACCAAGCATTCCTACCTGGACATAATCTGAGGTTTGGAAGGCCACAAGCAGCGTTCCCTGCTGGGTTCCCAGAGGACAAGAGCTACATAACCACCACTTAACCTTCAGAGGAAGGCAGACCCTTCTACAGGATCACCACTTCAACAGAACCATATCTATCATTTCAACGGGACTGCAGCCACCATTTAATCAGGCTGCAACCAACACCCTGGCCAACAGGGTGTCAGGTTGTATTCTGATTCTGTTAGTTTAAGCCTGTGTTTCTGTATTATTACCTTTATCTTAATCTTCCTATTAAATTGCAGTTCTGACTTGGGGTCTCCCACTGGTTTGCTTTCAAACTAGTACATTGTTTTAGTATGTTTTCATTTTTCATTAAAAACAATTCCTTTTAAGTGCCAGGGGGATTTTTTTCTTGACACAGTTTGTGGAAATGGTTGGAGCTGTTTAGAAAGGACAGAGAGAAAAGACCAAAGCTAAGGTGGTCAAGCACCACTGGCACCACAAGCATGAGAAAAAGAAGATTGGGTTGGTGTTAGGAAAAAATTAATTGGTTAGGTGAGAGGGACCAATCTGATTTTTATTTATGCCTCAATATATGTTACACATGAGGTGAAGGATTTCAATAAGAGCTATACACGTGCTGGCAGCCCTGCCCCCAGCCTGGCAGCCAGTCAGGGCAGACAAAGTTTCCACGATCGGGCTGCGAATGACATCCCCCCACACACCACTTGCTGGTGGGGCAATGCCAGGATGCCCGGGAAGAATGCCCATGAAGTCAGGCTGTGGGAGGAGCCTTAGCAAAAGGAAAAAGCAGCTAGCTAGGACACAATGGGAAGCTTTGTTACTTCTGGTTTCTTGGAGGGATCAGGGGCTCACTTGGAGGGTCATTTTGGCACATCTCCCCCCCCCACCCCCGGTCTCCTTTTCCTCTGTGGTCTTGCTTCCCTGACCGTACTTGCTTTGCCCTGCTTCACTTTTTCTGCAAACTGGCTCACCACTGAGACAACGTTGTGCTCCACTGCTTCCCCGAAGGAGAGGGTGCTGCTGCAGCCAGCTGCCCCAGCCATGACTGCTGCCACTGCTGGGTTTCCCATGCTGTGGCTGCAGCCACCACTGCCTGCACCCAACACGAGCCCACTGTCACAGCCATCACTCAAGAGCCGCGCAAAGCTCACCTTGGTTTGCAGCCAATGCCGGAGGCACACAGCCACAACTGCTTGAGGATCGCACCCAACCACTCACAAAAGCTGGGGGGGGGCTTGACGCCTTGGAAGGCTGACCTGGAACAGAGACTAGACAGAGCAAAAGGAATAAAATAAGTAATTATTAAAAGGCCTCAATGGATACACCCTGGGCAGAGCGAGAGCCAGCCAGGCTACACCCAGATGCAATCCCAAAATGGTCACAAAATGGATGACCGATCACAAGGTCTCACACTTTTATAAGTTTTGGTCCATTAGCATATTGGAGTTAATTCTCCAATTATAGGTTCAGGTTATGAAGATCCATCCTCCTTGTTTTTCTCTCTTCAGTTCACTGTTTATCTTTGGGGCCTGAAATTTGTACTAGTTGTCCTTGGTCCCAAGCTAGAAAGGGAATTGTTTTGTCTATCTACTCGTGATAGACAAACGTGAAGAGAGCTTACCAACACTTAATATGAGGCCCAGATCTTCAGAAACAGAAAACTGCACAGAATCTGAAAAATATAAAAGCTAAAACTTATGGCATCAGGCTCACCACGGCTTGCAACTTGCATGTTTCACCTGCTCAGCTGATGCTGACAGAATGCTGGGGTTCTTGTGGTAACACTGCCCCTGTCTTCTGTTTCTTTCTCCATCTTTTTCCCCCACTCTCCTCTCTTTTCTATTACCCTTTAGCAAGAGCACTTACCTTCTATTAATAAACAGTTCTCAGATATGAAATATTTGCTGCATTTGCGCTTTATTTTTGTCTGAGAAATCTATCAAAAAGAATCCTTCCTGACTCCCCTTTTTATAGTGGGAATGGACATGAGGGCTGGAAAACCAGCTGACCAGCTGTACAAGGGAACTGATTTCCATGCAGAGGTCTCAGGTTATCTCAGCTTACAGCTACATTTGGCTGAAGTTTATGCCGATCTGCGAGGCGTCTGGGAAACATCTAATGTAACCAAGTGAGATTTCAGGTATGTTCTCCCACTGTTGCACATATTAAAAAGACTAACATAACAGAAGCAGCACACAGGGACAGATACCTGTGACGCCATTCAGAGCCCTTCGCACACAGGCCTTTGGGAGAGGGTTAGAGAAACTACACAAGAATATCTGAGTCTTGTCCTGATTCACAATCCAGGACTTGGTGCCAGACTTCCAGGCTTGACTGGCTGTCAGAGAAGTCTCAGTCATTCTTGAAGCAATCTATAAGGAAATGCAGTAAAATGCAGTAATCAATTTTTTCTCAGAATGAGTATTAATGTGGAAAAATCTCTGCATAGGGCATTAGTTACCTGAGAAATCATATTCTGGACATTATATTCCGAGATGATTCCATTTCATTAGCAGATTTTGTGCCCTTTGCCTTAAGCCTCTGGAGGGTGGTTACAACATGAGAAATGATGACATGCGTCATCACCACCACCCCAAAAACCAGACAATTTTCTATACCCAGTTCTAAATGACAGGGGGCTGAGAAGCAGAGGGAGTTTCAAGATAGTTGCTCAATTCCCTCCGTGACTGGAAACTAATTGATGCAACCACAGAATACAAAATGAAAGGGGGAAGCAAGACAAAAATGCAGGCAGTAGCAGTCTTGTAACAGCAAAAATAACAGAATTATATTATCTGTGTGTGAGACCATACTGAAAACTTGCTCTTTTTTATGGTGGGTTGAGGCAGCATCTTGCTTTAGTTTTTTAAAGTAAAAAAAAATTATTTGAAGCAGACGTATTACGTGTGTGCACATTTTAGGGCAGTTCCGACTTAGCAGATGCCTTGTATTAATAATATACAGTTGTGACAGGAAATGTGGTTTAGGTTCCTGGAAAAACATAAAAGCTAATTCCATTACTGCATTTCATGGTCCTTTTCCTCAAATGCTAAACTGGTTTTGATTATACTGAGAAAACTTTGTCAAGAGTATTATCGCTGCTTATCCTCCTTCTTACACATCTTCCCCTGCTGACCTACATTCTGGGCTACCTGTGAACAAGCCTAAAACACAGACAAAATTGTCCTACAAGACCTGACAATGCTGCAGAGTACTTTTACCATTTCAATTATAATTTTTCCTTGGAGGTTGTGTGTTCTGCTTCCCATTCTCTTTATATTCTGCCTAAATAAAAGCATTCAAGACTCTTTCACTTTAACAAAACACTTGAACAACAACCCCCCAAAACCTCTTATCCATAGTAACTAGACAAATCATGGTAATTGATCTCTAGAGGGAGTTTATTAAAAGCCTAAGCACAAACACTTTCCAGAACACTGCTGTAATAAGCATGAACTCAAACAAATGCTCAGTTTACTATCTGCAGTTCGTCACTTCAAACATTTCAAGCAACTGACTTGAAAAGGGCTTTACTCTAGGAAAAGGGAAACATGTTCTGGTAGATTAAGAAATAATACTGAAATGAATTTGCTTCAACTAACTTTGTATTCACTGCCAGAAGATTTATACCGCTTATGGATCACTGTATGTAAGCAAAAGTTACAATAAGAACACATTACTTCCAATGTACCTAAATACATGTATTTTTCACTAGTAAACCTCAATTAAATCTTGAATTCAAGAACATTAGTCTGATGATTAGCAAGCTATTTTATAGCCAAAGAAGGATAAAATATTTAATTGATACCTGACAGTGGAAAAGGATAACCAAACAACAACAATTGAACAACCCACACCACAAACACAGACAAACATCTACAGCTAATACTGTGTTTGGAACAAAAGCAAATGTCTGGAGGTAAATCATAAAATTAGAAAAAGCTGAGTTTAATAAGAGCTTAACTGAGCTGCCCACAATGGAAAGAAAGTGCTTTGAGGTTTCACAGGGCTCAACCCCTCCCCTGCAGGAAGGTCTCCATCAGGATATCAAATGACAGTACACTTAACCAATGAAAAACGAATCATTGAGCTTTCATTTTTCCATCATGATACAGCAACACAACCCTGAACACCACCTCCCTGCCAGAGGTATCACATCCAAGTCTGGATTTGTCCTTACCCCTCCCCAGCATTACAGTACTTTTCACAGCACAGCTGATTCCTGTCAAAGTGTTTGTTTTGGTTTGTGGGATCTTGAAAGGCTCCAGTAATGCGGCCTTGGGTTTGACCCACACGGTAGATCACATGGTAGGTGAACCAATGTATGAGATGATGCCCTCAACAATATGGCCATGGTAGTCCTCAAAATAGTAATGTTTGGCAATATTATTGGAATCACACCAGGAATTATGTTTACACACATTTTGATCCAGGCAGATTAGGAAAGGCCACAAATAGATTCCCATTTTTAGCAGGCTGAGAAAACATTGAATGAAAAAATCTGGTTTTAATTCTGTAATGCTTTCTCTCCTGTTACTTCTACTAATCTATAACAATGAACAATTGGTATGAAATTGACTCTGTTGGTTGGAGCATGGTACTAACAATGCCAAGGTCATGGGTTTGATCCCTGTACAGACCATTAACTTAAGTGTTGAACTCAATAATCCTTCTGGGTCCCTTCCAACTCAGACCATTCTGTAATTGTTTTCAGAAGATTTTTCTCTGCAACCTGCACCTCTTATCTATCTCATAGCACCAGAAGGGGCAGTAAGTGATTTCATAAGGAAACAAGAATCATGCTGTCTGCTATGAAGAGATTTTTAGTCTAAAAAGGGGATGTCAATAGATGAGGAATACAATTTCATCTTGCTCAATGTGAGGAGTAAAAAATGAACTAAACTGATGATTTTTTTCCAAAGAATGCACCCTAAAGTCCCTTTTGAGGCCACAGCTGTTTAAAATACATGTGTATTTAAACGCTTTTTCAAGAGTTCTGCTTTACTGCTTCATAACACTGCAGTAGACAGAAACAATGTCCCTTAACTAACCTTCTGCAGATTTATATCAATACAAACTGTAACAGAGTTCTGGATCTTGTACTCACCTTAAAGTCACACAGAAAAAAAAGGAGGTTCCTATAAATAGGAATTAATGGAATTAAATGTACTAAACAATGTCTTAACTTGGATTGTAAACATTGCAGAGGAAGATTTTATCAGCTGCTGGAGAAACCAATGCATAAAAGTTGAAAAACTCTGGTGACAAACTTCAGATTAGCATCTGTAAGGATAATTCTCTACTGGGTCAACCCTCCACATTACTAGGATATGCACTACCACCCACAATTCTTAAAGAAAGACTGAATTTCTTCCTTACAGTACACACAGCCAGTTGACTACAAGACAGCTTTCAGCAGGAAATCCTGGTAAAATTCTGCAGTCTGTGTAAAGCAGATGATTAGACTAAATTATTACTCTGTTCAACTCTGGTCTTAAACTACCAAATGAAATACCAAAAATTATGGTATATATGCATCAAGGGAAAAGCAGAGTATTTTGCATAGAAAAATAGAAAACACCAGTGGAAAGAAAGGCAGTATTTCAGCAGAGCCAAGACTTGGCCAAGCCTTGAAAAGTTTCAAGTGAGCAGATTTCAGCACCTCTCTGGGTAATGTATTGCAGAAATACAATACCCTCCTAATGGAGTTTTGGCTAATATCCCTGCTGAAAAATGATATTCCAAATACAAACAGATTAAATTAATTCACTAATCAAAGCCTCCAAGAAAGAAGCTAGGAAAATCTAAATTAGTGTTTCATAGTGTTTGAAGAGAATCCAGGGAGGCTGATCGGCTCCCAGGGATCTACACTGTATATACAATATGCACACAGTTGACTTGCTACAAATTGTGGTGAGAAACTTCTGAGGACTTCTGAATTTACATCCTAGAACTTTTAAGAGTATGGTCTTCTGGGGAACAAGATGTCAAATTGACTTCTTCGTTACTGTTCTGAACACTATATACATCAGTAAGTACCTTTGTATACATTTATACAGCCTCTCCAACATGGACACATGAGGATTTTCAGTAGCAAGAAAATGTCTGTCAAAGCACTGGAGTTATGTGCTTTGAACAGGCAAAAGAAATCATTGAACAAAAGCATTTTATTTCAAGTACTTGATCAATTTTGGTAGCATTTAACACATTATGAGTTTGTATTTCTAGAATTAAATAAACTTCTGTGGAAATATTAATTTGCAGGTATTAGGGTGTGTGGGTGTATGGCTCCAGTCAGTATTTTTAAGTACGAAAAAGTATTCTTACAGCTTCAGAGAGTGTTACTAAGGGAAAAAAAACATCCTGAAAAGGTACCACAAGCAATTTCATAGGTAAGTGCTCATAATAAATATGTCAATGCAACTAAGCATTTGAATACCTCAGTTTGGTGTAAAATCAGATATTTTCCCATGTTTGCAACTCCACACTCCCCTTTACATGGAAAGATAAAAGTCCACCATAAAAGTGAAGCTAGCAAGACTTCCCAAATGTTGTAGTCATGTTTCCATAGTTGCACTACTCTAATAATATAGCTGGAGAAAACTACAGCTGCATGCGGTATGACACTGAAAGCATGGAAGGAAGCTGCAAAGTGTACAGGGAAAACTCATGTTTTCTTTGGTGCAAGGTGCTCCCTCAGTAGGTTGAACGAGCACATAAGGAAAGGACCAAGCACCACTAAACCACTGCGTTGTGTGTCTGTACCACAACTGTAGGGCAGTGCAGAGGTGGCTGAGATGGCTGGGCTGGCTTTATATAAGCTTGCTCAAATGCTGGTCTGCAGGGTAAGCTACAGACCAGCCAGTCAAGAAGGCTGGGTAAGCCCTCTGCTCATCTCCAGACCACTACACTTAAACTGATCCCAGTATCTGAGTGGGCTCAGTGCATTTCCACTGCACACTGCAGACAAAAGTGCAAACATGGTCCTTTACACAGTGAACAACCAGTCAAGCCTAAAAGGAGCTGGGAATCTCCGCCACAAAAACATGGAAAAGAGCTGACTCGACTAAGTCAGTTGTATTAATGAATGTCTAATTAAATCTTGCACTTTGGAAAGGTCAATAAACACTGTTGCCATTGGTGAATTTCTATCCATGACAACTGAGATTTATTAAGAAGCTTACTTTTTCCAAGAAAGGATTACCAAAGCAAATACTGCCAATTTTTTTGTGGTTTACTAACATAGTGAGTCTAAATCATTAGAACAGATCACAGCATTACATTTCTTCTGAAAATTCTGTGTTTCTACAAAGGACCAAATTACATTTCAAACCTGAACAGAACTTATGGTAATACAGAGGCTGACAATTTTTACTGGAATCTAATCATGCAATCTCATTTGAAGGAAATCTCTGAGAATTAGGCAAGGGTACAAGCACAATGTGCTCTGTGCTGTAATAATGAGAAGTGTATAAATAGAGACATCTGAAGAGTCAACTGGAAAAGACCCATATGGGGGTGGGAATGGGGTGTGGGGTTGTGCAGAGGAAAGGTTTTAAGGCATGTGTAGGATTATCCAATTTTTTTCTTTCTGGGCACACATAATTATGCATAACATGCAGCCAAAATAAAAGTTTGCATAATTAAGAAATATAAAATGTTGCTTCTCCTTGTATTTGGCTTGATGGAATTGAATATTCCACCAAAATTGGTTAGAGTCCCTACCCTTTTGGAAGGGTAAATGAACTAAGCAAATCTGCTTCTGGTAAGAAGTCTTGTACATGTATATCCAGTACTTTGATTACTTATGTAAAGAGTTGTTTCCTTTGCAGATTTTTGCTTTCATTGAATCCTTGATCAGGAGAAGAACCTGAAGTACCAGAAGCTGCCATTTAGGAAGTGATGCAAAATACTTTGTTCTCATATCATACCAATTACAAACTTCATTGGCAATCTTCAGGAGCTTTTTAACCTTAAATTACTTTCTGAGAAAAACTTATTGTTAACAGGTGGAGGTTAATAGCATCTGACTATAAAACTACATATACTAAATCTAAAAGTTTTGCTGTGTGTGCAGGCATTGCCTTTTAAACAATATACTAAAAAGGCACAGTTTTCTTACATCTATAGGAAAAATGAGTAACACTGAAGAAGTGAGAGTCATGAGTAGCAACAAAAAAGTTAAACTCATTTCCACAACACAGAGTTGGTGAGTACGAGCTCATGGAGAACTGGTCATTTTGTATTTCTACAGCCTTTTTGTGTGACATCCTCAAGAGCAAAGACAGCTCTTTGAATGAAGTGACTTTAAGCCCTGAAAAACTCCATTTAAAAATATTTAGCATGGAGCTGAAGACACAATCTCTGTCTGAAAAAAAAAACCAACAAACCCAGCTGCATACTGCAAGAAACTGGAAGGGCATACTGAGAGAAATAAGATTGTATGCTTCCCTAGTATTTAAACATTTTACCCAGGGCTCTGCTCTGCCCTTATCACAAATGAGACACTGGGATAGACAAATCTCTGCTCTGAGTCCCTAAGCCATTCTTAGGTTCAAAGGGGAGAGAATGTGGCATGTCTTTTACTCAATCAGATTTGCAGCATGAGTAAATATGCAAGATGTGTTGCCTTTCATTCTGGTTTCATTCACCAGGTCATTCACCCTTCACTTTTCTGCCTGTATGGAGCCTAATTAATTCTCTTACAGAGGCAAAGTGAATGTGACATCAATGCCATTGACCTCTAGCTCCTTGCTCCCCTGGACACATATTCACTATTTAGCCTCCTAAATCTAAGCTGTTGGACAAAAGTGTAGTCACAATCTGCCACAGCATGCAACCCTGAAATTAAAGGCACAGCTTAGCAATAATGTCATTTTGTCTTTTGATTTTGTATTGTTCATTTAATTTAACTTTCCAGACTTAAGCAGTGGGATATAAAAGAGACTATTCCCTCCTGGGAACCAAAGAACAGAAAAGTTCAGGGAGCTCCTTGTGCAGACTTGATGATGAAGATTTCATCATAAATTCTAGTCAGAATGGGTGCTCTCAAGCCCCATTTACCTTATGAATGATGGTGGATGACTACCTGAGCACTTTGCCACACCATATATAAACAGCCAGAGCTTTAACGTGAGGCCTCACGGTATAGTTTGGGATGTTCCCAAACACAACAGTATGAAGCAGGATCCTGCCTATGTGTGCTCTGCCTCCCAGGTCTCTGCTCTCCCATCAGAGAGCATCATTACTCCACAGTACAAAAACAGTGTGCATATGGCCCCCTTCCTTTAGCCCTCGGCCTTGTAGTCACTGTCACTTTACAGGCTTTGGCAAGCAAAGTCCAACTTCCAACCTCTCATTAGAAACAGAACAGGCAAATGTCACTCAACCAGCAGACAATGGGGAGAAAAAGCTTTGATACACCAACTTAGTAAAACTCAATGTCCTGGTTGTAAATCCACTGTAATCCCATGTTATCAGAAGGAATTCCTGCTTGTTTGAGAATGAGGAAGCTTTCCGCTCTACTCTTATCCTCCCTAACATACACACTTCCCCTGATACTTTGCTTTCCTTGTACAGTACTGCAGCACAGGGAAAATCGTGGAACTGAATTGCTGATAACATCACACCTTTAACAAACCAAACCTGCTGACTGATGGATTTCTATCAGAGTTTGTGCTCATTGACCAAGCTTTACATTTAGAAAGGCAAGCATGTAACTTGACTGAAGGGAATGTCATCCAATAACTGATTATATTATTAGATAAGTGCCTGAAAGGACCAACTGAAGAATAAACTCACCATCTTTACTAATGGAGTGTTGCTCTAAGTAAGAAAGGAGAAAAAAGAAAGAAAAAAAAAAGTAGTGGTTTTGCTATTCCAGTCTATTACCAGAACATGCTATCATACCCCATCATCAGGATGTTCATGAAGAGAGAGGAAAAGCATATACATGGCAATGTCAACTTAAGATATAGGGAAAAAATACTTTTAGGATTTCAAATATCCATTAAGTACCATCTGATATTTGAATAAAACTCTGCTGGAGTGAAACAGTACAACTGCCATAGATCACAAGCCCTAAATGCAGCACAAAACAATGGAAACTGTAACCCTGCTGGGAAAAACCAAATTAAACAAACACACACTAGCAATCAATGTTTTTAGTGGTTTCTCTCCCTGCAAATACAGTACAGTCTCCTGATCCCTAGAAAAATGGAAATGGCTCTTTATTTACACAAAGCTCTTTGGTGCTTGGGTCTGCAGAGAAAACAGATCAGATCTCTGAGGAGGATCAAAGATTGCCAGACAAGCCTCTGTTTTGGATTTAGTCTCTTTCATCACACCCCTGTCCCAGCTGCTTGTTCAGTAAAAGTGACTCCCTCCTCTCTCATTACACTACCCGTTTTCACAAGAGACAGTCCCTTTGACTAGATTCTCCCCACTTCGTACCAAATGTCTCTTTTTTCCAAGAAGTCCAATATGCCCCCTCACACTCTCTGCTGCAGCCTAGAAGTGCTGGGAGTGTGTGGGAGTGTGGGAGATGTAGATACACATTTCTGTGAGGCACCCCTTGCATCAAACTGCAATAGCTGTGATCAAAAGGCCACCTCAAAGCCCCACCTTCGTGGCACAGGGGGTGATTCTGCCATGGGGTGCCCTCACCCTGGGCCATCACTACACAGTGGCTGAAGGGGTCAAGGGAGGCCACGTACTGCCCACCAACTATGCTGCTCTCTCTCTTCTGTGGCTTTCAGTCTGTCTGGGAGATGACTGGAAGTGTATTTGCACTGAGGGAAATTCCATTTTTTTGAAATGGATAAATGACCTTTGATAAATGACCCACAGTTTTATCGTGCCTATTCTAAGAGGAATTAACACCAAATTTCCAAGCCCATAGTATTTCACATTGCCTGTGGAGAGAGTCCCCAAGCAACCTTATTGGAAGCACTTGTTTTGTCTATTACTTATTTAACTGTCATTGACAGAGAGAACTCTCCAAAGAAAATGGTATTTTGCAGGAACTTGAATTTTACTTACGCCAGTTTTGACAATATCTAAGTGAATTTTAGCCTATTGAGATTTTTGCGTCTCCCTTCCACATAAAAAAAGTAAATTTACTAAAAAAAAATCAATAAAACCATGTAAAGCATGGTCACATAACAGTCCACGTATAAAGACCATATAAAAAATCCCAGGCATCCTTTAATGGCAGTGGTTTAATTTCTGGAGAAGTTTTTGGGTTGTTCTTTCAGGGTTTTTTGGTTTTGGTTGGGTTTTTTTAGTTTTCAGTTTCAAGCCAAAAATCCACATTTCCACACTCAGGGCAAAACAAAGGCGTCTGAAATTGAAACAGAGGGACAAAAGTGACTTTCTTTTTAAAGATCTGGTAGTTGACAGGGAACTACTATGGGAAACAGATGAGAAACACAGGCTCCAACCAAGCTGTGTGAAACAGGCAGTCTCTGTTTGCTGCCAGACAAAATGGCAGGCACATAGAAGGGCTTCTCTTTATTCCTGTTACGCTCTATTTTATGTTTCAGCTTAGAATTTAAACGAGTAATTCTTTTTTGCCTGGGAGGATTATCCTGTCCATACCTATCCAAGGTTTGCAGACCCTCAGGAGAGGGCAGCTGGCCCAACAGCCAGGCAGAGTTCATGGGTACTGAGACCAGGCAGATGAGAGGGACAAAGCAGCTTGGCTGCAACCTGTGCGCAAGACAGCCCAAGCACACAAGGGAGGACAGTTGCGGGGATGTGAAAAAAAAGCTGGCACATGGATAACTTAGTCATTGACAAGCAGCTGGGTTGCAAGCTGTAGGGACCAGTTCCCACAGAGTTCCTAAACAGGATTTTTAACAGGAAAGCAAAGATAATACCTATTTTTGCCAAACAGTTTAATTTAAAAAGGAAGAAACATCAATTTTACAGATTGTTCATCCAAGTATGTTCTTCCCTGAAAAGCATGTATTATCTGCATGCTTTAAGATGAGTCACCAGTATCCTTCTATGTCCGAAGAGCAAACAAATTAAAGAGCCAAACTGCCAGGGCAGATGCTAAAGGGATAGTTTAACACTGGCACAGATTACCAAAGGAGTGCAATTCCCATCCTTATAGGTTTTTAGGCAGACAAACAGCTGCTAGAAATTGTAGGCAGGTGTAAATCAGGAAGGCCCATAGCTCACAATCTCTTATGGTTCTCTATAGCTATGAAAAGACCCTTTGGGAAGCCATTTTACACTTCATCATCAGCCACAAGTGAAAGGAAAAAAAACAGCCAAAACCTCACTTTTTATTAATTTACTATCACTCAGAGCACATAGCAATAATTCTGACTTTAACTAATTATTTTTGCTGCTACCCAGAAATTAGGTTCATGGAACAGGTGCTGATCCAGGATTTGCCTACATTAGACTATGTTGCTACCTGCCTGTGTAGTAACTCACTATGGTGGAGGAACATAACATAGGTTAGCAGACCTGGCCTCCACCCAGTCTTGAGCTGAGCATTTGAGGACTGGGAAACTCCAGCAATTCAAATTTAAAAAAAAAAAAAAAAAAAAAAAACCAAAACCAAAAAAACCCCTTAAGATTTATCCTTTAGAGCCTAATTGAGAAGGGAGCTTTATTAGCAGATATGACTATATATGAAGATTCATCTTCTGTACAGAAAAATGCTGTTGGTTTTATATATTGGGTAATGATGCAGCAATGCCATTGGACCTTGATGTATTTATGTAGTAGCTGGACAATTACAACATCAAGGATTTTGGTTAAATATTTGCAGGATCACTTGACTCTACAGATGCTGGCAATATTCAGGATCTGCTAACTGCAATGGAATCACACTGCCCCCAGTGCATGCAGAATATATGGCTATACATAATTAACATTAACTACAGAGTAGCCAGAGTTATAAATAGCTTGTTTAAAGAATTGTTCTTTGGAACTTAATCCCCAATTTATTTTTCATTTGCATTTTTTGGTCACCTGTTTCTGCCAGCGTAAGGATATTATGGGGAAAAAAACAGTGATCACCTGCTAGAAAGGTGTTGCTTTGCATAAAGATTTTAGCAATAAAAGACTATTGATATTGCACCCTGGCTTCTGCAGAAACCTGTGGGGTTTTTCATCATGACTTCTGTAATGACTTAAATGTGAGAGAGATGACTTAAATGTAGCAAGAGATAAAACTAGCAAAAAGTCACAAGTATTATTTGGGTTTTATCTGGTCAGTTTAATCTGAAAGTCTTCATGCTGGGTCAATGGTTTCTGAATGAGATCAACACTGTTTGACTGTGTAACTCATGAAAGAGTCATAAACCCAAGTGATATTCTGTTATAATTCAGAATTGGGTGGCAGAGGTGCCTGGAAAGCATAGTTGGAGAAGCCTTCATATGAGCTTGCTCTATTGCCCTATTTACCAACATACTGTGGACACCTTCAGAATTCGTACAATGCTTACTTCATAAATTCACATTTTGCAATACAGAGAAAGCCCACATGGTGGGATATAGTGTATAAGAGGAAACTGATGAAATTCAGGAAGTCTACAGGAAGACCTGCAAGCCACATGGGAAGAAACAGAGACATCCATGAATATAGTCATGTATTGTGATAGCTTAGTGGCGCAAGATGTAACCTTAGTTAATTTCTTCCTTCATCTCCCTGAGTCTTCACATCTACTTGGCTTTCAGAAGTCCTCATCCCCAGGCTTTAAACCTGTTCAAAGTACATGGCACATGTTTGTTTAATGCAGAGATATATAATCTCTTATGTAATGCTGTAAGTTCCTTGTAACAGGAGGAGTAGCAAGCTGGTGAGGCAGGGAACACACTTTCCCCAGGGTAAAGAAAAAAGCCAAAAGAACTCATGGACCCTACAGCTCCTGGCCTAGGAAATACCCTTTTAAGGGAGAGTTGTGGAGCTGAAATGGTCCAACTACACAAGAAATGGTATCGTGAGTAAAAGCTGAAAGAGTGGGTGTGTTTGCCAGCCATTGCTGAACTAAAGATAGAGAGCTTTGCTTACGCATTGACCCAGAAGATCTGAATACATGAAAAGAAGGCATTTTCCACTGCCTGCAAAAGGAGAAATTCTGGAAGAAGGGCTTGATGCCAAATATTTTTCTAAGCTTGGTGTGTCAGAAGGGCTCTGGCAAGTGCCTTTAGAAAAACAGCTCATGTTTGCACATATTCACCAACCTTTTTGGGAGACAGTTTCTTCAGACTGCCAGTTGGGTTGTGCTTGGCACCTGAGACATTTTACTGGAAAATACAACATGTTTTTGTTGCTGTAGAAGGTGGTAAGGTTTACAAAGCTTATGTTTTGGTCTGAGGAAAAACAGTGGAAGTGCATGACTGGGGACTTCAAGTAGAAAGAGCTGACACTTCTGACTAAAGCTAAATAAGTAAAAGTATAAACTCTCTCGAATGAAAATAACATACTTGTGAGAAAAATGAACACAGTGAGGAATACAAGCAGATTATACTACAGCTGAGGGCACCACAAACTTGCCTGATTCAATTAACAAGGAAATGGAGTAAAGTTTTAATGACATTATAGACTATATAAGAATATTTGTGCATAATTTAGCTTAAAAATAATGTTTCTGATTCACTTGGGAGTGCACCTTTTGCAGCTTTGATATCAGGAGTTCAAGTAGCTAATTCAAGACTAGGCCACAGCCCATCACCAATCAGCACTTTTTGAAAAGATAGGGATGTTTGCCTATACCTATGTGAATATTTCTATACTGGGCTGCAACTTTGCACTAGGCAAGATGGGTTGGGTTTTTTATTTTAGAAATGAAAAGCTGCAAAGCAATACAAACACAAATCTGCCTTGAGTGGAAGCAATGGTCTCAAGTATATCTTTCAGTAGTATGATAGCCCAAAGGTCCTCACACAACTTCCTTCCTAGTACTATCAGAGTGCCCAGTTACTTCACATATCTTCAGGGTGGAACATGCCCTTGTGCTGAGACTTTGTGTCCACTGTGCCAGCAGACAAGTTCCAGACAAGACCTGTTGCTGTAATTTTTATGGTGAGCTACTTTGATTTAAGCCCTGTTATGAATACTGGGCCTTGTATGAATTGAGATCTAAGATCTCCTTGGATTTGGATAGTAAGAAGGTTCAGGGCTATTGCAGTGTAAAGACCAGGAGAAGTAGGAAAAGGCAATAGAAGGGAAAGTTCTCTTCTATTATGATCACTATGTGGACCTACTGTCATATGAAACTTAAATCTAAGCAAGTTGCAGATTTTTATGCATAATGCAGCATCTGTCTTCACTGATCTCCTCATTTCCAATTTCACTTAAAAACACATGTCTAATCTGTTTGAATTCTCAGTTACACAATCGCTGGGATACGTCTGGCAGACTGCTTCTAAGAAAGCCAAAAACCCAAGTATCGCCTGTATGGCGCCTGCATGTTCCTCACGCGGTGCCCAAGGGCAGTGCCATGGATAACGCCAAAGCAAATAGCTGTGGAAGGGCTTTAACATTCTTTGTATAGATCAGCAACACATCTTTTGGTATAATTTGCTGTGGTCGCAATTGCAACATTCTTTTTTTTTTTAATGCAATTGTAACACAGCTATCTTTTGAATTTGTGGCTGGTGAGGAAGGATCCCCTCAGAAGCATTGGGGAAGAAAGCTGTGCAAATATCGAACTGCAAAGGAATGACTCACGGGTAATTTTTCACGTACACTAAGTAATAGTGAAAACTTGAACTGGACATATCCTGATAACTACGTTTTCTAAAATAGGTTCCTTTCCCTAAGGGGGGAAAAACTCTAAATGGGAGGACCAGCTCTTTCACAGACACATATTTAACAGCAGGAACTTAATTTACATACATAAGTACATGCATTATGCATCAATGATGCTTATAGCCTCATTCTCCAAGTTTAGCACACAAAACAATGTCCAGTCATCAGCTATCTCAAGACCTGAGCTTCTATCCCCAAGGCTAGATTACAAGTGTGCACTGTTAAATACAAGTTAAATACAGGAGGTGTGCATGCCCCATCGAAAAAGGGTTCTTATCAATGAAAAATGAACATATGCAGGAGTAAGTCTATGAAATGGGATGGGAACTGGCATAGGCTGGGGAATGAGCTCCAGCAGCAGAAGGTTGCAGCTGGCTTCTCTAGGACTAACTGTCCAGCAGTACTCACTCATCTGTAAAGACTGGGAAGCACCAGAGCTTTTCAGACTTGCTCCAGAGTGTTATTTTCCTATATCATAAGTCAATCATCACAGATACTGCATTAACATCAAGTTCTTAATGGAGAAATCAGATCACTTAGAGCAACCAAACCCTATGGGCTTTGCACCCCCTCAACTCTCCATGTGAGCTATGAAAAGTCTTGGTTTCGCTTTCCAGCCTGCCTGACCCCCACCATCACCACACACGAGCAGTTCATACAACAGGTGTGTGAACAGGTCCTCACCATGCAACTGACTGCAAAAAACCTCACCACCAAAGGTAGGATTTCTGGCCTTCAGCTCACAGCTGAGAATAGAACTGTACTAACAGGATTCTCCTCAAGTTTTCTTTGCCAAAGCTGAGGTCAGCCCACAAGACCTGCCTTGACACCTACTCTGACAAGTGCACCCGTGAGACTAGCTAGCACCACAAAAATTGGCTCTTCAGTGGGAGGAACACCTGTTTGCCCAACACATGGCAAATATACACAGAGCTTTCCTCACAGCCTTCAGAATGTAACACATCACTCATACTGAAGTGCTACATTTTCTATTTCCTTGTATTTGGTGATCCTCGTATATCTTTTTTCAAACATGGCCTTTGTTTGCTGTACTTCAATATCAAAATTTTTTGAAGTGTTGCTAAAACATAACAGTATCCCCAAAATTAGTATGCTTCTTCTTGTTCTAACATTTTTCCTGTGTCCTGTAAACTTAGTCTTAATCACATTTTTTTTTCTTTTTTTCCTTTTTTTTTCCCTATATAACAATATTTGGATGGCAATAGATACTGCATGTTTTACCCATGAGTAATTTTGTACGGGTTAGACAATCTTGGGACAAACTATTTTTAGTTAGCAGATGTTACTATGGCATATTCTTTATACAAAGTACTATGGCATATTCTTGCATAACAGGTTCATTTCCACTGCCATGTCTTTCATCTTAGGAGACTATCAGACTCTGTTTAAAGAATTATTGGGAAAAATAGGTGTATGCATCACAGTCCTGCAGCTTTCTGCTAAAAGTGGTAGATAAATTATATCAATGGAGGTAGTAAATGCATAGTTTACTACTTCAGAATATTTTCTCTTATAAGAGCAAAAACTTTACATCATCTAGGTCAGCATTTCCCATAGGGCCAAAACACAATCCTGAAAATTCTGTGAATTGCTGAGGATATTAAACAGTCAAGATAAGATTACAGAGAAACAATGCAGCCATTTTGAGCTGAGCTTTCCCACAGTGAAAGGTTCAGTGAGGCCCAGCTGGTTGTTTTGACTTCAGACACTGACTCAGGGATTGGAAAGTTGGATACCAAGGGTGGAGCAGAGAAATCATTTGGCAGGCAAAAGGAAAAAATTAACCTTTTTCAGTCCACATGCCGTGTTCTGCAACTATCAGTCACTGCAGGGTCTAAAGCCAGTTAGCTTCTGTATATATTTGGATTTAATAGCATGCAAGGGATTATAATTCTGCATTTTCCCCTCTCCTTTGTTTCTCTTCTGTCTCAAACTGGAGGCCTGGAAGTAGTTTATATACACTTCATATTTGGGGGCGGGGGGGCAATCCTATTGAAATGTCTCAGTACCTTGGCAGAAGAATTGCTATTTTGTTTTCTTCCTCCCACGGTATAGGATTTGCTCCCTTCTGCTGCTTTCCTGCACAAAACACAGAGATGGGAAACACAGAGATGCACTCAGAGACGCAGGCACGCTGCTTGCAGATAATTTGACTGTCGCTCCTGGCTGGCTCTGGAGCACAAGGGGAAGCTCCGCCGCTGGGGAGGGCTGCGAGGGCAGGGCTGGCGTGCACCGGGAGCCCCGGCAGCCCGCAGGGGAGCGGGGCAGCTGCTGGAGCCCGGCTGGGGCTGCCGGGGGGAGGCCAGCCGGCCAGCTCCGCCGTGCCCTCCGGCTGGCTGCAGAGCATCTGGGTGTCACAGCTGCGAGCAGAGCTGCCGCTGTATCCCCAGCACAGACCAGCGAGCAGGAGGCCAGCAGATACCTTGTCGCTGATTTATAGGCACCGCTTTGTTGTGCATTCCTGGTGCCTGCGGGATTCTGCTGACTTTACGCTTGCTTAACTCCCGCTAAGATCAGCGGCAACTTTGCCTTCATTGAGATCATAATCCCAGAGCCCTCAAGAGGGAATATCAACAGACAGTGCCAAACCACTTGGTATTCTGTGTTTAGAAGGCTGCACAGGCTGGTGTATACAGCAGAGGGGAGTAATTCAGGGTGTATTTATTGCTGTAGCGTGACTCTCACAGGGCCATCTAACCTCCTAGTGCGTTGGCTTGCCCAGCTGGGGAACACAGGCTGTGATGGGGGTGAATTCCCATTTGGAAAGCGTGTTGAGATACTTCAGAGAGGCAAACAAATGTTTCTACAGAGTTATTGTTCTCTGAAGAGAATTATTACTTTTACAACTGAGAACTATCAGCTTTAAACAGAGATTTCTGTCTGAGCCTCTCTCTCTTCTTGCAAGGGAAGTTTTTTTTATATACTGAGGAAGCCTCAAAGGCATTATTAGTGACATGTTTTCTTTCCTCTTTCTAAAATCCCACTTTTCAGTTTTCTTTCGCTATCCCATCTCAGGTTAGTGACTACTGACAAATACTATCAACACATCTCGACAAAGAATAAAGTTCTGTCTAGAGCCATTTCACTCCCTCCAACATGTTGAACTAAGAAAGCTAAAGCAGAAGCGGGGGCGGGGGAAGAAAGAGAGAAATGAGAAACATTTCCAAACATAACATAAAAGGTCTTGCCTTAAGACCATGGATTTCCTTTTTGGTACTTTCAAAGAATGTGTCTTTAGTTCTCTTTGGCTGTGTGACCAACAGTTGTGGGGTGTGTCTGTGGTTTTCTTCTCTTCACAGTAACTCTATTGTTCAGAAACTGCAGCCAATTTATGGAAAGAGGTGGAATGTTTATGTAACTTACTTTGCTTTAGACAAGAAATAAAAATTAAAAAAAAAAAAAAAGACTGGTGGAGGAAGGCCAGTCAAAACAGGATTTTTCTTCCTTTCTGGACACAGATGTTGGGAGGAAAAAAAAGCTAGTTCTGTCTTCACATTAAACTAAACTAAACAGCATTTCCATTTTTAGATGCTTTTTTAAATTAAGTAGGTCAGAAAACCAAAATCAGGATTGGTGCTATAATTTACTTATTTCAAAATATGCCATGTATGAGAGTTACTCTGTTGACATGCTTACAACACCATAAACTGAGAAATAGATATATTAGGGTCAGATGATAACACTGTTGCCTAGACTGCTGTGTCCCAAACATATAGTTGGCAAGTACTGCTAGACTGCAGATGGCAAGTGTCTCTTCATAACTAGACTGGAGTTTCCTGCCATTTCCAAATTAGCTGAGCTACAAATATAATTTGCAAATTGCAAACCAAAACAAGGTAGTCAAAAGAACAAATCTTGTTATTTATGCATACCCACTGCCTGTATTGCAAAAGTAGACAAGAAAGCATCACTGTCTTTCTGCCTCATCTATCCAGTACTCTAATGCCTTGCTTGAACTCTTCTTTAACTGCAGTACCTATCTAGAAAAATCTTTTCTAAATGGACAAAACACTGATTTACTCAAAAGTTTTTGATTAAATATGGAGGATCTTTAAAGCTCAGGGTATCCTCAGGTGGACATTCAGGTGAATTTATTAGGTTGGGCCTGACCCAGAACCAGGCAGGTGCAACTCGCCTGAAGCCAGCAAATTTACATTAAAAGCATTTCAAAATGGGACTTTGAACGTAAGAAACAATTTCCAGCCATCACTCAGCACCATCACAAAACATATCCTCCTCAAATCTTAGTGCCACCACCATGAAACCAAGTGGGCATGGAGCCAGGCTGTGCAGACACCAGTACTGCCAGTACTGGCAAGACTGGGTTGCAGAGTCTAAAATCAAATTTTGGTCTTCATTTCAGACATACACACAGAAGTCTCACAAAAAAACAACATGGAAAATATTATAAATAGAAAACAGAATGGAATTAGGTGGCTCAAAAGCCTGAGTGAATGCAGTGTTCTCTTAAGCCACAAAAAAAAAACCAAAAAAACAACCGAGTTTGAGAGACACTGAGGAAACTGCCCCTGCCAAAATATTTCAGTTTTGACAGGAGAACAGTTTCTGGAAGAAGACTTTGTTTCTATAATTATCCTGGTTCTTTGCCTCACTAGGACCACCAGTTTATTGCACTGGGCCAATAAAGACTTCTCCTTTGCCAGGAACATCCAAGAGTTTCCACCCTCGCCCAGCACTCAGGTGGCAGAAAACCCTTAACCTATTCCCAACCCACAAGCCTTTCAATTGCTCTGGAAGGCAGGGCTGCACCAGCATGAGCAAGGGATGGAAATTATTCCAGCAACATTATTCAACTTGAAACCCCCACTCAAGTATGCAGAGAGTTTATTTGACCCAACGGGCCAGATCGAGCTGTGATTGCATTACCTCCTCGCCAACTGCAATAGAATTGCACAAGCATGAGCAGAGTCTGGTCCAATAACAAGTAATTTGCCATATGGAAGCTACTGAGCAGACATCTGCAGGACACTGGAAGTGCTTTTCTATATACAGTGCTGAGTGCTACAGTTGTGCATTCCACAGAGACTCAGTTTGCAGAGGAATGGAAATGAAACATTATTTAGGGTTCTGGTTTCTTGGCCTTGAAAACTGAAATCTGAAAACAATTAAAGCCCAGTGCCATACCAAATCAGTTATGCAGTCATTCCTGGATTTTCCCATGGAATTTTTACATAAGAATTAGAGCGTATTCGCTGCAAACTTACACAGACACACGAAGAATTGTGCTGATCAGAGGATGACCAGCTTATAGATGAGTTTCAGGAGTTTTTGCAAATGCATGTAAAAATCAAAGGCATATGTAAACACACTACTAAAGATTACTAGACATCTGATGACAGCTCACTCATTAAAAGCTCTATCATGCCTCACAGCTTGTCCCTGAGAGATGTTTTTCCACACCCTCCCATTCAGGCATTGCTTATCTTCTGTATCACTGCAGACTTCCCTTTCCAGCCCACCTTGAAAACCCTTTCCAGCCCACTAGCTGGGGCACTGGAAGTACCCTTTCCAAATCTCTTGGAACACTTCTCGTAGCATTTCTGGGGGATGGAGCAAGCCCCATGCTTTTTCAAGGAATGAGCAACCTTTGATGGTAGGTTGGCCGCTGTCCAGGAACACACAACGAAGAGGCTCCCTGCAGCTTTCTCAGCTCTTTGTGCCCATGTAGCAGCTGGGCAAAATCTGCTCTCACAATGGTGCGTCTGTATTGACACCACCAAATCCAGTCCTAGTGGGACTAGAGAAACACCATCCAACTGAATGTCAAGCTTTGAATTATAATGGTGCCCCCTCCAGTCTCTAGATATCTGAATCAGCTGCTTCCCCCTTCACTCAGAGCACTGTAGCTAATGTTTCTTTATCCCATTTAAAGTCTAATTGCCTTTAGAGAAGGGGATTTCTGTGATTCTTTCAGAAAAGTGAAACTTTTGCCTGTGCAAGAATGAAAAAGACAGCATATCCACCAAAAAAGTCAGGCAATCAAGTCTCTTTAGTTTGCCTTCATTGCAGGAGACCTGATGAAAACTTCTTGTGAACATAGCTGTGCAAGTGAAGGTCTCTGATTATTTCCTGGTACCCTGTTAACACATTTGATTCTCTTTAGCCCATTCATGAGTACCAAACCCACGGTAACACTCCCCAGATTTAATGACAGATGTTAAATGTCTACTGACTCTACTGAAGACTTGGAGCCTTACCCAGATCTGAGATGTGGACACAAAGGTGGGAGGCAGAGAGTCACTATGGTGGTCTTGGGGGGGGGGGGGGAAAACCTTTTCCGTTTTGAGCCTTTTATAGTTAACTCAAAGCCTTTCTTTCATTGAACCAAATGTTGTCATAATTTTCACTGCATTAATCTCTAGAGTTCAAATCCCTTTTTTAACACGACACTTTGGATGTGACATGACAAGTGTTAATATTCATTATTCTACAAAGCTATAAATATCCTGAGGTATAGCAACTCACTGCAAAGGACAAGACCAAAATTATTTCCTCAGCCCTGTGCTTACATTCAGATCTGCAACATAGATACTGTTTTTCACATACTGAAATGCTTCTCTTGCACTTACTTTGGCACTAAAATTCACTCACGTACTTTTATTTTAATGGATACTTGAAAAGTTAAATTAAAATACTCAGTCAAACTTTCCAGTTCACAGTAGGCAACTTGCACACACACATTGACATTCAGCCTATACATCATCCTGTTGCAGTGCACGAAGAAAAGCAGTCATTTCAGAAGCTGCTGGAGTTTCCCTACTGAATTTTTCCTACAGATGTTTTTTCTAGCAAGATCTTACTTGCAAAGAGTTTTCCCGTCAGAGTCTTGCCAGGTTTTTGGGGCAATGCTGAACAAAGGTCTTACCACCTTTGTAACACTAAATAGTATTTAGTCTCTTTCAAAAACTTGATAGCCTGTAAATCTGAGATGGTCCACACCCTCTGCATTCCTATGTCACATACTAACAGCCTCTTCTTTAATTACAAGGTGTGGCATTTCTGGACAAGAGACAGCTAATCCTCCAGATGTGTGTTATTTACATTTACCCTAGAATTTCTCCTGTATGCAAAGCTTTGGCTCTGAAACCGCCAAGGTTAAACCACTCCAACAAAACCTCTAGCTCATGGCCACACTTTGATGCCGTTTTTAATATTCTAGTTTACTCATGATTAAGTAGAAGTCTTCTGAACATAAAGGACGCAGATCTAAAAGCTGGGAGGTATTTGGATCCGAGTTTGGTTCACGTTAGTATCTGTTACAAAACGCAACCATCTGCAAAACTTCAACAGCAGCCCAAGTTAACGTGTTACTTTAAACCGTGCTCAACTGCAGCTGTCTGGATGAATTGTTAATTAGGAAGGAAAAACACTAAAGCTCTGCGTTTCTTACGTTAAACACAGTCAGAAGACAGGCTGGTGAACAGGCATTTGGTGCTTTCAGTCGCTGCAGGTGGGACAGCAGCACTGCCCAGGTGTGGGCTCTGGGTCTGGCAGCAGCCCTGGAGCCGCCGGCTCTGCGCCCCGGCCGTGCTGGGCTCCAGCAGGCGGGCAGACCGAGCCCTGCCGTGCGGCAATGGCGAGCCCAGCGCTGCAGAACCAGCGAGGCTCGCTGCCAGCCTGGCCGGCTCTGGGAGCTGCACCACACCTTGTCCGCGGCTGCTCGGGGCCGGGGAGGGCCCCTTCCCGCAGCAGGGCCGGCACTCCTCCTGGGCCGGGGCCTGCCCCGTGCTGGGCCGTTTCCTCACCACCGGCCAAGTCTGTCACCCACAGTGCTTCCCACATCCCACAGCTTCAGGAAATCCAAAACGCCTCAGAGTCCCTGCCTTCCTTCAGCCACACAAGCCTCCTCCCTGCCTTCCCCTGAAATACTTCTCCTGTTCAAGAGTTTCTATCTTGGCAGCCGTTTTTTTCACCCCGGGCAAAAACCCACCCCTCCCTTCTTCGATGCCAGCTCTGAGAAAACTCCACTGATTATTGGGGTACAACAGCATGGGCAACAACCGACCAGGAGAAGCCAGAGAGGGACTGACTTGGTGGCAAGTTGTGACCTCTGAAGGACAAAGATTTCTGACCCTGGCCATGCACACAGTTGACAAAGGTCCCCCTCAAACATCCCTCTCCTCGTAGTGGACTCATCCCAAAGTACAGCTGAACTCCACAGACAAGATGGTGGCACCTCAGGGAATGTGTGTCAGGAAAATTCTAGGTGCCCTGCTGACGCCCAGGTGTGAGAAGGAGGTGGCACAGGTGCCAAAGCAGAGATTCCTCTGTGGAGACACCCAGGCAGCACCGCAGGTCATGGAGAGGACCCACACCAGAGCAAGGGAACAGCATGAGGAAGAACGTGTATCTGAGAGGAACTGTTCCAGACTGACCACAACTCTCATTTCCCACCCCCTGTACCACCTTATGAGGAAAGCATAGAATTTTCCATAAGGAAAGCAGAGAATTTGGGAGTGAAGCTATGCCTGTGAAAAAGGAGGGGAGAAAGTGCTGTTATGTCTTTTTTTTTCTTCCTCACTACCCAATCTATTTTCATAGATTATCAATTAATTGTCTCCATGTCGAGTCTGCTATGCCTATAGCAGTAACTAGTAAGTGATACCCCTGTTTTTATCTTGACCCATGAGCTTTCCCTCATCTTATTTCCTCCCACTGACCTGTTGAGGATGGGGATCAAAAGGGTGGCTGAATGGGCATCTGGCAGCTGGCCATGGTCAACGCACTGCAAACATACACTGGACCAACAGCCAGAGAGACAGGAGAGAGTAAAGACAAGAGGAGAACAGAGTTACCCTTACACTGCAACCTGGACCTGGTGCTCATACTGCTTCCTGATGAACTGGACCATTATCAGAGGATAGCCCTGGACACAGAGCCCCACTTCAAAATGCACTCATCACGAGGTTGAATTTGTGGGTTTGGAAGTTAGTTGGCAAGGGGAAGGTTATCCCTGCCTCCTGCCCAGAGACAACCTTCTTCAATAAGACAGTATATTTCCTGAAGCATTCCAGGAAACATCCACTGAAGAGAAGAATCATGAAAGAAATCAGCAATGGCACAGACCAGTAAGACAAAGCATAATTGGAAAGATTGTATAAAGGCACCCCATTTTGAGCTCAAAATAGTACAAAATATTGTGATGGGGTTTAGCTCACAACTTTTTCTAATGTGTATCTGTTGGCAGATGCAGCACTACTGCAGTCCTCTGCCCTTTCTACCTAGGACTCCTTTAGCCTGACTTCCAATGCCACTGCTTCAGAATGCCAGGCAAGCACACGAGCTGCCTCTGCTCCGTGGCTGAATGCAGCAGAAAATGCATTAATGAGAAAAGAAGAAATGCCAAAGGAAGATAATCTCTGGACATAGCCTGTACAAAATGTAACTTGCCATAACAACGCCAAAAGGTACTACTGGCAAAATAACCTGGCATGTTACAGCATCCTCCCAGCTTGTATAAAAGCTGTTTTATTGCTGATCTCAGTTTACTCTATTTCCAGGCATAACTGAGTTGTGGGGTTTTTTATGGGTCATCTGACCTCTCCTAAGTGTTCTGGGCTAAGATAAAGGCTTGGTAAGGCAGAGCTCCTCCTTTTTTTGCTTTCTTCTATTTCTGCAGAGTTGCTTTCTAGCCTTTTATCAGATGATCTGCAGAAGCTACAGAATGATATGCAATGCATCTCCTGAAGCAATCCATGGATAACCAACTGCTTATTCTTCTTCCTGGAGCCACCAACAATGAGTCAGGGGCTGGGGAATGTGGACAGTATTATCATCATTGCACTGTGTCTCAAAATACAGCTGCCTCAGCTGCCCCTGGCCTCCCCTTTGCACCCAAAAAGCAACATCGGCAAGAAAATGAACCCACACGCAAAACCCACTTGAAAGCTTCAGTTCATGAAGTTTCTGGGTGAAAACAAACCCATCTGAACTCAAAATTACAGTCTTTACAAGCAAAACTGTTTCCTTCCTGTCCCTCCAGCTTCTCCTGCTTCCCATGCTTGACACAGTGAAAAATCCCATAAGAAGCTCATACCCAGGAACAGCTCATGTTACTAATGTGCATGCTAAAAATCATCGAGACATTAGTACATTGTTAAACCATATCCTGTCATATCCACTGTGGGGAGCATAAAGTATCAACTTTTATAGAAAAACCTGGCTTCTTTTATCTGTCCTGCATGAAGCGAACATGGAATGCTAAGTTTGCAAGGGAAGTCAGATTTACCTAATTTGTTTGTCAGGGCCCTCTGGTAATGTTTCAAGGAAAAGGGACTTATTAACAAAAATGTTCAGAAAGTTTTTGTTAAAAGCAGGGCAGGCCTCTTTGCTACTGTGGCTGCATAAGGACTAGTCCATGCATATCGAAGAGCACTATCAGGATAAAGAAAACCAAAGGAAGAGTGATGTGAAGCTGGAGGTGAATAAAAGAGGGAAATGGAAACTCTAATGAGAAATTACTTTTCCATGATTGAAGTCAGAGAAGGAAGGCAGCAAGTTTCAGAGAAATATGTTTCAATTCACGACCCAGTTCCATGACCCTCTCTATGTCCTTTCAGTCCACTGTTGGCAGCCCTTTTGCCATCACCGCATTCTCCAATTTACAGGCAACATCCAGCAATGAGCCTTTGATTAGGAGGAACACCAGTGCTACTTGCTTTCCTTTGCACCTGCTCCACAGCTGAGGAAGAGCAACAGGGCACAGCTCATCTGACAGTTCATCACTTGGGAACCCATCAGCCCAAAACTCACTCTTATTTCTGGGATATTCTAGAAGTTTACAACCAGCAGGGTGATGTAAAAGTAATTCCACAAGTAATTGCTGTGCAAGCCTACACAGTACCACAGGGTTGCTTGCAGATCCATAATCATCTTTCAGAGTGACAAAACCAAATTCTTGGATCACAGCTGCCCCTGCCTCCTCAATGCTTTACAGGTCACAAATCAGAGGCAGCATTTCCTGTAGTTCCAAATGGTCTGAACTCTCTACTGGCCACCTCTGGCTTCATTGCACCCAAGACCCAACCTCTGTATTTGCAATGGTGGGGAAAAGATATAAGGGGAAAACAGCATAAGGAAAAAGCAGCCTCTGTTCACACCCTTACATTCAAAAGTCTAAAGCTCTTTGCAACTCCTAGTCACTGTCACTGCCCTGGGGAAAGTACCCATCTCTGATTCACTATCTATATTTCTTGGCAGCAGCTACCACAGTGGCACAAGACAGAAACAAAGAAGCTGTGTTTCAGATCTGCCCGTTGTAGAGACACAAAATTTGGACTTAGCTCCAAATTTCTGCCTGCAAAATTATGGCTCCAAGCCCACTGGCTGGTGTAATTTTGGATGAAAACTCCTGTATTTGTCCTCTTCTTTAGAGAGTACACTAGTTACATCAAGGTTTAACAAATGGTCTGAGCAGAGATTTCACAATGAATATGTGATGATTAACTGTAGGATCACAGAGATTAAAGATGGAAAAGAACTATTAGATCATTACAGCCCTATGGCAGTTGCAGAATTGTTCACTGTAGTGCCTCTCTTTCCAGCACCTTGTTCAGGCTAGTTGAGTGGCTCAAGTGAAGGCTCTCCCAGGTTTTTTCTGGAGGCTGTTCCACACTTCAGCAGATCTTGCTGATATTTACTTAATTTCATCTTGCTCCATTCTATAGCCAAGAGCCATCTTAAATAGTCCTCTTTCCCACTGTGTCTTTGCGTTGCTGTTTTCCAGCCTTATGTCACTTCATAAATTCACATCTGTTTTTCTGTTTTCTTTTCCCAAGATCAAGATCAGCAGAGACTAAATAGCACATTTCCATGTATGCTATGCCCCCTCCAACCTTTGTTATACCAATCGAGTCTTTCTCGGAGAGATGACATTGAATTTCTGCTGTTTGCCTCATCATGTCATTTCCTGCTCCAGAGGTGCCAGCATAACAGAGAGCAGGACCCACCAATTAATGAGATATAAAGATACAAGAAAGGCTTTCTTGAGATAATTGTCTTTGACAGCTTAGTACAGCAGGCAATAGATGCGGACTCGACCTGGGGCTGCATGATGACTTCAGGTCAGCTCCTGCTCTGACTTGGATTCCTGAGTTTTTTCCTCTGCATCCCAGGCTTAGGCATAATGCACCTCAGCTGGTGCCGATGAAAGGAAGTCTGATTTGGTCGTAACGAACAAAGCAGCACACCACGATTAACTCCAACAGACCGAGGCTGGGAAAAATAGGTTCCTCTCTTGAAGTCACGTTAATGGAAGATTTTCTGCTGGATCAGGATCAAACACTACAAGGTAGACATTGTCTAATATAGAGAAGGATGTGGCTGAACAAATGCCAGAGAGAACAGTCCTAATGACCCTCGTGTTAAGGAGCCCAGGGACAAGACAGAACAAGGCCAGGGCTCCAGGAAACAGCGGAGCACAGAATGTGTACACACACGTGCATGTCCTCCAACAAGCTACACCCAGCCTCCCTCCGGCACATCAAACAGAGCCTCCCGCTGCCTGCGGGCAGGCGGCTTGCAGAGGTTTCAGGTTCCCACTCAGAGCAAATGACAGTGTAGCAGCTACGCACACAGCTTTAACTCCGCAAGCCATCACAGATGTGAGAGCCTGGTGTTGATCCCAGCACTTCTAAATTTTCTGAATTCCCTGCTTACTGAAGGGTGAAATTAGACTCACGCTCACACAACTTCCAGCTTGTGGAAAGCAGCTCAGAGCAGGTAGCGGAGGGTATGGCGCACAGAGAATAAAAGGTGATGGTTGTGGGTGCAGAGAAATAATATTCCAGCAACGCAGACTTTGTTGTAGTAAAGTTCAGACTGGGAATTTGCATATGGAAATTCTTTATGAAGGTACTCTCATTAACAACCTCAATTGCACTCTTAAGAGATTACAGCAGTTAGGGAGAGGTAAATGAGCTCTGTCAAAACAGGAACAGCTATAAGTGATTCCCCCAAAGCAGGATCAGGGCATGCACCATGGCAGACTTCCTCCATATTCTGGCACTGGTTAAGCAAATAATGAAGGTGTTCCTCTTCTGCTTCAAAGCAGAAAGTCTGGCAGCAGTTCTTGCCCAACAATGTGGAGTCTGAAAGAATTTGAGTCAAAGCAATGTTGATGCAAAGCAAAAGAAAAAAACCTGAAACCAAAGAAAAAGTGTTCAGGCCTTAGTTCAGACACCATAAATTGCCTCTGTTTCCCAGGTTCCAAGGCACAGAAGACGCCCCTTAACAGCCTGTGAGCACCTAAATTCAAAGAGAATTTAGGATGAGCAGAACCAGGGGCAGGAGGGTTGAAACATGGTGTCGCCTGCAGCAGAGGGCTAAGCCAAAGATGCATCTTCCTGTCAGAGCAGTCAGCTGTCAATGCTCTGTAGCTGCACCTCTGGAGCCTTAGCAAGCCTGCAGCTCTTCTCCAGACAACCAGATGAGAGCTATAAGGCAGCTGTTTTTTCCCCAGTAAGGCTCATTCAGACATGAGCAGATCTTTCAAGCAGAATCTTCATGTCTCAGGCAAGTCAGATCCCAGGACAAATGGACAATCCGAGAAGACCACTTAGCCATACATGGGGCTGGACACAGACATCTTTCATAATGTACGGGCTTGGCAATCACCAAACAAATATCCAAACAAAGTTCAAAATATTTTCCAAGCCTTGGAAGTGCAAGAAGAACATACCTACCAAAAAGCCCACGTACAAAACTCTGTTTTTTCTAATCTCACATTTCGCAAGGAAGGTTTTTCATGCCATACAGACCTCTGCAGTACTGGCCTGAAGGAAATACAGTGGGTCTGGCAAGCATCAAGGGTTTACAGCACTGCAGCCAACTGCTCTCATTGACCTCAAAAACTTTTCAATCCTGCTCAATTTCTGTTTCTTCAGCTAATCTCTGTGAGGAGGAGGAGGAGGAAATAACTACATGGGTGTCCTGGAATGGTATGCAGCCCAGCAGAGGTCCTCTGACAAGCCTTGCCCAAAGGGTCTGACCCTGTGCCAGGTTACTGATATCACTGGAGGTATATACATGCCTTCCTCTGCTCGGTCTGACATGCTTTGCTTAAATTGTCTACACTTCTTGTGAAAGAGTGAATTTAGGATAAGAGAAGTCATAGAGCCTGTTTTTCCATCTAAGTACTGTGAGCTGTAGGAAATGGACACTGTAGATGGATGTGGCTGATGAAGCTACATGGATGTTATAGAAAGGAACAACAGAGTTTCTGAAGTGTTAGAAATAGGTTGAGAGGAAACAGACCTGGTGGTACCTCTACAAGACTCAGAGTAACTACCATCGTGGAGCCTAGAAAAGAGTTTTTTCACATTTTTCATTTTACTGCATTTATCATGGACAAAGAAGACTGTCCCAGGGTCTGTGGCTGTACACTGTAAGGACGGGACTAAAACCCTGTGAGCTCCCACACCTGCCAGGAGCTTAACTGAGATTCTTGTTTTTTCAACTCTTACTTTTTGAAATTTCACCAGTGCTTATGTGCAGTGTTTTATGCTCTCAGGCTGCAAAGAAGCAGTCTCTGCTTTAAAAAAAAAACCAACCCAAAACCAATGAAAACCCCACAATACCAAAAACCCCATAACTCCGCCCCAAAACCCTAAACCCAACAGTCTGCTGAACTTTTTCCCCCTGAAATGGATGAATGCAAAGTATCACCCAATGACACTCCTTACCACTGAATCCATCAGCACCCTTTGTGTTTCCACGGACATTTTCCTTATAAAATCCAGTTCTGTCTTCTCTGCTATGTAAAGGCTCAAACAAATGTCAGAAAACTGACTGACAGACTGCACAGGCAAAGCAGAGAACCTGACTGTGTTCAGGGCTGTCAAGTGCACCAAGTAAATAAAAGAATAGATCTGTGTAATTTTTTCTCACAAATCTCTTTCAACTACAACTGTTATTTTAGAGATTACTCATGAAGGAAAGCATAACACAATGTCAGTGTGTTTTAAATGTAAAAAGTTCCATTAGTTTTGACAAATTTGTTTCTCTGATAAATTTTATTATAACTATCACAATCATAAAGCCTGAACAATATTGTGTCCTTAGTAACTGGTTAAAAGTTTTTGCTTCCTAAACTACCATAACCATTTAAGAAGCATCAAGTACTGTTGCAATGCTCTGGTCTTGTCCTTAAAGCCTACCTCTGGCTCTTCCCTCAAGTTACCTCAGTTAGGGGCACTGCAGCCTCTCTATCTCATGTACAACCAGGACAGACACTAGGATCTTCCAGGGTCTTTGCTCAATTTGCATCTCCTTGCTTGATGAGTAATTCCAAATACATATATCTGGGTAAAGTACAGATACAAATATCTGGGTAAAGTACATTCAGGTTTTACAGAAATCACTATTGCTACAGCTTTCAGCTTCCTGATGCAATACAGATTGCCTGCAGGGCTGACAAAGCTGCCCTCCTAAACTGGGATTTATTCTCCTGCCCTGCTAGGGATTCTCAATCCAAGGGAGCAAGAGAAAGAGTTGTATATGTGGGTTAGATTTTAAATCCCTCTTTCTGACAGCATGATGCAGCTGCGTGCTGCAAGCATGTCTGACAGATATTGGACCCAGGGGAGAATCAGCTCTGAAAAACCTTCCCTGGGAAATTTTTGCACCTTTTACTCCATTCTCTGTATTTCTTCTAACTCCCAGGATGGGTAATTTTCCTCAGCAAAAAAACAGTCAAAATGGGGAGGGGGGAAAGGGAGGAGAAAAACATGCTGCAGTGAGTGGGCATCTGGGCAGGCATGGTGCATGTAAGTTCATTCCACAACGACCCAGGGAAGGAACCACGGGTTTTGTAAATGCCACAGCCCCTAGTAGGCTCCATTCACCCTCTGCCGTGGGGCAGTAATAGACACTTGGGACAGATTTGCCATGAGCAAGACCGGAAAAGAGAGCACAACAACTGGGAGCTCCCGGGGGGGAACCTAAACAGGTAAAGGAGCTTTCTGCAGGGTTTGTAACCTCTTGTGCAACTAAATCCATACAAATCACCAATGCTCCCAACAGCACAGCTTTGCTGTTGGCCAACAATGAAAACAGAGCAAAACACAAAGTACTTGCCCCCCCAGCCATCTCCTTGGTAACCCACCACCTCTGGGCTGGGAGGGGCAGAAAGCAGCTGCGGGGCTGCCGGGGTCATCGCCACCTCAATCCAGCAGCTCCTGTGTGCCGGGAAGAACTCGCCCTGCATCCCCCTCAGCCCCTTCGTCCCCCAGCAGCCGGCGAGAACGGCTCTTCTCCGCCACGCATTCCAAACAGCCACTGGCACTTGCACTACGGCTGTGCCCAAAACATTGGGGGGGTCTACATTTGCAGTTGGAGTATTCAAATTATTTTCACTTTAAAGGTTGAGTTGCTTTTCAGTTTGTGTTTTTCCATTTCTACCCGGCATTCAGATTTACGTAGCATGTAACCGAACGTGTGAAGGTATGTGAAGGCTCCAAATGCACAATGCAATACTATAATGTAGCTCTTTGTTATGCTAATTATTTCTTCCCAGCTGCTCCTGCAATGAGAGCCAGCCCGACCTATCAAAGGGGAACAAAACCTCCAGGCAAGCTTTCAGCTGCAAGGTCCCCTTACCTCTGTGCTCGAGGGGCTGCAACTATTCTGGCACCAGTAAACCAAGCCGAGAGGTAAAACAAAACAATTTAATATTGCAGCTACGCTGTTGATGGGAACATGAGCTAGGAAATAAAAAGTGATACCCTCCTGACAGTCAGGTTGCTATGATTTACATTTTTCTCTCAGGTACCATCCCCCTCCACATGCATCTTCTCAGCACTTCTGTGCAGAGGGGAAAAATGAGGCAGTGTGGGAAAACATCCAGTCAAAGCTCAGAGGCTCTGCCGATGTTCTGATTTTGGCACCCACCAGGGTAGGGCTGTGTGATCATGAAGGATTTTTAGTGGATGGGTGTCAGATTCATGACAGCCAGAAAATTCTGGGGTTTCATTATATAAATTAAAATTAAGTTCCCAGATAATAGTATTTTTTTTAAGGTTTCTTATATTCACAATTAAAAGAAAATTATCAGCCTAGTCACCTTTCCGTTATTTATGATTATATTCAGTTAAAAGAGAGTTTGTCACGGCCCTGTGTTTCTAGAGCCTAGAAATATACCTTACTGATAACATATGGAAATATTCAAAGGAGGAAAAGGAGCTTTGGCAGCTGGAAGGGTACTAGTGGGGTCCACCAGCAGCTTGAGAGGCTCAGGGGATCACTTGGAATGGAGGGCAAGCTTGTTAGCTGAATACCTTATTTAGAATGGTCACCAGTGAAATACCACAAAAGCTGACATTACGCTGTCATCTTTAAGCCTTAGTATTAGCAAACAGTCGCTTCCAATGGGTGGATAAATTCATACAATGAAAATCCTTGTCTCAGCCTGCATGAAGAATAAGGAAACTGATCTGACAGTAGCTTATACCCGACTTGTATTTTAAGGTTATCTTCATGCCTGTGATGACTATACAGGTTATTTTAAAGTTTCAGTATTAGAACAATCTTTCAGTGGAAATACAGGATTGCATTAATGCTATGTGCCTTACTTCCTATAGCAAAGACAAAATGAGATTTGTCATCATGCCAATTAGTCTGCTGGTAGATCAGAAATCAATCTGTCATTCAGAGGAAGGGGTCAAAGAAGGAATAACACATATTCAGCCTCCACAGGTAAAACATAGGCTGCTCAAGATTTAACAATTAGTCAAATTTTATTTTCAGGACAATGCTAATTACAATATTAACAGAAATTGAGAGATGCAGGTGGCTTTAGCCATACTTGTTGAGACTCACAGAAGTTTGAAGAAAATAATGCTGAAAGTACATTTTACTTAGCCTGTAGCAACACTTAGATTTCTGTTCACTGTCCGATGGTTCATAAGAAAGATAAAGGACAACTGCATTTTGAGCCAAACCCACGATATTGTACTCAAAGAAATAAATGGCCCCGTGGCAGCCATATCACTAAGAGGACGATGAGTCTGCTTAGTGGGACCTACTCATACACCAAAGCACAGAGGATTTTGCCCTGAAAAAACAACAGATGGAGTAGGAAAAAATAATTACAAGGCCTTTTAGCATTTATGAAGGAATAGAGCACAGATTTTACACATACACCAAGAGACACAAACCATTTTGGAGATTGAGGATAAAACTGGATTTGAAAACAATCTGCTGCACAACTTCAACTCTGACTGGCAGAGTTTTTTTCCTAACCAAAAGAGATAAATACAGACTAGCTGGTCCCACAAAATGTGGGGTGGAAGAGTGGGATTGTCTTTCAAAACTTATTCTGATTAAGAAAATGAGGAAAGGAGAAAAGACAAAACCAACAACAACCAGAGGTATAGGTGGTCAACTTATAGGACCAGGCACAATTTTTGCAGAAATCAACAGCACAGCATCATCTCACAGCAGATAAGTGTCTCATTATCCATCATCCAGCTACAAAAATGTCTGAAATACCAGCCAGCAAACTGCTAGACACCATTGATACCAGTCATAGTTCCCAAGGGAAAATACTGCATTAGAAATATAAGGCAGTGAGGGGATGGTAGAAGGATGTTGTGAGGTCCTTCTGAGCTTGCTGAGTGTAACTGTGGCAGCTACAGGCCAGTATCATGGAGGAAAGAAGACCACCAGCTACTGACAGTCCATCATCTTCCTCTGTGAGGACCTGAGCCTCTAGTTGTTTCAGGAGACAGACACAGTCCACCACACAGAAGGATAAGCCTAGTGGGATATTCCACAGGGAAAGCTTCAGGAGGTAGCTGTAAATGGACAGAGTTTGAGCAGACAGACCATTTATTATCATGCTGCAATCCCAGTGTGATAGAATAAACGCTCTCTGCAGTAAACTGGAGAATGGTGCTGGATTAATTGAGAAGAATTACTAGTCGTAGAAGATGAGATGTTTTTCAAATTCAGTATCTCTCTGCTTTGGGGTATTTGTTGGTGTTTGGGGTTTTCTGCTCGTGCATGCTTCTGAGAGTACACAGACCACCCATCTGTGGCTCCTCCTCACACTCCCTGCATTCCTCAGCAAGGGGAACTTGAGCAATAAAAGAAATTAAAACATTTGCCTACCTGGCTTTCAGCTGGAGCTGGTGAAAAAGCTTTGTGTACTTTGCACCACTTTTACAAAACCAAGGAACTGAAACTCCACTTTCCCCAAGGTGCACGGGCGTTCCTGGCAGTGATTTAAAGACTAAGGAGAGCAACAATAGGCCAACTACATCCCCAAAGGCCATTGCTTTCACATGATTACTGCCCTGGAGTTTTATCTAACCCTCCACACCTGACCCAAGGCCCCTTGAAAAGCCTCTGACCCAGCATAGTAAATTTAGTCTGGTCTTAGAGCCACAGCTGCTTTGCTTCATGCTGTTTAAAGCCCAGAGAGTGAAGGTCTCCCCCTAACACCCCTCAGCCCCAGGGCTGGTTCATGTTCAGCCCCCAGAGCGGACCAGCTGGCTGGGTACTCCTCGTTTTAGAAGCCTTAAGCTGAGCAGGATTAGCTGCTGCAAAGGCACTCGGCACCCAGCCACGGCTGTGTTTACATTAGAGAAAATGGACCTCACAGAGACAGTTTGCAAACACCACAAGACGAACTTTTGTAAACTCCCTTGGTTTAGTCATCTTTCCCCATCTGTCAGAGAAGTTTAAGTGAGATTGAAAAAACACAGGAAATTACTGTGTATTCCAAGTAGTCGTGACTGAGCGGCTTGGCTGTTATATGGGATGCCTTGTGGAAGATTCGCATCTCCTAACATTTCCAACAGGATCCTTTGAAACGCTTCCCTGGCTATGATATTTTAGCAGGCTCTGCACACCCTGCCAGGAGAAGCCTCTGGGGTGCTTTGTGCAGCTGTGGAAAAGCTCATACCAGTACTGAGGAGTCCAAATGGTGACCTCCAGAAAGCAAGGGCAGCCCCTGTCTTAGAGGTTGCAAAGCAAGGGATGGACAACGTAAAAGGTCAGGTCCCTTTGGGAGGCCTCCATGTGAGAGTTACAGTCACTGAATACAACACCAGATGAAATCCTTTACCTCACAGCAATTTAAACCTTTCTCTGATGTGACTGACTGGTATTGGTTTTGGTGGGTTTTTTGTGATAAAGCTTAAGGAACTTCTTTTGTCAATGTTCCTGGCATGAGGAAGCAGCCATTGCACTTGCTGCACCTCTTACTACGCCTTTAGCTCAAGAAGGCAATGAAAGGCTAGAAATCACTTTCACTTCTTTGCTTCAGCCATAACTCTCTAATCACCAGATCACTCCAGAGTGGCAATCTGAGCTACAGGCAGCAGGAAAAGTCATTTAGGTGTGGGAGGTCACAACTGGCACAAGGCTCCAGAGGGACCACAGAGCAGCCACCTGGTTCCTTTGTTTAAATACAGCTTTAGCTCATGCTGTGGCTCTGAACCAGCTCCCTGCTTCCTCTGCACAAATCCAAAGGGTGGTGGCACACACTGTAGCGCCCTGGCAGTGCATCATGGTCATCAGGATGGTAGGGCACAAAAGGACAGATGGTAGATGAGGGGTGTAAAAAGAAGATGGAGAACATGCAGGAAGATGAAATGTGAAAAAAGTCTCTGCCACAACTTTGCTTAGGGGCATAACACCTTCAGGACTCAAAGAAGCACTTCATTTCTGTGGCTCAGGCTGTGTCTGTTTTCCCTGCAGAACCAGCTGCTCTGCTGGCACTGCACATCACTGCCAGCTGAGGCTGTCTGAGTGCTGAGGATGCTTAAGTACCCATGTTAAGCTGTTTCAACAGATTAGCCAATACAGTAAAAATAGTAAAATTTTACCAAAAGTAGTGAGTATATATGAAGCACAATGATATTATGCCACGTGCTTTGAAAAAGAAACATGATTTTTTAAACGCAAATGAACTGTGTATTTCCAAGGGAAATGTATTACCTGGATCCTGAAGATAAAAATGACACTTCTGTTCCTAGCAACAGCAAAATTGATGTGACAACAGAAACATCTTTTTTATGCTGCTGTTTGGCATGTGCTGAAAGGCACAATGCTTTATAGTTTTACACTCTATGAGCAAAGTGTCTTACAATAGAGAGAAAAACAGTCTTCCTAAAGAGAAGTGCTTCTGTCCAGTTCTTCCTGGCAGGTAGGCCATGATCAAGTTCAGTAGCGTTAATTTAGCAGTTATGTGGAGGACATATGGATGAAAAGCATTTGAATAATCTTGTAAAAGAACTATTTCTTGAAAATTTTTGATACTAGCAAAATGTCCTTAGCATTGGTGTGTGCAGTGGAGGAAAGGTTTACAGTCTTCACATGCTGTAAATCAAATTGAATTTAAACCAGGAAATCCATTAGAGTCTAGGCTCTATTTTCCCAGGCTGGAAATCCTATCAAGGTCTATTGCATTTCTGGGAATGGGATGAGGGTGTTTCCACCTCCGTTTTCTAACGTGGAATACTTCTGTCTCTTGTGAGGCCAGCAGGATAACTCAGTGGACACCTGAGCCCAATACCTCTACTGTCAGTATTTGCTATTACTTTGTGAGGCAAGGTCCAGAGAAAGGCATAAAACCCCACTTATCCATAGGCCAGCTTCCGTTAGATGGCATTTCCTCCCTTACAGACACTGATGACAGTAAGACATGGGTTAATTTCCAGATGTCTCTGGAACTAAAGAAACCATTAGAGAGGCCAGAGTAGACAAGGATCTGCTGATCCATCACTTCAGCTTGGGCAAATTCAACTGAGAAGCCTCTGCGATAGGTTATGTGTGCAGGCTTGTTCTGGAAGACCAAGGAGCCCTTTAGGGTCAAAAAGCTTCCAGCCCCCCCAAAGGTGTTAGCTGATTTGTGGTTTGGGCAGCATTTGGCCAGGTGTTTTCCTTGGCTGTACGTGTAAGTCTACAGAGAATCTGTTGGTTCTCAGTGCACCTTCAGACTGTCCTGAATGCTCCTGAAACCCTGGCAAAGCTGAGCTCCCTCACAGATACAGCCTGAAGTGCACAGCCAACTGCTGTGTAATCTCTTGAGCAGGGGGCATCTTGATTCAACGGTGTTTTCTTTGGTGAGGGAGGGGAACATGGGGGAAAGGACCCAGTAGCCACTGGAGATGTAAAATTAAAATGAATTTTGTTCATTTTAATAAATATATATCAAGGAAATTTCACTTTACTACAACAACACATTAGTATACAAGCATCTAATATTTAAGCTTAAAACATCAAGCGTTTATCAAATATTGGAAAAGAGCAGACATTACTAGACTATCTGGATATAACACAAGAAAAATCAGATTTTTAAAAAAATTGGTCCTTGTGGACAAATGTCTAAATGATGATCCTACTCATACACTGTATGAATGAGATCTATATTTAATATTATTATTATTATTAATAAAAAAGGTTCTGTCTTGGAGAAATCAGGTGGGACTTGTATTTTCTTTATTTGTCATTTTTCACAATGATAACCCTTACAAATTTATCAGTTTAAACTCACCTGACTTCATAAAGGTTATCACTGATTTATATCCTGCTGTGTTTGTGGTCACCTTGGCTTGGTGGGGGGGAGCTTTCTCCTGTGACCACTGGGCTTTCTGAGAAAGACCACACAGTTTTCAAATGTATTTTGCTGCCCAAAATAACCATAGCCCAGGACTCCTCCAGCTGAACCCATGAAACCCAAAGCAGGAGGTCTCTGTCTGACCTGTCTGACTCCAGTGCCAAGCCTGGGGCTGTGCCCCCTTGAGGACTCTCCCACTCTGCACCGAGCTGGCTGCTCCCCCAGCACAGAGGTGATTTTCACCCTTTGGACAAGAAGCAAGTGGAGGTGTCACTTAAGTGCAAGATGCTTTGGGAACAGGCAGCTATTTTTGAGTCAGCTGTGGCCTGAATGTGGCTATTTCACTGAGCATGTCCTGCCAGTTGTTATGGGAATTGTAGGAACAAATTAATTTGGTGGATCTAAGACTCGGTCTTGGTCCAATCCCTACTAATGTCTTGTGGGCATTTTACACAGCACATTTTTGCAATTAATCTACCTAGTGATGACTAAATGTTGTCCTCAGCCACTGAAATCTCCAAAATGTTCTTTTTTAAAATTAAACCCCTTACATTCATTCAGATAAAACTGTGTTTATCACCACATTATTAATTAACATTGTGCTTTTTGCCTTCTTGTCCTTTTCTTAAATCAACGGCAAAAGTCATAGAAAACTCCCGCATGCTTTTGCAATCTAAAAGAGAGAAATTATGTGAAACAGAATAAAGTATAAAACATGCCACTGGGTCATGAACTTCATTATACGAAGAAGAAAAAAAAAGAGCCCCAGCAACAGACAGTTGCCATAGAAACACTCAAGCATCGAATGCTTGTTTACAAGAGACATCTCTCTATTGTTTCTTAAATCCCTTCCTAAGGATGGCAAATCAAAAAGCAATTGAGCATCAAAAAGGAAGAACAGAGATGTTTGAATAGGAAGTTGAACTCAGTACTTCAAAGGTTAAAGGTTTCTAATAATATTGATCCACCCTGTGGGTTTCTTTTTTAATCTCTGTTTAGGTTAAATCCCTGCTGTATCAGATTCATACTTAATTTTCACACTGGCAAAAATTAAGACAAAAAGTAAGGCACCAAAAAAAAACCTGCCCTGTGTAACAACAAACCTCATTAGTTATTACAGCCGAGGTGAAAACATGCAAGTACTTGAGCTGCATGTTTGATTCCGATTAAGATTCCATAAACAGGTTATTTCTTTATGCTATGTCCTATTTTGTCAGTTGAACAAGACGCTGAATACAGGAATTCAAGAGTATCACTACAAAACGTAAGGATGGTTTATTCCCAATCCATGAAGACAGTCCTTTGTCAGAAAAAATACTGAGTTTCAAGGAGCATATCATCCTTGCTGGTAGCATCAATTTGTTTACCAGACTTCTAATTCCTTGGTAAACATCATGGAGGTTCTTCTTAATTAATGGCAGACTTCTTGGGGGCGGGGATATGTAAAACGATATGTTTTCCCCATCTGGCTGATTGGCATTTTCAGCAACGAAAGCTCCACCATAGCTGCACAGACTACAGTGCTCAGCAGTAATGTAACTGTGTTCTTTCTGAAGTCTCCACATTTATAAATAGCCACTGATGAGGATGGCAGAGACACTTTACACAATCTGCTCTCCACTCTACACGTCATGTTTGTGGCATGATTGTACCATTCGTAGAAAACTATAAAAAATCCGTTCAAAATAAAAATTTGATAGAGAAGGAACATGCTGTGCATGCTTCAATAGAGCAAGAAAGATGCCTCATATTTTACTTCCTTTGTTGCAGCAGATTTTGTTACTTGGTAAAGATTCCTTTTTCCTTAAGGATTTTTTCCAAGATTCACTTACGTTGCTCTTGTCATTACATCCAGTCTCAAAATAGTCATAAAATTTGCCTTTACATTCAAGAGCATGGGTGCCTCTTACAGGTTCACAGTTTAGGGAGATGCTCTCTCTCTCAGGTTCATTACCTCCTTTCTCGTAATTAAATTTTGCCTTTTCCTGATTACTGTGAGACCGGCCACTAGTGATGAATATTTCATTAGCAGGTATCTGGTCATCACTTCTGTAAGAAGGTGCACTGCCAACTTCATAATCCACCTGCTGGGAACAGCTTGGCAAAGAAATGGGAGGGGAGGAGGAGGAAGAGGAGGAGGAGGAGGAGGAGGAAGAGGAATTACTTTCTGTACTAGCATTAGCAGAGTAGGGTAGATTTAAATAATGACTGCCACATTCTTGATAAAAGCAGCACATGTGGAGCTTCTCGTACTCCTCCTTTGCCATCCGAAGGCGTTTTCTGTATGGACAGTCCTGAGGCACAAACCACTCTTGTGGGGAGGTGCCACTGAAGGAGCATGTGGAGAAGCACCAGTTGTTCTGCATGATGATCTCTCCGTGGATTCTCTTCATGAGGTTGTTGATGAGGACAGATCTCCGCAGGTAGACTTCAGGATCATCAATGAATTTCAGCTTTTCCAAAGACATGTAAAGAATATGGGCCCGCTCCTCAAACACGGAGATTGTCTGAAAACGCAAAAAACACAAGATATGGAACTGAAGGCAACCAGTTTTGTTCCACACAAGGAGAAAGGAGATGAAGCAAAGTATTCTCTCTGTGTCACTACTTTTCTGTTCTTTTGCTGAGGCATCTAAAACTGGCTTTTTTCTCATTCTGCATCCGTGTAGCTGGGGACCTGCTTTTTCTTAGCCACAGCATTCCCCCATGTTTAGGGGGTAAGCAGCTGAGCTTAGGAGGTAAGTAGCTGAGCATTACACCACAGAGGCAATTGCAGGGCATAAATCCAAGGTGGGAGAGTGAAATCCAGATGCACACATCTGGCTTTTTAATTACATTTGTGATTAAAGCATAAAATTGTTGTGCGGTTTTGCTCCAGTGATGGCTAGGGGGGCCTTTTTTTACAAATGGACCCAATTCCATCATGCCCTGTCAGGCTTCTACAAAGCTCTGAAGCCAAGCAAGGGTCCTTCCTGCAGCGCCAAGGTTTGCAAGAGGCAGCCAGCAGCCATCGCCTCACACAGCAAGTGTTGGAGCATTTCATCTGCTGCCAGTGGAAGAGGCCCTCCAGCGAGGAGGTCTCCATTTGCCACTTACACTGCTCTTGTGCACAGAAGTGCATGCAGGGAGGGAGGCCGGGAGAAACCCATCTCAAAGCATCCCAGCATCTGGAGAGCAGCTGTTGGCCTGTGTACTACGCCCTGTGCTCTACAGGGCCGGTGGGAACACAGATAGGCAGGGATAAGGTCAGGAAACGAAGAGAGGATAGGGATTTGCAGAAATCCTGGCTCTGCGCCTACAGATTTGTTCTCCCGTCCATGGTCCTTCCAGGACTCCCTTTCTCAGCATTGGCAGCATGAGCAGGTTACTGCCCCTGGGAGGCCCCAGATTCTTCACTGTAACCACTACCCTGGGAATCAAAATAAGAGAGGGGGCAATGCATGCTACTACTGTAAGCACTATTAACTAATTTTCATTTTTAGTAAGAATTTGGTTTGCGTAGGAGGAGAGCAGCACAGCACAAAGAGAGACTGCTCTAAATCCCCCCATCTGTGGCTTGATCGTTCTTCCCTTTCCCACATGGTTACAGCATTTTTGCAGAGTGGAAGTCGTAGCTATGAGGACTGAAAGAGCTTAAAGCACAGCTGCTTTTCACATCCATTCAGCTCTTCTCAGCCCTCTAGCTCTTTGCACAGCCTGGTCATGTCTGCGAGGCTTAGAAGCAGCACAGTGCCTCATAAAAACAAAAATTGGCCATAATTTCATACGAGTTCACAGCTGAAACTCTTTGTTAGAGAGTGTAATTTTCTATAATAAATGACTCATTTTAAATTATATTAAGCCTATAGGTTCATTTGCGTCCTTTGTACCTGCTGCAGAAACAGTCAGTAAAGCCATAAAAGCCTGGAGCAAACCAGTAAGCCTTGAACTGGGATTCTCCTGGAGATAAGTACAGGAGGGACACCAGTAGGAACAAGTTGTCAAAGGCTTTCTTCTACAGGTTTGCCAGCAGCCCTCTGGAGAGAGGCTCCAGGCCCTACCATCATTCCCTCTATGGGACAAGTAATCTCAGAACATAATTCTTTACTGGGTGGCAGAGGTATAAACATGTAAGAAATTCAAAGAAACCTGGTGGGCATCCTCCTTCTGCCAGAGCTCAGTGCTGCGAAGTAGAAAATGTATTTGAGCTCAATGGGAGAAATTGGTGACCCAGGATTTCTGACATGTTACACCTCTGC